>CM066578.1:32680767-32750767 GCA_033816785.1 Picus viridis | reverse complement strand
GTCTTCCTGGGTAAACTGAGGCAAAATTCTAGCTTCAAGGGGAAGTGAGGCTTGGATCCTAAGGCTCATGGCTCCTCTAGCTTGCAGTGAGTAGGGCTCGTGGCTTCTACCCCAGGTTTTGGACCAGGCAGCTTGAGTCAAGGCAACGCAATCCAGACCAGCCAGGTCCAAGCAGGCAAAGCGAATACAAATCAGCCTGTATTTATCACTTGCCCAAGATTCAATTGGGCCAATAGAGCAACTGAAGCCAGCAAACAGTTACCCAATGAAAAGGGACTCTGCCAGGCTGTGGCCATAAAAGGCAGAAACATAGGCCTGGTCGGGGAGAAGCAGTGGCCAATACATGTGTGTGACCGGTACATTTTTGTACATATTCATTGCATTCCATATCTGCTTGTAAAATACAGCTTTCATCTGCTTCTCCGGCTGAGTTAGCTGTGGATTCTTTTGTGTGTGTGTGGGAACCTTCCTACTCTACCACAATGTGCTCTTACCCCAGAAAGAGATTTGTTTACCAGACATGTTGGGGCCTGTCCTTTTGTCCCTTTTCCCACATTATCCCGACTCCTGCAGGAGAGAGGGAGAGGCGGTCCATGTATAGATATTTCAGGACCTATCTGGGCTTGTGCTGGGCCTGTTTGGCCCTACCATGACAGAAGGTCATGGAGAAGGCTATCACAAGTGCTATTACATGCCACATAAAGCACAACCAGAGCACCAGGCCCAGTCAGCATGGGTATATGAAGGGCAGGTCCTGCCTGACCAGCCTAATCTCCTCCTATGACAAGATGACCCAACTGTTGGATGAAGAAAAGCTGTGGATATTGTCTACCTAGACTGTGAAAAAACCTTTGACACTGTTTCCCACAGAATTCTCTTGGACAAACTGGCTGCTCATGGCTTGGATCAGCACACACTGTGCTGGATAAAGCACTGGCTGGGAGAATGGGCCCAAAGAGTGGTGGTCAATGGAGTTAAATACAGCTGGTGGCTGATCAAAGGTGATGTTCCTCAGGGCTCAGAGTTGGGACCACTTCTGTTTAACATCTTTATTGATGACCTTGATGAAGACATAGAGTGTGTCATCAGTAAGTTCACAGATGACACCAGGTCAGGTGGGAGTGATGATCTGCACCAGGGTAGGGAGGCTCTACAGAGGGACTTGGATAGATTGGATCAATTGGCCAATGTTAATGGGATGAGCTTCAACAAGGCCAAATGCCAGGTCCTGCACTTGGGTCATAACAACCCCAAGCAAAACTACAGGCTTGGGGAAGTGTTGCTGGAAAGCTGTCTGGCAGAAAGGGGGCTGGGGGTTCTAATCAACAAACTACTGAATGTGAGCAAGCAGTGTGCCCAGGTGGCCAAGAAAGCCAATGACAACCCAGCTTGTATTAGAAATGTTGTTTCTAGAAGGAGTAGGGAGGTGATTGTCCCCTTGTACTTAGAGTATTGAGTTCAGTTTTGGGCACCTCAATACAAGAGAGATGCTGAGGGGCTGGAGCGAGTGAAGAAGGCAACGGACCTGACGAAGGGCCTGGAGAATAAATCTTATGAAGAGCAACTGTTAAAAGATATGGATTTTAAATTTTTTCCCTTTATTTTTAATTTAATTTAATTTAATTTAATTTAATTTAATTTAATTTTAGAATAGAATAGAATAGAATAGAATAGAATAGAATAGAATAGAATAGAATAGAATAGAATAGAATAGATATACCTGGATATTACCTGAATAAACCTTCAAGATCATTGCGTCCAACCCATCATCCAACACCATCCAATCAACTAAACCATGGCATCAAGCACCCCATCAAGTCTCCTCCTAAACACCTCCAATAATTATGGTGACTCCACCACCTCCCTGGGCAGCCCTTTCCAATGGGCAATCAGTATCTCTATGAAGAATTTCTTCCTAACATCCAGTCTAAACCTCCCCTGGCGCAGCTTGAGACTGTGTCCTCCTGTGCTGGTTGCCTGGGAGAAGAGACCAGACCCCACCTGGCTACAACCTCCCTTCAGGTAGTTGTAGACAGCAATAACATCTTCCCTGAGCCTCCTCTTCTCCAGGCTAAGCAACCCCAGCTTCCTCAGCCTCTCCTCATAAGGCTTGTGCTTCAAACCCCTCACCAGCTTTGTTGCCCTTCTCTGGACGCGTTCCAGCAAGTCAAAATCTTTCCTAAAGTGAGGGGACCAAACCAAAAGCCCATGCTGCAGGCACCTCAGAGTACCAGCCCACAGAGGTGTGGCACCTTGACCCCGGTGTGATTTGAACACACAGCCTTCTGATCTGGAGTCAGACGCGCTACCATTGCGCCACGAGGTCAGAGCTGGCAGCAAATGTTAAATTACACAGAAACATTAATCAAAATATTAATAACCTTTATTAATATGAAGTTGCCAAAACGTATAAAAAGGTTCAATGTATGGTTAGAATATATTTACAATGGTAGAGTATTTAGGCAACTATAACAATTTAACTATCTTATGCAAACCGAGAGGAATATAACAGAAAGAGAATAACCCAGGAGCAAAAAGGCACTCAACCACAGTGGGGGAGTCTTTTCCAATCTAAATGTTTCTGTGATTCTGTTATTTTGTGGCACCAAGAGAAAGGGGAACAAAAAAGTATGCTGAAAATGTTGAAAGATAGGAGTAGAAGAGAGAAATTAAAGGATATGAGTAGGTGTGGGAAAAGAGACAGAACAAGCACAGCTGAAGAGTCAGAACAGACTACATATTTATTTTCTTTTAGAAGGTAAGTGATTATGTTTTGAAAAGCTCCTGCTGTTGTTCTTTCCAGCAGTAAATTTTTCATTCTTCTGCCTCTTTTCCCCCCTTTTCTCTCTCTTTATTAAAGGTTTAGGATGTGACCTTTCAGAACATGGTTGTTGGATTTTTTTTGGCCCTTGGATGATAGTGGCTTATTATGTACATATTTGCATAATGAGTTAATTAGGCATAATATGTGGTTAAAATTAACTACACTGCACTCTTTTTATAGAAAGTCAGCACAGTTTTATGCCAAAGTGCCTCTTTAGACACCCTCTCAGAGGCCTGTTAGGATTCCCTGCCCACTTTCAGATGTCACTAACTTCTGGTGATTAATTTGTGAGTTTTAACACATTATACATGCAGTTTATACATATAAACACCCCTACTCTGGAATTTTAGTATTATATAACAATTTTATTTTATATTTATTTAAAAAAGAGGGAAAGAAAAATCCAAGCCTCCCTGGTTATAATGAAAGAATTTGGTAATGTCATCAAAAATGCATAGAATTTTAAAAAAGGGAAAAAGTATTTAACAAAAAAGGAACAAAATCAGCCTCTGTTATTACTGGTGCACTGCACATAATGTCTTCTGTTCAGCTTCGGTAACAGTCATATTTCCTGTACTTTCCATTTGGAAATGCAATGCCACTGTAAGTGACATTCAAGCTCACAAAGTAATTTCTTATGTCTATGTCCAATCCATGATGTGTATCAACCTGTGGACCAGTGGTGCTCAAGGTGCTCCATATTGACCCTCTTAGCTCTCCCAAGCATGATTAGGTTGATTGCTGGTATTGTGTCATTGGATAAAACAGGATACAATTGATAGTCTAATATCATCTCTGTCCTTTGAAGTTGGTCCTGCTTTGAGCAGAAGACTGGACTACAGATCTTTGGAGGCCCCTTCACACCTCAGTTATTTTCTAGTTATTTGTCCTGTGGTGTGACAATGAGTATTGATGCTCCAGCCATTTCAGCAGCAGTTGATAGGAAGTAAGCAGCAGTCCTAGCTTCTCTGAATCAGAACTAAACCTCTTGTAACAGATCCTTGTTCCTCTGACATGTGGTGGCCTTTTTTTTTTTTTTTATTTTTTTTTTTTTTTTTTTTACCTTGGAGGGCAATCTAGAACACTAGATTTGTCTGCTTTTCAGATGTGCAGGCTTACTGCATGTTGTTTCTGATCACATCATGCAGACTATTCCAAAGTCTCCCTCATGGCATTGTATTTCCAGTGATCTGTGTGCCATGACTTTACATTACATGCACTTGCTATTATACAGCTTGCTCCAGGTGATGTAAGGAGAGCTGTAAGAGGAAATTAGTTTAACTGTGTGTCCCTTCCTCTTCCTGATCTTATACCTTGCTGATTACCTGCCACCCCTTTCTCCTGCAGGCATGTAAATCTCCTCTTGAAAACACTGGCCACTGCCCAAGACAGGATGCTAAACTAGACGAAGTGACAGACTAATACATTTAAACAAGATCTAGGTAGGAACTGAATCAAAACTCAGATTTAGAAAGCAGCCCTAAAAGCACCCTCACCATTTATTTTATTTTATTTTTTTTTTTTTTTTTTTGGCTATTAAAATCCAGAAAATAAAAACTGCTTTTAGTTAATTCTCAGAGTTCAATGTTTTACACAGCAGGAGAAATAAAGGACTAGTAAGTAACCAATGATGGTATGTATCACAGAGGGATTCAAACACAAGGCCAATCCCTGGCTTCAGAAACAAAGGTAGATGAATCATGTAGTTTCAGCACAGTGAAATAATTGGAAAAATATAAATTGGATTACAATTTTTCTTTGAACAGTATATCCCTATAGTTATTAGCCCAAAATCTGGAACATATGTTTGTCTTCTGAATGAAATCACAGACAAAAGCACATGCCATTGAACAATACTCCGTAGCATCATAAAAATGAAGTATTTTCCCTTCACTTTTGTATAAATTGCATTATGCTAACTTTGCATAATTTGTTGTGGACAGGTTAAAAGGTTTCAGGTTTTCAAGGTTTACAAATGCTACTTAACAAATTCTGCCTGGTGGTTTTGGGGATCAGGAGGTTCTTTCTGAAGAATGGCATGGGACTTTCCACTTTCCTACTTGGGAAAAAGTCCAAAGATGAAAAGGAGGTTTAAAAGGTGTATAAATTGGATAATTCCATCAGAGTACATTGGGCAAGAGTACTCCATGGAGTTTCCATGGAAAGCAAATACACTGCTGGCAGCACCAGGAAACTCTTGGAAAATTTCCAACAAAAGTATTTTTAATGAAAAATATCTATATGGATTGAGATGGACATAATTTGTGCAATTATACAGCTTCTAATAAAAACTTCCAGTGCATAAGCTTTCTGGAACAGAGTGTATTTTTTTTTCCTCTTTTCAAATATATGTGATGTACCAGCTGTTATCTGGTACAGATTCCTACTCTGCCTAATTCCCATCTCAGCTGTGAACTTTGGTCACCAGTTTCATACATGATTAAAAAGTCTTCTGCTAGGGCAGTTCCACGTTCCACTTCAAAATGGGGGAAGAAAGAACAACTATAGATCAGTGCTTATATATTTAGTGATGAATTTGAGTCCTTATTCTCCTGTTTCATAGCTACTACTATTATTATAGAAACCTAGGAGATTTCTGGTTTATCTCAGATATTTTCAACAGGCAGGAAAAGGATTTTTCTATCCATTAACACTTTAAGAAGTTCCAAAGACATGCCGATTGAACAGGATGGCCCAGTGTCCTTTCCTCAGCCCTCTGTATAAAAGCATAATTACTAAAGAAAGCTTCTCTGTCCCCCTAGATAAAGAAAGGGAAAGAGAATAATTTGATAGTGTGGGTTTGAGTACACACATGCCTCCCTATAGTTATTTGAAGCTGTTCAGAAAATTGTGTTCTTGAGAGAGACGGAGGTGTAATACAGTTACCCATATCACAGGGAGACAACCTACAAGAGACATTCATGAAAGAAAAAACTGCAAGTAAGAAAAGCAGTTTTTCAGAAATCAGCATGGAAACTGAACCTGCTATAATCATCCTGAAAGGGACAGATGTTGGTGTTCCACCCTCAGCTTGTCTGGTCTATTATGTCTCTGAATGCTGAAGCTCACAATGCTTTTTTTCTCCCCCAATTTCAGAAGTGTCAGACAGGAGACACCGTGCCAGTGAAAAACCTTATTCCGATCTCTTGTTAGCTAACTGCAGTATTTTGTTCCACGGTTACATGTCTGCACAAGCCATCATTCTGTCAATCATAATTACCACCTATTCAGTGGTTCCCTTCAGGTTTCATCACCTTTGCAGTATTAAGCAGCCAGCTGCAGGAAGCAGTCAGCTGCCCTGGAGCAGCAACCGTCAGGCTCTGGATTTCAGAGTATAATTGCTGCTTGCGCACAAACATCTACCTCCTTCCTGCATAAAACAACACAATCTGCTCCTTTCTTTGGCAGAGATCAGAGCCCCATCAAATGCACTTTTTCCTTTAGTATAGACCCTATCTTCTGCAGGGACAACTCAGTGTGGACTGGATGAGGGGCTGAGCATCTTTGTGTCTGTGCCACCATGTGCCACCGTGTGAAAATGTGGCCTCATATGACTTAGTGGAAAGGGGTCCCACTTTTCCTGTAAATCCCTTTTTATCTCTGTGTAAGATGTGAGCTATCTCTGGCAGGGAATTCTAACTATGACATTCTAGATGTTCCCCTGATGTGGGGACTTCTAATGAATAAAAATTTGGAGTATCCCTCCCTAAACTTGACTCACTCTTCAAAAGCTATACTCTAGTGGTAGGGGAGGTATAGGAGTCCTCATTTGGACCAGCCAGGCAGAAAGAAATAGAAATGCAAAACTGGGAGGTAGTTGCAGAGCATTGCTGGCAGACTGGTGCATAGTTTCAAGTGCAAATAGCGTTTCCTCTCCTCTCATCCCATTTACTGTGTTTTATGAATTCAGCTTTGGCTGCATGACCCATATCAGCAGGCTTGCAAACAATCATGTTGCATTTTGTTAACTGCTTATGACTGCTGGACAGTGTGCTGCTGTGATTGTCACGCTCTTTCACTTAACATATGGCACATAGAGACATAAATTGCTCCAGCATGCAGCTTTCCATTATAGGTTTTTGCAGACCAATTGTAGATGCTATTTGAAGCTGCTGAGACTGGCATGGTCCAGTCCTGGAAGCAGTGAAAATCCTCTGCTCTGAGCAATATCTTGCATGCTGGGTTTCTTAGGCTCAAGTGAAAAAGCCAAAGACATGGGGGTAAGTATGTGTGTCATGTTGGAGAGACAAGAATAATAGTAAAAAATTTAAAGTACTAGGAATAAGAAGTGTTGAGAGGCTGAGCAGCAATGCTGTTTCATTTGTATGAGGAATGAAGAGGAATGTAGACATTCAGAAGTTCTGCTCAATTAAGGTCCTCACATTGGGATGTATCATATTTGTCAGTACAGCATATTTGAGCGGGAAATCTGAGGTCCTCCTTGCATATGAGAATCTGAGCTAACTCCAAGACCAACTCACTACATGAAAACATATAATTGTTGAATATTAAAACTAATACTCCACAAAATTGATAGTTAAATAAGCAAATGGACAGTATAAAACCCCTAAACACCTGCAAATATTCCTCCAAAGATGCCAAATTCATTTATATCTTGAGGGACAGGCATGTTCTTCTTTTTCTCTCTTCCTGTAAGTTGATCCTTCCTCAGTTTTGAGTCTGAATCAGGGAAAAAGCTTTTCAGAGATTTTACATTAGTTTCTCGTCACAAAACTCTGCATTGACTTCTAATATTGACATGGTCTGATAAGAAGAATTGGACAATGATCATTGTCCATTTTGGTGAGGAACATACCGCAGATTTGAAGGGAAAACCTAGAGAAGAAACCGATTCCAATTTTGTGGAGATGTACTGCATTCTTCAGACTCACATATTTTCCAACAGACTTGCTGGATTTGAAAAGATACATGAAATACAGTAATAAAAATATCCAACTTCACCAAACTCTTTAATGAAGAAGAGCTAATCATGAATCTCCAAGCAGAAAATCTGAGCAGCTTCACCCACTGCTGTTTTCACTTTACTAGTGTTTCATACTTCTGAAGTGCATTGTAGTCCATTATGTGAATAACATAAGCCACAGATCTACTGAAAGCTAGGTTGTGGGAAATCTCTAAAACTTTTAGACAAGAAACATAGAACTGTTTTGGTTGGAAAAGATCTTTGAGATCACTATCTAATCTCTACGAAGTCTGGTGTTAAACCATGCATCTTCAGCTTCTGAAGTGCTGTAATCTACCAAGATGTATCGTGGTATAGAAAGCGGTATATAAGGAAATGATCACCAATGAAATTACATTCGTCCATTTTCCTTGACCTCTTGACCTACCTTCAGCCCTGAAACTCTCTCCTTTCCTCATTTTCCTTGCTTACTACTGTATATTTCTCTTGATTTCTTTTTACAGTCCTTTAAAACAAGAGCAGTTTAATTTCCTAATCTGACTGCAAAGAACTGTTCCTATCTAGATTTACCTCTTCACAGCTGGCTGGTCTCCTGCCATCCATTCCATGCATCTACAGTGTTATTCCATTGTCCCACTTTGCTTCCAACTTCAGAACAAGCTATGGGCTTGTTCGTGAGTGTTATTTCTCTGTGAAGCTAGTGGACCAGAGTAGGAATTGACTCAGTACATTGACAGGAGTGGAATGGACTGGAAAAGAGGAAATTAGTGATTAACAATTGCTAAGGTGTCCAACTGTTCTAAGTACATTTCATGGCTGAAGAGCCTTGAGCTAAGTATGGACCAGAATCCCAATTGTGAATCATCTGGAAATGCAAGAAAGCTCAAATCTAAATCAAGATTTTGTTATCTGGTCTTTTCCAAAATATATCAAATCCACTCAATGAAACAACAAATACACATAAAACATCTGTAGCTTCTGTCATGGGACAGTAAGAAACTGTAAATGAATATTTCCAAGGATCCTCTTACCTGGTGGGATAGATACAAGCTATTACTCTGAATATTAAGTGCTCTCACCAAAAGCACTGTTATAAAGTCCAGCCTGACTCTGGATGAATAGAAATTGTTTAGAAATAGCTGGTTGTTAGAGAGCCAAACCAAACCTGGACACTGTGAGCTTGACTGTGCGATGTGGCTGTTTTCACTGAAAGCTCACCAGGATGCTGTGTCAGACAAATTCTGCTAGAGTACAGGTGGCAGCAAAAGCTTGGCCATATGGAGAAGTATTGTTTCTCTCACAGCCAAAAGCTGCCAAAAGCTGTACTAGATGCCCCATGAAACAGGAAGGGGATTTTCTGCAGTCTAAGGGGCTTGTTAGATCTGTTGGACATAACATAATGAAAGCAAAAAATATTTCCCTTCATTAGAAACAAAGTGGTGCTAGGAAAATGGTGATCAGTATTAAGTGAATGACACAGTTACACAGAGAAGGAGCTATAGGAAGGCCTAATCAGTCTTCAGGCCAAGATAAAGTAAGTGCCACTGAATCTCTGTCTTCTCTATTTTCTCTCAACGTATCACCAGCAAGATCATGCTTATTGTCACTCTTACTATGAGTTGTGATTCTCTCACTTTTGAACTGGGCTTTGGCCTGTGTTGCCCCCGGTGCCCCTCACAGTTATGCAGTAACTGAGTGAATTTGTATCTGCAGGCACAGCAGTGAAGACAGTGACCTGCTAGCTTTTCAATTCTACCCCAAATCAAAGAGGGATTTATTTCCTGATAGGAGTGTAAAATTTTGAGAAAATGGAATTTAAGGCTTCAGATAGTGGCTGGACATCATCCTGACTCTAAATTAACCACACACCAAAGACAGCCCAGATAGGCAGACACATCCCATACATTTCTCACACAGCACCACTGCACAGCAGTTCACTTTCATCAGGGGGAGAAAGTTCAGTTTCAAACCTTTCAGAATAAGTGGCAGGACTTTTCTGCTCAGCCAAATCTGTCCAGGGATATGAAGAGAAGCAGGGATAATACTCTTAGAGCCCATGATTCTGCTATTTCCTCTTGTGCTTCCTGATACCCTAGGAGACGTGGCTTGTCATGAATAGACAAACCTCTCCACACAGGTGTGATGAGTTTTCAGGCTGATAGATGTAACTAGGTCATTGATGTTTAGGCTCCACATAGTAGGTGTTGACTGCAGTTCTTCCAAAGAAGCATGCTCACCAACACTATGACTAAACTGCTGGTGGGTTATGTTGTGACACGTACAAATGCTGTGATCTTTTGCTACCAATTATAACTATGGCATCTCAAGAGGTCATTTAGACTGGGCACATTACACCTAAGTTACCCTTGAAAGATATTTGTACAGCCTGTTTTTAAGAGGCATCAGAAGTAAAGTCTCCACAAACCCTTCAGCAAGTGATTCCTGTGCTAGCATCTCTCTGCTGGTTCCCTAAGGTATTTTAAAGCACATAATCTAAATCCTTAAGCCAATAATAGCCACAAAGAGAGAATCCAAAAATAGCACTGATAATGGGTGTGAGCACTAGTTCAGAAAACCTTAAGTTCTCAGTTGTCTGCGTACAACTGTTTGGTGGTCACACCAGACTGGGCTGTTATCAGGAGAGTGCAAGTAGCAACCTGCAGGCAAAACTATGCCATGGCTTTCCGGGGAAAGCTCTCCATCACTTCTATGTGGGCCTAGAAGGTTCTTGGTTAAGAGCATGGACATTAAAAAGTTATTTTCCAGAGCAGTCCACACAGGAAATTTTGGATTGTGTTGCAGCCAGAAGCAATGAAAAAGGGATGATTTGGGCATCCTTTGACCCCTGAGCCAAACAGAGGGAAAACAGAAGGAAAAGACTATGTTTACCAGGAGTGTGAGCTGCTCTGATGGGGAGAATTGTTCTGAGATGGGAACATTGTTTCTGGTGATTTAGTTCACCTACAGCTTGCTAGCATATCTCCTATACAAAACACTGTATAGGACCATGTGGATGGAGGTGTTTAGTTATGTCACTGTTTCCTGAATCAGCAACCCACCCAGTGATTTAATCCAAGTAACCAAATTTCCTTGATAGACATAAGCACAACTCAAATCTGGCTGGAATTGGCTAGGTGATACCTGAACTCTTTTCTCTGCTCTCATGGCATTTACCGGTATTTCCCATAGAGCACCTCAAGTGTGGTTCCTCCCCCAACCATCCCTGGGCTGGCAGTCATGCAAGAGATTTCATGTGCTTTTCAAAACTTCCCTCTTCCATCTGGCTGGGAATATGGGGAATATGAGACTGTATCAAAATAAACTTTTACTTTCCATTCTGACCAAAATCACTGTGTGTTGGAAAGATGGCATCCCCCCCTCTCACCTCAAGAACAAGGTTTTGAGAGCTCTGCTTCCACAGTGATTTGGATTCAGCTTGGCTGAAGCACAGCACAGAGAAAATATTTAATTCTTTCTTGCTATTTTCTCTAGCTTTCATTCACTGCAGTGTAATTTTGGAAGCTCAATCTAGTTTCATCAGCCATGACTGGAGCTAGAAAACAGGGCAAGTTATCAGAAGATGCAGCAGAGAGATAACTAAAGGAAGTTTCATTTGGCACAAATGATCAGGAAATCCTCCCAAAATCAAGCCGTTAAGGAAATGATGGAAGTACATGATTTCACTAAGAATGAACACACAGACACACATACACCACAACACACACAAACACAAATACACAGCCCCTTTCTATCCTCTGAAAGTCAGTTTGTTTTTTTCTAGACCTACTACAAATATTATAATGTATCCTGGCTCCAGTCCAATTCCCTGCAATTGCTGGCAGCCATTTTATATCATCCCTGTCATAAGCTTTACTCCTGTAGTGGTTTGTACTTTGATTTTTAGTATCCCTTGATCCAAACCTGGCTCTCTGGGGCAGTTTAGGGTCAGCACCTAGGTCGGCACGCAGCAGCTGGCACGTCTGCCCCAAATGGGTCTTTATTATTTATTGCCTCTGCTGTGGGAGTCCCTGGCAGCCACCTCTCAAGGAGGGCTGCACTCCCGGGGAGCAATTTGTGCTGACAGCAGCTTGCACAGCAAAAGCAAAGGCAACTCATGCCTGGGAACCAACAGGAGCAGCACTCTGGGAAGTTGGGGCATAAGGTGGCAATTACCAGTAATAACTTTGCAATGTGACTGCCTGTGGGCATTAAAACTGCTTAATGTTTTTGCAGCCCTCAGAGGGCTGTCCCCACTGAAGACAAGGTCACTTTGTAAGATGTGCACTGTGGGGATTGGGCCCAAAAGGCTCCCTCCATCTCCAGTTTCTCTGTGGTTTAGTAGGGTATAATTTCTGGCACACCTCAGTGCATCTAATTGTTGTCACTATTAGAGCACAAGGACAAATTGCTGACAAAGAGGTCTGCATAAAAATGCACCTGGGTGCAATAGCTGTGATAATATTTCAAACAGCTTCCCATTGTACATCTTCAAGAGAGATGCAAGCACTTGTGCTTTATAATTGTGCAACCATATCACTGAATATGTATAGTGCTTATGAGTGCCGCGTAACATACTGACAACTGTGTACACATAAATATGTATTGTTTTTCAGGCACCACCCAGACAAAGAGAAAAGTGGAGTTTTTATTTCATTTTCTTTTGCTGTGTAGGAGCAACCTGCTACAAGACTTACAATGAAAAGTGGGAGTCCTAATGACTTAACCAGCAACTCAAGACAAAGCACCTCAGATTTCCAAGTTTAGCTCCCTAAAACATTTCGATCTATTGCTCAGATCCCATCAATTATTCCTTTTTTAACAGCTATTAGCTCTTGAACTCTCTGGTTTGTTCTCTACCTCTTTCAGTGACTTTTCAAAATTCAGATCATTCCAAAATAAAGGCTTCAACCATCCTTTAAACCAAGATTCTTCTTTCTTTTTGACATCAAGACTTCTCTCTTTGACAACTTCAAATGTTTCTCTCTCTCTGCAGTGAGTACTTAATTCTCAGCAACGGTTTTGCTTTTCTATCAAACGTAGCAGTAACACCCTGGATGTTGTTTAACTACTTTGGCCATTTTAAAACTTTTCAACTAAACTGATATAAACAACACCTCTATTTGTTCAACATTGTCTTGGAGGGTTTTGTTTTTCCTAATTATGTGAAAATACACTTGCATTCTAAATTCAATTAAAGCTGCCTTTATGTGTTAGCAGAGCTGCACAACAGAGGTTTTCATCCTGTGCACTGCTTTCTCTGACTGCGAGACAAATAAAAGCCAGGCTTTTGCATTTCATAACCTTGAAGTTCTCTGAGTAGTTTCACCTCCAGGGCTAGGTAACCGAGTGTTTTCAAGCAGCTTACAGGAAAAAATGGGGAGGGGGGTGAGATGGTGGAGAAGACGACAATAAACAAGAATGTGATTTTTCGATTTTCATGATTTAGACCAAACTGAATAACACCAGCAGCCAAAGTAGAGAGAGAGAGTGTATATATATGGAATAGTTTTATAATTTAAAATACATACTGTATTAGAATTTCAACATGAAAGGGCTAATGCATTTTTCATAACATCCCACATTTTGTTACTGCTTTTCACCCCATACCAGTTGTCCTGAAGGGACAAAAAGCCTCAAAAGTGCTCAGAATCAGACAATGGGGCAGCAGCCAGCAGGTCTGGTTTTTCAGGAAAATGCCCATGTTGCCCAGGCTTGTCTGAACATGCCCTGGAGTCCAAGGGGTGTGTGCCTTTGGCCATGTTTGGAGAAAACTGATTCTATAGGTTAAAGCGTCGGGTTTTTATCTCTTAATCTTTGTTATCATTGGCCATCATTATCTTGAGAAATCTATAAATACCAGCCCAAAGTGGCAGTGCCTTACCTTGCAATTGTCCAAACTCTGGGAGAAGTCACAAGCTTTGCTTGAATTCAGAGCTGTGCTTCAGTTTACCTAGACAGACTGCAAAACCCCTCTCTATATAGCGTTGTAAAGCCCCGGAGCAGAACGGACATGTCTTGCTGGGCCAAGAGATGAAACCCAGGAGGAGCAGAGAATCTCCAGGACTGTTTTGTTTTATTGGAAGAACCAACGAGGACCGTTGCAAAGATTACAGCTGAAGAACCTCTCCAAATAGGCAAAGCTACAAAGCCAACATGCCCTGCAAGCTTCGTTAGCAACCTCTTTTCTACAAAGCTTTCAGCTACAAAGCCTTCAGAGATAAACCCTGCCTGTGCTTTAGCGACAAGCTGCAGAAGCCAACAGAAAGTGAAACTGGGCTCCTGCAGCTTTCGCGTGCTCGACGCCATTGTGGTTTTGTCTAAATCCCCACGTGTGCTGTGGGGTACCAGGATCAGTGAGTAATTACAAACTCTGGATTTTTATAAGCATCTGTTAAAGGTCTGTTGCCCTAGAGAATTCTAGAGTTCCCCTCCTCCTTGTGGGCAATCTTCATCATATTGCCGATGTTCTCTTTTTCTTTGCAGTTTAAATTGCTCTTTGTTGTTTCTGGGTTTTTGCTCATATTGTTTAAATTGTTACATGTTCCTGCTGGTGAGGTATCTGTTCCACAACTGAATATTTCGAACCAGTAAAGAGGTCTTATTAATATTTTCTGTCGTTTTATTTTTTAAAATTAAATAAATTTATTAATGTTTTAATTAATTATTTAGCCTATTGAATATTAATAACCTCCTCACCATCATAACACCAGTACAAATGATATTTGAGTACTGACAGAGTGAAGGGAACATGCACAGACCATGTTATCCATTACCAGGGAACGGCTGCAGATGTGGCATTACACGGCAACTGTTCTAATAGTTCTCTGCATTGCTACACAGCAATTTCAGGATAAACAGGGAAAGAGTTTTACTGGAAAAGCAAATGCGCTAGTATGAAGATAGTCACTCATGAGTGGTGACAAAATGTGTAGCACTATTAGGATCATGCAGCAGGAAGGAATGAGACTGCTCATAAGAAGTCATCACTGCCCCCTCTACACACAAGTGGCTACAACACCCTTTGTTTTCCAAATATTCTATCTACTGAATCCTCTAGTAGTACATTGTCTTTTCACACTGTCCTGACTCACTTGCTCTACCAATACCAAATCCAAAAAGGCCTATCACATCTAGAATTACCAGTACTGCTTCCTAGAATAGGCAAATTTACTTGAAAGGCTACTCCTTGTCTGACCTTGCTTAGCTTGTGCCAGCTATAGAATTGCAGAAAAAATGTCAACAGGAGACAGCTTTTCAGAAAAAAATTGGGAGGTATTCACCACTTCTACAAAAAACTCCAGCTCAAACATGTAGTAGCACCTGCTTTGATCTGAGACTTATTTCTGATTTTGTAAAAGAAAGGTTGTGAATTAGGAAAAAAATATTAATTCAGACTTTGTTATGTAGTGAAGGCTGGACGTTCTTCAAATACACAATGTTAGGTGTTGCATGGAATGGAGAGAATGTAGATGCTTCTGCTGACAGAATAGCAGTGAGATACTGCTTCCATGGTTGCAATAAACTCATAACACACCATGCAGTATTTACTATATGTGTTAAACAAGACCTCTTTTGACACTCATCCTTTGAAATAATTCCCTCAGATTCCAAACCAAGTTGTTAATTATTTCCTTTGTATATTGAAGTCAGTAGAATATGGATGTATACTATTAATGTTGTTTCCACTTACCATGTCTTTTTTCCCCTCTTATATTACGTACCTGCAGAATAGTGCAGTTACATAAAATAGCAGTTTTCAAGCAGAAACTTCAAGCTGCACAAGGACACAGGGCTCTCAAAAAGCTTGAGAAGAAAGTGTAGACACTAATAGAACAAACTGTTCATTAGTTGCTGCAGTTTCAGATATTCCCACTGGGAATCACTGGCCAGTGAAATGTACAATTTGTAGACGAGATTTTTTCTTTTATTTGCCTCTAGCACATTTCTGCACATGAATAAGCACTATTACACTCCTCTACAGCTCCAGGACAAGAAGGTGTTCTGAGGTTTACAGGATTTGGTTGATGTGCTGTGGCCAGTCTCCTGTTTCCTTCAGGAGGGCAGAATATCAGGATACTGAGCAAAACAAGGAATAAATTCTATAGTTGGAATTTACAAGCAAATGCCTGGCTTCTCATTTAACTGATCTGCTCACATATTAGATCCATCAATCTCCCTCACCAAAGACATCATAATTGTTTTTTGAACACAGAAAAGGTTTAGATGGTAGTATGAACTGAAGACTTTGATTGTTTGGCAGAAAGAAATGAGATGACAATTATAGCACAAAAAGCAAGATCATTTACTTTAGAAGTAACAGAGAATATTTCTTGCATACTTATTTATTAGTTAAAATTGACAGAGGAGAAGAAAAACCCCTGTGCACTGGAATATACTGAGTATGTGATGCAGTGTATAGAAAGGGAAATATTGCATGCAACATCTTCTAAAAAGGATTTCTGATGAGGAAGTGCAAGATATCAGGTTGGACTCGATGATCTTCAAGGTCTCTTCCAACCTTAGCAATACTGTGATACTGTGATATCCAGTGCAAGATATTGTATCTGTTTTTCATGAATATGAATCTAAACCAGAACCAATACATATCTCTTATGAACATTAAGACTTGTAAAGGGCAGTTTATATAAGGAATCAAGTTGGTTACATACTGGATCCATTTATGAAGTGATTTACACAATGCATGTGCTCACTACTTCAAGAAATGGGCTACATGAGGAGAAAGACCCATTCTACACCATTTTTATTTGAATAGTACTGACCTCATGTTTGATCAGGAACCATAGCTAGGTTCTTTATTTGTTTATTAGCTGGGATGCCCATTTAGTTAACTGACAGCATTTGCTCATACCGGCTTTGGCAAAAATATTATTTCTGCAGTAGCCGCAAATACTTCATAACTTCTGTTGGATTTGGGTGCCTGCTGTCCCATGCCCAGACCACTTCTCTTCCACAGGCTGCTCTGACTGGTCCACATTGCTTCCAGTGCCATTGGACTCTCTCCACTGCCCTGAATCCAGACAAGCACTGCCCAACAGGGAGGCTCTTGACTATGAGAAACTGAAGTTGCTCTGTCGCAACCCTACATCTCTAACATCAGCTCCCTAAATGTAGCTGGAATGAAAGCAAGCCTCAGAGGCAAATGAGAAATACAGTGCTAATGTCATATTCTTCCTATACTAATCCCACTGCACTGAAGGCAATGTCCAGCACCTGTAGACTGAAGGAAGAAGGAGGAAAAAGAATAGTGCTATCATTAAGCTACACTTGTGTGAAATGATGTGATACTGCAAGTAACAAGCTAAGAATTAAGACAGGCTAAATAGATAACTGTCCTCACATAGTGGGTATTATGCATGACATGTTAGGTGCAGAGCATAGTGGTATCCCTGTAAAGGTAAGAGCAGGAAGAATAATTACTATCTTCAAATCATGTCATCTGTATTTAGCAAATTATGATTATAAAGGCTACCATTCAGTAATGAGATTCACACTCCCTTGGTTAATTGATACATGGCCGATACTATTGAAAGAAATTTTCTTCAGTTCAATGCCATTTTATATTACAGTGGTTGTACTAAGTTAAATAAAGTTTTCTGAGCATTCATATGCTGAAAAAAAACCTTGTTTGAATTTGCTTGTAAATTTTCAGTGGAAGGAAAAACTGAGCTTGTGGAATTTGTTGGAACTGATAGAGGTTTTTAAGAAACAAGCTTCTAATCCTTTATATCATGACCTACTGTGACAATGTGGTCTCAAAGTATTTCCCTAGCAGAAAAAAATCCAGTCTTGCCATATTTTAGTTCTAGCATGAAGTTAATTAGAAAGAATGAATGACTGACTTTCTAAGAACACAGTGCATGTGGTAAGAATAAAGAAAACAAAGAGAAAGAATAACAAAACAGTTTCTTATGTAACTCTCTTACTTGTAGCCTGAATAAGTACTTTTGCTTCTTCTTTCCCTGCATGTATGAATGATGAATTTAACACACACAAAAGCAAAAGTGATTGAGAGTACTCCATGCTGATGGCTGGCACTCATGTTCAGATGACAGCTGTTAGATATAGAGATGATATCAATATTGCTTCCCTTTTCCCACTTCACTCACTCTCCCTTCTTTAGTCTGTGTCTGCAGTACACAGGCTGCCATTTATCAAATGGTCTTCCACTCTCTGAAGGAAGGCTATGAGTCTATGAGTTTGATGTGGTATCAAAGGGTATTAGAGGTGTTTTCTTCTGACATAATTGTAAAACTGTGGTTCAATTTAGCTAAATGGCATTTTTTTTTTTGAAACTACCTTGAAATAGTTGGCAGAGATGCCAGTTGCCCCCAGCAGGCTATATCCTTGAACCTCACAGCAGTGGTTTGCCTAGTCCCAACAGCTGATGTAACTCTGGATACCAAGACTGAGTACAAAGAGCAGTTATATTGCCACGTGTTTCTAGTGTCCTGGCACCAGATGGTACTCTTTAATGGAGGTAGATGAGAGCTTCATCTTTTTGTCCATTCAGCAAGACCTGGACAGACTGGAGAGCTGGGCAGAGAGGAACCTAATGAGGTTCAACAAGGATAACTGCAGAGTTTTTTATCTGGGAAGGAATAATAACTGCACCAGTACAGGTTAGGAGGTTGTCTGCTAGAGAGTAGCCCCATGGAGAAGGACTTGGGAGTCCTGGTGGATAACAAGTTATCCATGGGTCAGCAGTGTGCCCTGATGGCCAAGACAGCCAATGGGATCCTGGGGTGTCTTAAGAGGAGTGTGTCCAGCAGATCCAGGGAGGCTCTCCTCCCCCTCTACTCTGCCCTGGTGAGACCTCACCTGGAATATTGTGTCCAGTTTTGGGCTCCCAGGTTCAAGAGGGACAGGGATCTACCTGAGAGAATCCAACGGAAAGCTACCAGGATGATTAAGGGACTGGAGCATGTGCCTTATGAGGAGAGGTTGAGAGCCCTGGGGCTTTTTAGTCGGAGAAGCCTGAGAGGGCATTTGTTAAATGTTTATAAATATCTGAGGGCTGGGTGTCAGGAGTGAGGGGACAGGCTCTTCTCCATTGCACCCTGTGATAGGACAAGAGGTAATAGATACAAACTACAGCACAGGAGGTTCTACCTCAACATGAGGGGGAACTTCTTCACTGTGAGGGTCACAGAGGACTGGAACAGGCAGCCCAGAGAGATTGTGGACTCTCCTTCTCTGGAGACTTTTAAGACCCATCTGGAGTTGTTCCTGTGCAACCTGTGCTAGATTCTATGGTCCTGCTCTGTCAGGGGGTTGGACTCAATGATCTTCGGAAGTCCCTTCTAACCCCTAACATCCTGTGATCCTGTGATCTGTCTGTGAAGATGAAGAACAAGGCCTGGGTATCAGACAGCAAGCTTGAGACAGACAAGAAGAAACAGGGTTACAAGTAAGTCTTCACCCAAGAGCATATATACACTTCCATAAAAATCTGAATCAAGGCACTGCAGTCTTAGTCTTCCTCTCTTTTTAGCAGATAGCTGTGAAGATCATTGTCATCCTTATATGCCTCTTTTCTGTCCCACACCTGCCTCACACAGGGATAGCAGTCTACTGCTCCCAGACACCCCACTAGCTCCAAGAAAGGAGGCTACTGTAGGAATATTGCCTCATTAATATGGTGCCAGAGGATGAAAATTCACTTTCTTGTCCTTCTTCACCTCTCCTTTCTAACACACCGTACATTGAAAATAAATTAGATTAAAAGGAACATGAAGATTGAGAAAAATCAATTACTTCAAATTAGCAAATACTATTTTCAAGGTTGTAAAATCTTATATTGGCCTCTTTGGGTGCCTGCTTTCCAATGCTGTTTTCACTTATGTCACGACAAGGAATCTAAAACTGCCACCTTAGCAGAAGAAAAAGGCTTAGCAGAGCCACAGTCATCTTTACATTCTTGCTGACAGTGAATCATTGGATTCAGCCAGACAAAATCCTCAGGTTCTGTAAAAGGAAGCTTTCTTGTGATTCAAACAAGGGGGAAAAATGTCAGGCTGTTGTAGTTTCAGGCAAAAAAAGTTTAACAGGGAGAACTGCATCAAATTTGTCTAAAAATCCTGCTGACCTGGTCCTTAGTCCTTCCCAAGACATGAACTTGTGTATAATCTTTTTCCCCCCTAGAGGTTTAAAAATGTTCAGTTAACATTTTTAGCATGAATTTTTAATTCCTTCCTGTTTCCAGCAAAGCAGGCAGAGTTAATGAAGTTCTCCATGTCCTGTGGAAAAAGATTTTGTCAGAGATTAAGTCCTGTTTCTCATATTGTCTGGAATTACAGCAATGTCCAAGGGTGCATAGTAAGCTCACAGCCCAATGTGCTAAATGCTATGAAGACACAGCAGAGACTGTCCCTTGCTAAGAAGTGCTCATTTTCACCTCATGAGCTACGGTTTCCTTACTTAAAAGATACTGTAAAATGCATACTATACTATTTATCTAATATAAATAATGTGTTGTCCTAAACTGAAATATAATCATTAGAAATTAATTGGAATATTAATTAATATTGGAATATTAATTAATGAGACATGTATGTCCATTTCTATTACCTGTCTATAGCTGTCCTATTTTGCTGAGATCTCACTGGCACATACTTTCCCCTACAAAATGGGAGGACCATCCCTTCCAGAAAGGGGGAATTCACACATCACTGTCACAACAAAGGCAAGATCAGGCTTACTCTGTGTGATGCTGGTTGAATGAATGCTGGATCCAACTGCACTTACATCACTGTCCTAATGCCAAAAAAAAAAAAAAAGCAGTTGAAAGGCAGATACTCCTGGGAGCCTGACCTTCATTTTTCAGAGGACATATTACTCCAGCTGCAGAAAGAGAGTCTAACATGACCTGTTTAGCTTGATCATGTGAAGAAAAATGGCTTTATACAAAAGCTATGGACAGAATACAACACAACAAATGAAAATAAAGATGCTGCTTTTAATATAGGTATGTGAATATCTCCCTCACAGACTTGCACTTGAGTGGAAAAATCACTGTGCTGGACATTTTGTGTAAACTGCCTAATCTGTTGCTCTAGCGTTACTCACACAATCATAAAGCCTATTACCTCCCCAAGGCCATAACTACGATGCTGTAGGACAGAATATCCTGAACAATGAAATGAAAACTCTACAGTAAAAAAAAAAAAAAAAAAGCTAAAGTTAGGGATTCGTGGCAATAAATCTGGACCAAAGTCATTCAACCTGTGGTTGTAATCATTATCTGAAAAAGCAGCACAAATTCAGCCATTCAGAGGGAAGGTCTTACAGAGCTCTAGCACTGCTATTAAACGACCCCTAAGAGATAAAAATATCTACTAGTGAAAAAAACAGGTTATCCGATCATTGTAGATTGATTATGTAAATGCAGCTATCACCACCACTGCCTATGTGCAGAAATAATACTCAGCCTCTGAAAAAAAAGGAGTCACTTTGTGCTACTCAGAGAGATATTTTCTAACGATGCCTAATAAGTCAAGGACACAAATCTCACTTAATTTGTGGCCAGAGGTAAA
Organism: Picus viridis; assembly: GCA_033816785.1. Taxonomy (NCBI): domain Eukaryota; kingdom Metazoa; phylum Chordata; class Aves; order Piciformes; family Picidae; genus Picus; species Picus viridis. The sequence goes on along the minus strand of CM066578.1, from coordinate 32,729,466 downwards.
CCTAGCTAGGGTTTACAGATTTGAGTCAATATTCTTCCCTGTCTTCCTCAGTCTTCCTAAATCAGAAAAGACAGCAACTGTCAAGAACATATGGGATGCCAAGCAGGACATAATCAGCAAAACATGGGACATTCTGAGCATACAAGGCAGATGATCACTCAGAAAGATGTTGATGTCCTTATGCCTATTCATTTATCTACTTGAATCAAAGGAGTGGAGGAGGAGAAGGAATGAGTATTAGGAAGCGGGGGAGGGAGTCTAGGCATGATTAACAATAGGTGTGAGACAGGAAGAAATAGATTAAACTGATCCATATGCAAATTATCTGAGTCTGATTGCATCAAACCATGCACAGTTTAATGAGTATGGTAAGATGCCTTTATCTCTGCTTGGATGTGTTCAGAAAAGAAGGACTGCTTCAAGATAAAACACAGTTTAATAAGAAAGTTTTTCGTTACAGGGTCGATTTACATTTGCATTTCTCTCTCTGAGCCACACAGCGTTCATCAACCTCAATCCCTTTTCAAGAGATTAGTCAGTAAGCACTTATGTATTGTTGACACACACCTTAGGGCACTGCATACTTAACACGTGTGTGAGTTTTAGCCTGGTCCTTCATGACCTGGATTAGACATTTCAAAATGGAGACTAATTAGAAAACTCTTATTTTTCTGCCATTATAATCTGTTATTTTGAAGCTTTGTTAAATCTTTTTGCTATACATACACTGATACAGAAGTTAGCTTGGGTACTTAACAACATTGTGGGTCAGACTCACAACTGCATCTGCTTCGAGATGATGGCAACTCCAGCTTCTGTGGATCTAATCTGATTTTGTGCTACTGTATCAGCACTGCCTCAGCTTCACCTGTCTTAGGTTTTGCTTACTGTTACAGATACAGGTGAAATAAAATAGAGGTGATCTTTTCCTCCTTGTTCAAGAAAGAGAGTGGGAAATCTCCAAGGCTCTTAGGAAGATCATAGTAAATACAGCTGACCAGTGCACTGGCCTCCGATCAGATGCCAGGGACCATGTGGTACAGTAAGCACTTGTTCTTCTCATCCCGCAATGGTTAAAGCAGTGGCTAACAAAAGCACTGAATAAGAGCAAGCTAAGAATACCTTATTTTTACTCCAAGGTATAGTAAGTAGTGCAAGTTCCTTAATCTTGCAAAAGTTTGACCTGGCTGGAACATTTTTAGAAGCCATCTATAGATAACATGTTCTTCCTCACCGAGAGCAAAATTTTCCCATTTAAGTGCTGTGCTCTTTTCTGAAGCCTATGCACACACTAACACCTGTATAACACACTATGTATTTACACAAGTAATCATCTTGCTGCAGATAGGAAGTATTTCAGTCTCAAAGTGCTGATGTTGGATATTAACTGTCCTGATAATGGATGCAAATAAATATCAATGGCCATCCAACTGTGTTTATGAAGAAAAAATCCCTTCTTACAGCACCTGTAATTTGTCTGTGCAACAAGGATCTGTTGAACAAGAGTGGTTAACAATCTGATTTCTTCACCTCAGCTCCAGCTGATCGCCTTTATCTTTACATCATGAAGTTTAGACATTTTAATAGAAACAAAGCACTTGAACAAAAACATTTCCATTGATTTCAATAGAAATAATCACAGACCTAAGTGTTTTGCAGATTGGAAATCCAAAGCTGTTATTTCATATTCCATCATTATTGACATCATTACTTCTTTTCTGTCACTGAGCTGCTTTATGGCTCTAGGAATTTCTGGGTTTAAGCACAATGTATGCATACATTTTGTCTTTCAATTACTTTAATTTGAACTTGATTTTTGTATATTTTAGCTTTCTCGACTATGCTGAGGTGTCTGCAGCTTCTTTGCATTGGCTACAAAGTCCCTTCTTCATTTATAGTTTTTACCTTGTATGTGTTCCTTCACGCTTGATGCTACAGCACACAATCTCCACTCATAGACCAAGGGTCCCACAACATCAGACGTCTGAAGCTTGATAACCCAGTCATGAAACCCAGTTGTGCTAGCAGTTAGAAGAGTCCTACTTTTGTCCCAGCTTACTGGGACAAAAGCTTACTTATTATCATTTATGGTACCACAATGCTAGGGGTTCAGGAGCAGTCAGGGTAATATTCAGGTACTGATGGCAGTGACTTGTGCCTAGTCAGAAAGTGTACTCTTAGGGCTAGATGTAAACGAGGTAGTGTGGTGAATGCACCATATGCCAAGAATTATGCCCCAAATACCATAAAACGTGTCCCAACATGTTTGGCCACATTCCCACTTCCACACTCCTTTCCAGAGTGGGTGCTCAGTCCAGATATGAGGGGACAAAGGTCCAGTGCCAGCCAGCCAGCAAAAAAACCTCACCTGCCTTCCAAGGGGTAAACAGCAACATGCACCCAGCTAAATCTGGGTGTTAACAAGATTGCCCATTGGCCAAATCCAGCCTTGTGAAACCTACAAGTCTTACCCCAACTTGTAAACAAGTTGCTCTCTCTTTGCTCCTTTTGCCCAAGCTTGTAAACCTCTTGCTTTGCTATTAAACTAATTGCTAGTGAGTCATCACATTCACACACAAGCAAACTACTGGCCTGTGCAGTATGGAGGGAAGCCAGCACCTGGGAAGGGCCCTTGAGCCTCAGTTTACCTGAGAAATCTGCAAAGGAGGGTCTGTTGCTGAAGCTACAGCCAGGCAGTGCCATTTTGACAGTCCCACCAGATTGGATGAGAGCCTGCTGTGTCTTAAAGAGGACTAGACCTCTAAGGGTAAGCCCAGAGGGGGAAGACTAGCCCAAATCCCAGCAGTCCAAGTGTCTGCTACAGCCATAAGCAGCAGACTGATAAGCCACAACCATGTTTGTACCAGCTTGTACAAGCGGGAACAGCTCTCAGTCGCATCCTGTGTGATGCCACCGTTGGCAGGAGGAGAGAAAGGGAGCTACCACTTGCACCCGTTCTGCAACCCTGTAAACACCAGGGTAACTCAAAGCTGGGACCACCCTGAGAGAGCCCCACCAGCTCCTCCGAGCCAAGGGGAAGCAACCACTCTGCGTAGGGCCCCAAAGGCCCCCCACCCCCCAGCACAGGATTGGAGATGTCTGACCTTGCCTACAAAGAATTGTTGCCCCGCCCTGCGGGCTGGACCCTGACAGGGCTGGTCCCCGGGGAGCCCTGCTAGCCCCGAGCCCCAGGCAACCACAGCCACTCCAAGGGACTGGCCAAACCCTGCTAAGGGAACCTGCTGACCAGCAGAAGTCTAGCCACCCCCCTGCAGCAGGAGAAGAAGGTTGCCCCCACCGCCACTGCCTGGAGGAAAACCCCCCACAGGCCCACCAGCAGCTTTTAGCTGCAGCCTCAGGCCCAGGAGTGCCCCCCTCAAAATGGACCAGCCCAGGAGCCAGCCCTGGAACACAATGGGCAGGCAGCAGCCAGCTTGCCATAACCTAAGCAGCCTAAATAGCTAGAAACAAAAGACACGTATCTTTTCACATGTGCAGCACCCACTAATCACAGTATTGCCAAGGTTGGAAGAGACCTCAAAGATCATCATAGTATAGTATCAGTCAGGGTTGGAAGGGACCACATGGATCATCTAGTTCCAAACCCCCTGCCATGGGCAGGGACACCACACACTAGATCAGGATGGCCAGAGCCTCATCCAGCCTGGTCTTAAACACCTCCAGGGATGGGGCCTCAACCACCTCCCTGGTTAACTCATTCCAGGGCTTCACCACTCTCATGGTGAAGAACCTCCTCCTCACGTCCAGCCTGAATCTCCCCACCTCCAGCTTCATTACATTCCCCCTAGTCCAATCACTACCTGATAGCCTGAGAAGTGCCTCCCCAGCCTTCTTGTAGGCTCCCTTCAGATACTGGAAGGCCACAATGAGGTCACCTCGGAGCCTTCCCTTCTCCAGACTGAACAGCCCCAACTCCTTCAGTCTGTCCTCATAGGAGAGGTGCTCCAGCCCTCTGATCATCCTCGTGGCCCTTCTCTGGACACCTTCCAGCATGTCCATATCCCTCTTGTAATAGGGGCTCCAGAACTGGACGCATCAAGTCCAACCTGTCACCACAGACCTCACGACTAGATCATGGCACCAAGTGCCACGTCCAGTCCCCTCTTGAACACCTCCAGGGACGACGACACAACCACCTCCCTGGGCAGCCCATTTCAGTGATGAATGACTCAGTGAAGAACTTCCTCCTCACCTCAAGCCTAAACTTCCCTTGGTGCAGCTTGAGACTGTGTCCTCCTGTTCTGGTGCTGGTTGCTAGGGAGAAGAGACCAACCCATTCCTGGCCACAACCACCTTTCAGGTAGTTGTAGAGAGCAATGAGGTCTCCCCTGAGCCTCCTCTTCTCCAGGCTAAACAATCCCAGCTCCCTCAGCTTCTCCTCACAGGGTTTGTGCTCAAGGCCTCTCACCAGCCTTGTTGCCCTTCTCTGGACACGTTCAAGTGTCTCGATGTCCTTCTTAAACTGAGGGGCCCAGAACTGGACACAGTACTCAAGGTGTGGCCTAAACAATGCAGAGTACAGGGGCACAATGACTTCCCTGCTCCTGCTGGCCACACTATTCCTAATGCAGGGCAGGATGCCGTTGGCCTTCTTGGCCACCTGGGCACACTGCTGGCTCATGTTTAGGCAGCTGCCAATCAGCACCCCCAGGTCCCTCTCTGTTTGGCAGCCCTAACATTCAGTTCAAAGCCTCCCGTGCCTAGCTTGTGTGACATTTCCAGTTTGAGCTTCTCACATTGTAACTGTCTCTGTATATAGTTAAGCTGCAGCATCTTGTTGAGTCATCTTGTGGACAAGCGGTGGAACTGCACCCTTTGTTCTTTAATCAAAATTAATTCTGTAAATATTCAAATTGACTTCAAATTGTGAAATTAAAACCAGTTATGGGATATATCTCACAATTGTGCACTAGAATCGGTATATAAAAAGTGATTAATAAGTTATTAATAATTTTTAATAATGAATAACAAATGATTTTCCTATTTACAATTTCATAATTAATAAATCAATAATGTCTCCATCACAAGTAGGTTGGAAGCAGATACATACTTCCTTACTTCTCGGCATGGGCTAGCAGTTGAGAGAACCATAGAATCCTTTAGGTTGGAAGAGACTGTAAAGATTGTCAAGTCCAACTGTAAACCTAATACTGCCAAGCTCACCACTAAGCCATGTACCTGAGTGTCACATTTCAAATACCTCCAGTGGTAACTAAACAGCTTCCCTGGACAGCCTGTTCCAACACTTAGCAACTGTTCTGGTGAAGAATTTTCTCCTAATGTGCAATCTAAACCTCCCCTGGTGCAACTTGAGGTTGTTTCCTCTTGTCCTATAATTTGCTGTTTGGGAAAAGAGATGACACCTACCTTGCTACAATCTCCTTTCAGGTAGTTGTAGAGTGATAACTTGTCCTTTGAGCCTCCTTTTATTCAGACTAAACAACCCAGTAGGAAGAAATGCTAAACAAATGCAGAACAAAGGAAGGGTGCTTGTCCCAAAGACCATATCTTTGAAGTAAAACTAATACTGACAGACGAGGGATGCAAGGGGTTAATGGGGAAACATTCACAGGGTTTAACTTCAGAGAACTAACTCATGTGGCAATTCAGTAAGTACAGCTGCATGATAGACCAGGCTCCTGTGGGTGCAGTTCAGGGCCCCCTAACAATCCTGCAGAAGATCCTGTCTCTCTTTATGGATTAAACAAAGAAATAGGATTGCTGACATGGTGACTTAAAGTTGGACACTTAAAATTAAGCAGTGTTTGTGTTGCCTTTCCTCCATTCTTACCTCCACTGATGATGCACATGAGCCTTCAGGTGTCAGTTTCAAAGGGCTGCCAAGTCTCATTTGAAGGGAAACATTTTTAAGGTCATATTTGAAGACAGAGAAGAATGAAGCTTTGAGACTGTGACAGGGAGCATAAGTGAAACCAGAGTATTGAAAAGTGTAAGTGAAGTAGTAACTATCTGAGGGAGACTGGCACTATCAAATCTATCTGAGGCAGGATACAGAATAACCATAAGAGACTGTGCCTACATCTCAGGCATAGTTCCAATTGTCCTTTGATTAGGTGCTGTCAGACATCTCTTGGAAATCTCTGTTCTTCTTGGGCTTAATCTGAATTGGTATAAATACATGAATTCACCCTGGCATCCTTTCTCCATTGTTTACTGTAAGTAACAGATTCGTAATTTTGCACTGAAACACTTGAGCTTAAACCCTGACCACTTTGTAAACCTCTAGTTCACATTTGGTTTCAGTAACATCAAGGTCAAATGATTCGGTTCTAAACATTTTCACCTTTTCACATAGATGGGCATGCCATTTCCAGTGGTGGTCTGACCTTTCCTTCCCTCACAGGTGGGAATGATGAATCCCTTTGATTTCATTCAGGTCTCTTAGAAGCTCTTGAACATGACTCTTAACTTCCTTGCAGTCCTGTCAATTGTCCAAGTCACATTTTCCTTTTATAAATAGAGATGACTATTTGACTGCCAGTTGTGGAACAGGTCTGATATTATGGTATAGGATAAGTAAAGACTTCTTGGACTCTGCCCCTGAATTAATGATGGGAAGCAAAGCCATTACAGCAACGGACATCTGTTGTTAAGGCCATCAGAGTTTTGCTTCTACCTCAGATGTGTAGTTTTATTCTGACATCTTAGCCCCACATTATAATTTGTACTTTTACCCCTAGGATCAACACTGGAATTTGTACTGAAAGTTAAAAGCATGTATTTATGTCAGCTTTGAGCCATACCTAAATGACATTTGATCACAATGCCATTATCACAGCATAGTGTCTTCTTCTTCTCTCAAATTCTCTTTCATGCATAAGGCTGAAAGACTTTTTAATCTTTATGCAATTTCCTCTGCAGCCTAAATCACCTTGATATTTGGCAACATTGATTCTGTCTTTCCATTCTTGATTGCTCCATCAGGAAATTTCCTGAATAATAAAAATTATGTCCATATATGAAAGCATGGTCGTAAGACCTCTTTTGGCACCTTTGCTCTGTTTATCATATCTCATTTCAAGAGGGTCTATATTAGTCCAAATATGTTCTTTAGAGGTCTGCTGCAGCTTCTGCTTAAGTCAATGCCACTTTTGTGATAGATAGATCTTAATAATAGTGAGATTTAAACCAAAGGCTGGTGTATCTAAGTCTGCTTTAAATGGAAGAGCCTGTAATGAACAAAATTACTTTGATTTTCTTGTCTGAGTGTGAAGCTGAGTCAGAGACTTTAATTTTTCTTTTATAATCTCAAGTAACTCATGTTAGGTGAGTGATTATGAGGATAGTCCTGTTCTGCACAAGTTACTTACATTTAGAATAGTGTATTGGACTTTGAACTAAGGGGGAAGTTGTTTTCACAAAAGGCAGCACTGGAGGTATGTTACATAGAAACCTAACTATAAAAATAATTATTTATTAAGGCCCACTAATAACATTTTTCTGTAAATATACATATGTAAATATATATATGCATATATATATATAAAAATACACAGGAGCTGTATTAATTAATTAAGTTAATTTAATTTTTTTTCTAACAGGATAGTAAAGCAGCCCTTACTCTCCTCATCTTTACTGAACACTTTCATGGCCTGAATCCTGATCTCTTCTATAATGTGGGATTCTGAAATAGCAGTTGTGATGAGATTTTTCTCTGATATGTTCATTTATCCAGTAGGAATTGAATGTAGATCACCAAACAGTTACCAAGTGGTAGCAACTTCCAGTTGTTGCCCACACTGGCTTGATATGAACTGGTGAACCAGAGGTGAGGGAATAACCTCCTACTATTCTCTTGAGCAATATACTCCCCAGTAGTAAAAATTTAACATAATTGCCAGAAAGATGATCTATTACAATCACAAATCAGGTTGTCAACAGTGTCAGTATTTCAATCTTAATCTGCCTTGGTTTTTCTCCTGTTTTCCCTTTCCCCTCTGCCCCTAACACATACAAACACAGAGACTTTCCTCTTTTATAAATACAATGGATGTTGTTGTCGTTTTAGATAAGAGCAAATGCCAGATAGAATGGCAATATATTCAGTCCTGGCAAATGCAATCATAAGTTCAGTTTATTAATATTGCAACAGTTGCACTAAATGAGATCACTTGGATAACAAAACATTTATCAACAAAACGCTGCCACCTACTGAAGTTTTGCAAACAGCCCAGATGATTGGATAAGATCACAAATTCACTCTGTCACAAGCTTATGGTCTTTGCCGAAATTGTTCTGAGGGGAAAAAAAGAAGCAAGAATGATAACCAGCAGAACAAGACGAGACATCTCTTTCATGCAGTCTGCTCAGTGAGTGTCAGGATAAATCCTGGAGAGCAACCTCCAAAGAAGAAAGGAGGTTTGGCTTTTTGTGCTCAGTATGTCAAGGAGTTTTCAGGCATCGTGGCTAGGCAACTCTTATCAACTGCTTTAGCTTGCAGCAGCCTATAATAAACTTCTGGGGTTTTAGTGCTAATGGGCTTCTTTTCAGCCCACCATAAAATGACAATAAAACTTCCCAGTTCTTTGGTTGCATCACCTCAGGTTAGAAAGGTGTTGTAAATAAATACAAAAAAGTCAAAGTAATTACATCACAACAGGTCCATTTTCTGTTGCAAGATCTCAACCAATTTAAAATAATCCTTATTTCAGTATAGCTCCACCAGGCATATTCATAAAACAAGGTTAAGTCCTGCATCCATAGGAAGAGCTTTAACTACTCATGATCACTGCTTTGGTGTAGATCAGCAAATGATGAGTTATACAAGGCTGACAAGGCTTTGGATAGGAATTGTGCCCATTTGAAAATGCAGACAGCACTTCTAGGGTGCTACAACCTAAACTGGCTTTTAGGCAAGGGTGTGGCTCTCCTTTACTAGTGTCTTGGGAGAAATACTTTGAGGGTTATTTATGTGGGTTACTTATTGGTTGAAGCATTTAAATACAAACAAAATTATTCATGGTGTAACTTTTTTTTTTTTTTTAACCCCATGAGTAGAAAGGAGTATTTATGTTAATCAAGAAAAAATTCAAGGTATCAGAGTTTAAGAATTAAAATCTTATCACAATTATGTCATGATATGGGTAACTCATCTTTTCCCTTCAGTTTCTTATTTGTAATAGTCACAACATTAATGGAACATCCTGGGGTGCTAAAATTATAGGCAACCCATAGGATCTGAAAAACTGACTACTTTTTAAGACTGGAGTACAACAGTGCATTTAAACATGTGCATACCTTTAAGCATGGGAGTAATTCAATTGAAATAAACAGGACTACTTAAATATTTCCAATTTTGCACGTTCTTCTGTGCTCTGCTAGCTTAGAGGCTAGGAATGGATATGCCTATTTAGTACAGTGTTTATCTATTAAGCCTATATCCAGCATTACTGATTCCTTCCCTTTCATCAAATAGAGACAAGGATTTCTCCATTTTTCTAGCCTCCTTCTGGGCCAGTTTCAAACTTTGTTGTGCCTTCCCATGCATTTGCATTTTATATCTGATGTAGAAAATAGCAACTATGAAACCAAACCCTAAGTCCTGAGGGAGTAAAGCGGATGATTTGAAAGGAAACACTCAGAGGTTTGTCTAGATTAGGGCATGTGATTGATATTAGGCTGGGGCTGGTTTTTCCTGACCTAATTTTGGACCTTTTTCCACTGGGAAGCAGGATCTCTCCTTCCTTTGAATTTAAATGTTTGCCATTGCCCTTGAGTTCCCCTGCATGGCTATGACCACATATATTGACAAACTGGCCTCATGTTCTCTTCCTAATGCTGAAACTGTCCTTACTGCTCTGATGCCATGTTTATTTAGTGCAGGATATGAATATATGCACACTGCTGCACTGGGAACCCCCAACAAGTGAAAAGGAAAATTCTAAGTATTTCAGTTGGTTGCTATGCTTAACTCTTTGCAGTAAAATCTACAGTACGCTTTAGTCCTCGGTGGATTTTTAAACCTGTTTTTTTTATAGTGGGTTAGTTAAGCTGCTGTACCTGTTACGTGTATTCAGAGGCAGCTCCAACCTCTTCTTTGCTGTGCAAGGAGGGCAAATCCTGAAATCCCTGCTGTGAGCCACCTGAAGCTGATGTTGCCAGGTAGGCTGGAGCTTTAAGCTGCACTTTGCTACAGCTGTTCCTCAAGACAAAAGGACTTCAAAGGGTTTTGACTACATTGGGGGACACAGAAACCAACACATCTGCTTGCTACTATGGAGGTGAAAGTGTTTAGCACACCATTGCCCTTAACAGTGTACAAGTGTAATTTCTGGCTAGAGCTCTTCACATTGGCTTTTTTTCTTTCTTTTTCTTTTTTTTTTTTTTTTTTTTTTTTTTTTTTTTAATCTATCAGGATTTGTGGTTCTTTCTGAGCTCAGAGCTCCTGGCCTGTCTTTCAGCGACATCACTCCTCTAACAGCATCTGCAGGTTGCTTCTTCCCCTGGCACCACGGTGACAGCAATGGGCCTTCCAGCATCATGCTGAGAGGGCAGGCTGCCCCAACCTGTTGTCTCAATGCAAGGCCAGTGTAAACAGTGCATGCTGAGATTTACCTTCATTAGCTGATGCAATAAAAGTAAGATTCCTGCCTACTGAGGCAACATGCTATCCTTGTCTTAAATTTTCTTTCACATTTGTAAACTCCCAGCCTAGAATAAATATCTGAAAGACTGGGGACAGGTTGCCTCTTAGGTCTCTGCATTGGCATGGAGCAGAGTTCAAACACAGGTACAGTAGAAAGGGCAACCAACATGGGCAATGGCCAATGCACGTAGGCTGCGGTGTTGCTCCAGATGCGGAAAATATCTGGTGGAGAGGAGGAGAGGAAATGAAGGGACTTTGGTGGCCTGGGGCTTTCTCAGCTTGCTGGGCTCTGCTCTCAGTTCTCATTGACCATCAGATACTCTCCTGAGTGGTGACTCCTTGTGTGGGAGGACAAGGTTCTGGCTGGAGGGAAAGGGCTGCCAGTCCATGGCTCCCTATATCTACTCTGTGGACCTGTGATCTTGCAGTGATTTGGAGAGTCTTTGACCAAAGCGCATCAGATAAGGAGGAGGACGTGTTGATTTTTGATGACTGCCTCTTGCTATATTGTGCCTTTTGACATGTATTAAACTTTGCCATGCACATTGGTGAACTGCTGTGTGAAGGCACTCTTTTTGTGACAGAAAACAGTGCAGAGATGAGCCACGAGAATAAAGGTTTCTGAAGAGAAACTGCTCATAGAGCTAAGAAAATAACTCATTGATTTCAGGACAAAGTGCCACTGCCAGCTGCTGAAAGCTTGTTTACCTAGCCTAGAGAAGAGCCATGTGAGCTTCTCCCAGGAACAAGACAGCTGTGCTGGTGGAGCTTCCTAGCCAGGCTGCTCAGCTGTTCCATGAAACACTGCTTATGGCAACTGTGCTCCTTCATTAGGGGCTGCAGGGTGGTGTACAGGCCCATCCTGAGTTACACATGCCCACAAATAGATCTGGAGGCAAACAAAGAAGAGCACGTGTAGATAGGCTTTCATGCACAGTGTGGAGCTAGGCAGGTCTTGCCTTTGGAGACTTGCAAGTGCTGTAAGTCAGGATGGTGGGTTTTTTGCACTCCACACACATGGATTATAAGCACCACCAGCAGTTCAGGAGGATTTTCTGAAAAAAAGACAAAAGAGGAATTCCCATAATTGGCAAACAACATTGTGAGTAATTAATATATTTCTAAGGTCTCTGGGAAATTCCTACCTTTTGTCAGTGGGGTAACATACTGCTTTTGGATTTATCTTTTTCCAAATACTATTCTCAAACCATTTGTAACCACTCCTATGGTGAAGATAATTTCTCAATTGAATACCATGGGAGGCAGAGACAAATTAATAAATAATTTGTATTTGTGTTATTTTCTCACCTTATTACCCATTATTTGTAACAGTGAGATCCTAAGCAGGCCAGGTGGCACATCTCTTTGATGTGTCTCACTGTCAGGAACTTCAGGAGCTGACTTGAAACCAAAGAAGAAAAGCACGAAAAGGCAGTCTTGGTGCCTGTGGCACCCACTGGGCATATGGCTGTTCAATTCTGTTCTCCACTAGCCATAATTTTCATGTCTTGTTGCTCTGGGAAGCACTCATGAAGTATGGTGTCACTACCTTGGCATAATAGTACAGGTCTACTCTCAGAAATCTGCACACTTTTAAAATCAGGTGGCCATGAAGCAGCAGGTTGTGATTCTTAAAAGACTATGAGTGGAGGGTCTAAAGAAGTAAACAAGCACAGGCAACTGTAGAATTAATCGTCCTGAAACATAGGTGGGAACTGGTCCATTCTCATATTATACATTTTTCAGGTCCTTTAAGATGCTTATAGAATGTGTATAAATTAGTTTCAGCTATAACAACATCTGTTTTCTAGCTAATGTTTTGAATCATGCTACTTAAAATTCCATTTTATTTACCATCAACAAAATGAACATTTGTACACCTTTACTGCCCTTTGCATAGTCTCATTTCTTTGTGAATGGAGAATACCAACAAATGTGGATATTCCCAATCAAGAGTCATTACAGGCAAGATGTGTACCTAATTTCTGGAATCTTATACCACTGTAAGTTAATTTCACGTTTTTCCTAAAAAGAATAACCAACGTTAGCCTGGTCCACACAATTGATTCAGTGCCACTCTGCAACAAAGTCATAGACATCCTCTGTAGACTTTCTGTTTCTGTTAATTCAAATAGTTAACCTGTAGCAGGTCAAGACTACATCTTGTCAAGAATATATGAAATGTCTTAAGTGGTGTAACGCTATTCCTCTCTGAGTGCAGAGGTTCATGTTTAGAAGGGAGAGGGTCAGTGCACTAGGAGGAAGGGAAGCTGGGGCTTGGCTTGCAAATCTGTGACTTTGTGGCCCCTCAGTTTTTATAATGCCAGGCAATGAGTGCCTAGAAACTGTTGAACAAAAGTGGCCAGTTTAATAATCTGTGAGGAGGGAGAGCATAGCAGTGCCCACTTTGTTGTTCAGGGAGTCAGGGAGGTGAGTGCAAAAGCTCTGCCTGGAGTAAGTCAATGCAGCACCACTGGCACAACATTCATTTGAACTGACCATCACACAGACTACCCAGTGCATAGGGTTGTGCATGTACCAGTTACTAACCAAATAATTTTGGCTGGATTTCCCATCTCTTCTCACTACAGATGTTCCAACTACCAACATTTATATTGCTTTGTGAGGCTTTTTTATTTATACAGATCCCAGTTTTCTCCATTTGGCCCCAGATGCGTTTGTTTCATGAGGCTAGCACCTAAGTAATCTGTAAGCCAGCACTGTAACTTCCTTGCTCTGTGGCATGTGTTTAAAAGCCACACTATGCAGATTTAATGTTGGTGGATGGTAAAGGGATTAAATTTTCAAGTGCCAGCTCATCACATCAGGTTGACATGACTCCCACTGTGTTGCTGAATTTACTTGAGTCCTTTATTATGGGTGTGGCGAGAGATGGCTGAGGGGAGTTTCAGAGAAATGGTTTCTTTACCAAGCCAGCAAATAAGGAAATACATGTTTTAAAGTGCAAACTCTCTATTCTGAAAGGTTTGGCATTGCACCTTGTGTGCTGTCTGCCCTGTTTGAAAATTACATAACTATGAATGCAAACTGTATTCGTGTGTATATGTATTTCTGGGTTTATTATAAGCAGCTCAGTGTGATGCCTGGGAGAGCTGAACACCATTGGAATCTACCGGGTGGAAATAATGTTTATGTACTTTCTTATTGATGAGTTAGTAAGCCACAAAAGTAGCAGGAGCTCATTAATGTGGCATTCCTTTCATGTGGCTCATGAAGATAGGGAAAATGATGTACACTTCTGCAAATGTGCTCACTTCTCAAAATAACGGCTCATGGGAAGGCACCAGCCTTGTAACAGCTCACTTCACTATTTCTTCGGATCACTAGAAGTTTTCATCTGGTGTTCATGTTGGCATCCTTTGCTTTCCTCTGCTAACAGCTCATACTTTTGGGCTGGGGAGAGGTGATTAAAATGGTGGAGCTCCTCTGGTCTCCACTGGGAATACTGTGCTTTGCCACACCACATGATGTAGGGCTTTGACTGAGGAAAGCTTCTAATCAAGTATGGATTCATAAGTTGCAGATATTGAAAGCCCATGTGCTATTGGATGCTCCAGCTCCTGCTATATTGTTTACAGTATCTGTGAACAATGAAATATACTGCATGTATACACTGATCGTTCATTAATCAGGAAAAAACAACAGTAGAAGAAGCATCAGGGGCCCAGTTCTGCTTTCAAACATGTACGCACCATAACCCCCATTAATTTGAGATGGAGTCACATGAGTGTATCCTGAGGGGGTGATTGCATCCTGCATCAGCTACAAGTGACCGAAAAAGGGAAAATAATCAGCCTGATACTGGTCATTTGGACAATGTGTATTTGATGTGTCAGAGTCATTCCAACCTTCCAGTTACCAGATGTCCGTAAAAATTCATAGCAGGCTATTAAATTTAGCAGATCCTGTCCTAATTAGATTAGCTTCTGCTCAGCATGACAGCAGAGTATTTCACTGATGGAGGATTTATAAAGATTTCTGGTGGGAATTCTTTATGGAAGATGTAGTCTTTTATCCAGTGGGATTTACAAATGAAAAGGGGGAGGAAGGAGAGGAAGCCCTGATAAGGACACACAAACATTGTCATGGCATGTTAAAACATAAATAGGAGCTTTTATTTTATGGATGTTCCCTTTTGATTTCTTTTTTATGCAATACAGGTAGGCCATGTGAGCATTTCCTGTGCCTTTGCATTATCAGGCCCAGCTAATATAATGGTGTATGGGTGGTGGAAAACTACAAGCAAATTCTCGTCAAATTCCCTCCTAAAACTAGCACCAAAGGAGTATTCAATGTTCAGTTGCATGTCAGGTCATGAGTTATTTTTTCACCTACAGGAAACAGAACTGCACAGTTTGTCTTGGGCTGGCTTTATGTGCTGCAATCCAGCGTCAATCTATCCATTACCCTTCCTTCTTTAAGGTCACTGAAAAAAAGCCAACCCAGTCAACAAACAAACTCACTTTCTTATTAGTTCTGCCTCTGCCCCAATGCCAATGATTTCCTGGTTTTTTCTCTGCACAGGTTTTTATGGAAGATATATACCATTAATGGTGACACCAGTGTCAGTAACAAAACGTGAGCAGCAGCAAAGCCTGTGTTCTATTCCCAGTGTGTAGATAACTTCATAAAGAAGAGAAGGTGGGTGGAGGGGAAGGGAGATCTGGATAATTTTTCTTGTCATTTGATTCACCATCGAAAAGGTCACTCCCTGCAAGAAGAGACAATCTTCCCTCTAAGATGTCTATGGGAGGAGCAGAAATGGCAGAGCCAAAATGGGGGGGACTCCTTGCCACTGTGTGGCTTTTGTGAGGTGGCAGAGCAGCCCTTCTGAACACAAGGGTGTGCAACGCCCAGAGTATGCATGCTGGTGGCTGATAAAAACAGAAAGGGACCATCCTTTGCTCACGCTGCGGGCTGATAGCATTCACATCATACACCGTTTGTTACTAGGCAACTGATTAAATATACGTGCTGGTCCTTCAAGCAGTGCTTGCAATTAATTAACCAAGCCATTTTCATTTTGACTGTTTTCTGCCTTCCTCACCACCAACTACCTTTCCAAATGTTGACATCTGACACAAGTACAAGTGACTTGATGCTCCTCCCAACCTAAGAAGTAGTAAAATAAAGAATGGATAAATTGCATAGTGGATACCGTCTACACCCAGCCAGTGGGCACCTCTGAGTGCCATGGTGGGTCTAGATACCAGCTGGCACACACACTAGACATTTTGCTCTGCTTTTCCAGGGCCAATGTAAACTGAACTGTGAGAACCACATAATAAAGTGCAAAGCAAGTTCTCTTGGGAAAATCTGTTTGAAGTTGTGTTGAAGGATGGAGGATGGGTGTTCTTTCTTGGTTTTAAAAGTGGTACCTCATCCTTGAAGTACTCATTTGCGAATTTGAAACAACTATGGAGCATGTTTGCATGAATATACATGTATATCTATACACATATATGTATATACACATACATATACATAGTGATAAATACAACTACTTATATAGCTACTAACATATGTCAGTGGTGTAAGTGCCCATGTTTCATCAATATTAAGTGTACACTCTTCTACAATAGTTGTTACACCAGAACCCCAAACCAGGCAATACTACTCTGCTCAGCTCACAGTCTAAATAGGAATGACAGGAAAAGCAGAAGAAAAGATCTAGACATCAAAGGTTGTTCAAGGTTATACAGGGGGTCAATAGCAGGGCTAGGAATAGAAAAAGACTTTTTATAATAAAAAAAACAGTGAGTCATCTTACCCCAAATCTTCCCTCTAATTTTGTAATACAGTTGTCATATTAAACTTGTATGAAATAGACTGGAATTACACATGGAAAATGGGTAACTACAAGGATCCTGGAAGACCTGACTGTTCCTATTACACTTGATCAAATGCAACTGTCAGCTGCTTTGGCAGAGATCACCTTTGATGATTAAAAGGAGAGGACTACATTACAAGAGGGTTTGAGCATGAAACCACTCGCTACAATCCACAATTAAACAGGAGAAGCTATTGTTCTGTTTCTGACTGAGAACAGAGTTATAAATTTATTTGAGTTCACAGGCTTGCTGCAGAGTTTGTCTTTAACAAAATTGTAGCCCCATTCTGTATCAGAGCTTCCTACCCTGCTCAAAAACTGGAGTGCATTAAAGAAGCAATTTAGGGTTTATTTGAAGGGGAAAAATAGAATGTCAAGTTGGGTTTCTTTCTTCCTTCCTCCCACTGGCTTTCTGCTGGGGAGGGAGGGATTTGAATCAGCAGATTCTCTATGGCACTGTTGCCAATTTAAGCTGGTATAGAATCACTAGAAATAGGTAAAAAGCAAATAATGAAGCACAGCCTGACTTATAATTTGATAGGGTTTTTTTACCATGCTGGCCAGTAGCTGATTTGATATGAACTGTCTGGAGCCATGCTGCTTTATGCTGCTTGTGCCTTTGAGTCAGAACTGGAATGGTGCCTCTGAAAAGAAGCACTCTTTGGATTTGTGGCTCTTTTGAATGAGTCTAGACCGTTTTCCACTCCTAATGGGAGTAGGCCACCTTGTCCTGCTTTGGTCTGACTCTCTCCTGTCATTCTCTGGCCTGTGCTCCACTCTAAAAGTAGGGTTTGCAGCTTTATCCCAAGCTTGTGTGAGCTGGGCAAATCTGCGCTGTGGCAAAAGCAACCACCCAGCTTCCATCCTGCCTGCCACACATGGTCATGGGCTGTGGTAGTTACGACCATGTTGCAGATGGAGAAGCAGGCACGGATTAAGTCTCGCTTCTCCAAAGGTGTCTGTCTGCTTTCAGCAGTCCCAACAGAGCCATGCACTCCTCCTCTTTAACTTTCACTGTGGCTTTGCTGACCTTTGAATGAGAAAAACATTACTAAAGAGCAATTTTATGCCCTTATAAAGAGTTACGTGTTACTAAGCATTAACGGACTCACAAACCAACTTGCCCAAAAGATCTCAGCCTCCTGTTCCTACTTTCTTTAATGGTGTTGTTGCATCATTAATCTACCTTACGCTCATCAATGGCTGGAAATTCTACCCAACAGATATGAATATTGTTCACAGTGCCAGTACAGACACTTCTTTTCAGTCCTGCTAATCTACAGCATGGAAGGAGAAAAACAGAGAACACCTGTATTTCTTGCAGGTTTCTGCATGCTGCTTCATTCCTCTTATCCCTGTAATGATTTATATTTATTTGACTTGCAATTATACTCACGTTCCTTTGGGTTTTATTTTTTTAACTTCTGGTTCATCTTGGTTGTTCAATACCCATATATGGTCTGTCACCAGACTCAAATTTTTTTTCTGCCACAATAAGGCAATAAATACAGTGGGGCTGGACAGGAAACCCAGCCTGCCAAGGAGAGACAGGATGAATATCTCCTAGAGACAGCCAGAGGTTTGATTGTGTATTGTCCATACAGCATATTTCAAGGAGTGCCCAGGGCAAGCCTGGAAAAACTTTCATGTCTGCAACTTTATTTCTTTCTGGAAAACCAGATTTTTTTAAAAAAAGCCCACTGTGGTTTGTTGTTGTTTTTTCATTTGTTCTTTGAGGGGGTGGGGTGTGTTTGTTTGTTTGGGTTTTGCTCTCTTTTTGTGTTTGTGGTAGCCATGATATATAGAAGATGACTCATTTCAAAATTTCAGCTATGGTCTGTTTTTTAGAGGCAGAAGATAATCACATAGAAATGTATGTTTGCTGTCACTGCTCTCTTTATCTGATTCAACATGGATGTGTGCTTATTCCTTGAGTTGGAAATTATCTCTGTGATCTTGCTGCTCTGAACACTGCCATTAAAAACAGTAAGCAAGTTTGGTTTGGGTTTTTTGCTTGTTGGTTGGTTTTGTTGTTATTGTTTGTTTGTTTAATACTTTATTTGGCTTCCAAGCATGTCTAGGCTCATTCCTGTGTATGCTTCACTGAAAACACCGGTGAACTCACACATTCCATCCAGCCACTTGTTCCTGTAAATGCAGCAGAGATCCTGAGATATTGAGATATTGCATCAAAACTCAGATTAACTCAATAAAATTAGATGGCACACTAATCACACATAATCTGCATGGTCTGTGTGAAAATGCATATTCCAGATTCCTCTTAAAGGGATTGTTTTTGCTGAGTCTCCTGTGGTATTTGTAGTGCAGGAAATCCTCTCCAGGCCTTGGAAAAATATTATCTTGCAGCAAGAACATGATGCTGTTGAGACACAACACTGTTACTCTGTGTACAGTGACACTGGATTGCCTCCTGGCATGCCTTCTCCATGCTTGAGATAGAACTTCTTATTTCAAACACTATTTCAACCTTTATTGGCTCCTAATGTAAGCCTTAAGAAGCAGAATCTTTGGTGCCCTATTATACAGAATCTTTGGTGCCCTATTATAGCTGGTTATATTAACCAACATGTCTTTCAAATTAAGCCACTTACTGACACAGGGGCTGATTTGTGGCCATTAGGAAACGAATTGGATCTTTGTTCATCACTACATGGGCAAATAAAATTCCCAACTATACACAAACCTATGAGTATAGCACCATTTAACTGTGCTGTCATGCTTGCACACATATACAACCATGTTCCTTAAGGATTTACCAAAGCAATGTAGTGTTGAATTATACAGGCTAACTCTACAAGCTAGGTCTACAAGAATTAGCTTGGAGACTGGAATTAGTCTAACCGCAGAATACATCAGCTTGCATGGATAAATTAGCCTGTCTGGCTACCACTATGATTAGGTGGCTTCTGATACCAAAGCTAAGACATGAGAGCTAATTTGGGTGTTTCAGTGCCATATGGCAGAGCACAGCCCCCTCCTCCTCCAGTCTGCACCCAGCACAGTGCAATTCGTAGACACAGGCTATACAGACTTGTATTCAAAACTTGCTTTCTTAAAGGAATAAACTGGCCCAGCTTCACTCTGGAAATGAGTGGTATAGCTACATTGATTTACGTTGACAGACTCCTGGCTATGATGTTTCGGTCTGTCATTTGTAGTTACCATGATCTCCTAGTCTGGGGGCTAGTCATACCCTTATTCCTTTTAATGATGATTCTACTGCTGTCATCTTTTTTTTGCTTGTTGCAGTTAAGGCCAGCAGGCACTATTATGGTCTTCTAGCTTGGTCTTGCAATGATTTTAGCTCTAAGGGGTAATTTTGAATAGGACTGCAGAAGCAGCAGCAGCTTCCTTCCACTGCCAGCCATCAAGACTCAATCCCTCACTCTGCTTTCCCCACGTTTCAACCTGCAGAGTGTTATGCTAATTTTGCTTGCAGCTTCAAGTCAGCTGAATTTCTGGCTTCTTCAACATAAGCTGTTTTTATTTCAGATAAGGTAAATTACCATCTTCTGTCCAGGGCTCAGTTTCCAAGCTTCAGTTCTGCCAGTTTTCAGGCTTCAGTTCCAGCATCTCTGCATCCCTGCAGAAGGCCTGTTCTCTGCTCCTCCTGTGCCAGGGACATGCTGCTCTGCATGGCTGCTCATAGGGGTGGAATCCTCCTCTTCCTTCTCTCTCTTCTCTTTGGAATTTTGGTCTGAAATCAATGGAAGTGATTTTTCACCTTTATTGAAGAAGCTTCTGCTAAGAGCATCTTGCCAGTTCCATCTTGACAGTTGTTTCCATTAATGTCTAGCAACAATTATGCTGTACCTCTGAGGCTGAGAGCTCCCTAGTAAGCCAATGGCTACCAGCTTGCCTTTCTTGGGGCTGAGGTGGTTTTTGAAAAATTCAATAGTGACAAGACTGTTATAATGTGAAGTTAATCCTAATCCCAGACTGTGGGATTAAAAAAAACACACAACAGGAGCATCTGTGGAGGCAAACCTCGGTGGTTTACAATGGGACCAAACTGCATACCCAGTCAGATTCCTCTGTCTATGGAGAGATAGGACCAATATCCCTCAGACCTTGAGCCACAACATCTCAGTGGAGTAGACATGCCTGTGTGTGTCTCAGCAACCACCTGCTTCCTAATACAGAGAGATCATGCCATGGAGCCTAAAAAACTTGAGACAGTCTCTCTCTCTTTGAAAGGATTACATCCAAATTAATAATCCCAATAGGTGAAAAACAGGAGGAGAAAATGAAGTACAGAGAGGTGGGGTGACTTACTTGTCACATAGTAGGTCAAAGCTAGGACATTAGTCTCCCTCACTATATGCTTGGCCCTATAGAGCAGGTTAGCATATACGCAAGCTTCAAAAACTTCAGGAAGCCACTTATAACCGATCTTCAAGAAAACTGCATGAGGCATCATATTATAACATAAAGGAGCATCATTGCTTCATTTCTTTCCTTGTCTGGTGGAAAGCTGACGTTTTCTGTGCTGTGCATTGGCATTTCCTGTGATATTGGCACAGGACTCAGATGCATTGCTCAGGAGCACATTAAATACTATTTCACATATATAACTTTGGACAGGAATCTGTTCTATGCATGTGGGGTGGATAGCCACAACATAGTTTGATAAAGACCATTAGAATCAGCAAGATATTAGTGAGGTGCTCTGCAGAAATCTCCACCCAATATAATCAATGTAACCCAGCCCTCATTTCCCTGTGATTTACTCAAAAGTACACATTTTGGTGCTGTTTTGCTCCTTTTTAAATGCGACTTGCATTTGGCTAGGTTTACCTTTTGTATATGCAGCTGTTTGGTTCAGGGACATAACTGCTACTGTAATCAATCACTATCTCCGACAAACAGAACATCCACCTTGGAAGCCAAAAAGCTCCTTCTTCTTCTCCTATTTCTGTTTTCTTTGCTGAGCATTACACTATATGACATGGAATGTCCTTTTGGCCAATTCAGGTCAGCTGTCACGGGTGTGATCCCTCCCAGAAGTGGGGACATAGTGGGGGAAAAGCAAAAGCTTTGATGCTGTACAGGCACTGTTCAGCAATAGCCAAAACACTGGTGTGTTATGAACACTTCTACACATGAATCCAAGCACACCACCATGCAGCCTGCTACGAAGAAAGTTAACTACATTCCAGCCAGAATCAGTAGAGGTATCTTGTTTAAATTACCCTGCTTCACAGAAGATTGCTCTGACTCAACAGAGGGGATTACATAGGGAATGCAGGATTCATAGGCACCTCCAGATGATGGCCCCTTGGGTGTGGGTTTGGCTTTCTCATTTCTCTGGAGAGACATTCTAATACCTAGCTTTTAGACAGCTGAAGGGAATTGTGATGACCATCTCTCTTCAGTGATCAACCCTGAATCTTTTTTCTGTTCTATCTGTATTGGCTGTTGTGCTACAACTATCAATGTGGTCGCTATATGTCCCATAATAGGTTTGATGTAGCTTATAATTTTACCTTTAAAGTAATAAAAATTAATTTTAAAGCTCCATTTTTCATAATTCTCCTCAGCACAGAGTCCCAGAGGTTAGTGACTTCCATACTATTTAGTGCAGAGAAGACTTGATTGATGGGCCCAGACCAATTATATGAGTTTCAATATGGCCAAACGGCAGGCTCTGCACTTCAGCCACAACAACCCCCAGTAGCACTACAGGCTTGGGGAAGAGTGGCTGGAAAGCTGCTCAGCTGAAAGGGGCCTGGGGGTGTTGATTGATAACTGGGCTGAACATCAGCCAGCATGCCAATGGCTCAGGAATAGTGTGGCCAGTAGGACCAGGGAAGTGATTCAACATATTCATCAGTGGCCTGGATGAGTGAACAGAGTGCACTGTCAGCAAGTCTGCTGATGACACAAAACTGGGAGGAGTGGCTGACATGCCTGAAGGCTGTTCTGCCATTCAGTGACACCTGGACAGGCTGGAGAGTTGGGCAGGGAGAAATTTAATAAAACAAGGGCAAATGTAGAGTGTTGCATCTGGGAAAGGAAAACCCCATGTACCAGTATAGGTTGGGGGCTGATCTGTTGGAGAGCAGCTACAGGGAAAGGGATCTGGGAGTCCTGGTGAACAGAAGGATGACCACGAGCCAGCAATGGGCTCTTGTGGCCAAGAGTGCCAATGGCATCCTGGAGTGTATTAGAAGGGGTGTAGCTGAGAGGTCGAAAGAGGTTCTTCTCTCCCTCTACTCTGCCCTGGTGAGGCTGCATCTGGAATATTGTGTCCAGTTCTGGGCCCCTCAGTTCAAGAAGGACAGGGAACTGCTTGAAAGAGTCCAGCACAGAGCCACAAAGATGATTAAGGGAGTGGAACATGTCCCTTATAAGGAGAAACTGAGGGAGCTGTGTCTCTTTAGCTTGGAGAAGAGGAGACTGAGGGGTGACCTCATTCATGTTTATAAATATGTGAAAGGAAAGTGTCAGGAAGATGGAGCCAGGCTCTTCTCAGTGATGTCCAATGACAGGATGAGGGGCAATGGTGCAAGTTGGAGCACAGAAGGTTCCATCTAAACATAAAGAAAAACTTTCACTGGAGGATGACAGAACACTGGAACAGGCTGCTCAGAGAGGTTGTGAAGTCTCCTCCTCTGGAGACATTCACATGCATTCCTGTGTGACCCTGTCTAGGTGATCCTGCTCTGGCAGGTGGGTTGGACTAGGGGATCTTTGAGGTCCCTTCCAACCCCCAACATTCTGAGATTCTGTGATTTTTATCTCTGTAGTCAGCAATGGTGTGGTGGCATCTCATGTACTGTGTTTTGTTTTGAGCCTCTCAATACAAGGACATTGAGGTAGTACAGCACGTCCAAAGAAGGACAGTGAAGCTGGTGAAGGGTCTGGAGAACAGGTCTTACAAGGAGCATAGGAGAGAATTGGAGTTGTTTAGTGTAGAGATAAGGAGGCCTAGGTGAGACCTTATCACTCTCTAGAACTACTTGAAAGGAGGTTGTAGAGAGGTGAGGGTTAGTTTGTTCAACCAAATAACGAATAGAATAGAATAGAATAGAATAGAATAGAATAGAATAGAATAGAATAGAATAGAATAGAATAGAATTAACCAGGTTGGAAAGGATCTTTGAGATCATTGAGTCCAACCTATCATCCAACACTATCTAATCAACTAAACCATGGCACCAAGCACCCCACCCAGTCTCTTCCTAAACACCTCCGGTGATGGTGACTCCACCACCTCCCTGGGCAGCCCATTCCAATGGCCAATCACTCTGTCTATGAAGAACTGATTCCTAAAATCCAGCCTAAACCTCCCCTGGTGCAGCTTGAGACTGTGTCCTCTTGTTCTGGTGCTGCTTGCCTGCGAGAAGAGGCCAACCCCCACCTGGCTACAACCTCTCTTCAGGTAGTTGTAGAGAGCAATAAGGTCTCCCCTGAGCCTCCTCTTCGCCAGGCTAAGCAACCCCAGCTCCCTCAGCCTCTCCTCATAGGGCTTGTGCTTCAAACCCCTCACCAGCTTTGTTGCCCTTCTCTGGACATGTTCCAGCAAGTCAATATCTTTCCTAAACTGAGGGGCCCAGAACTGAACACAGTACTCAAGGTGTGGCCTAACCAGTGCTGAGTACAGGGGCAGAATGACCTCCCTGCTCCTGCTGGCCACACTGTTCCTGATGCAGGCCAGGATGCCATTGTCCTTCTTGGCCACCTGGACACACTGCTGGCTCATGTTCAGCCTACTCTCAACCAGTACCCCCAGGTCCCTCTCTGCCTGGCTGCTCTCCAGCCACTCTGGCCCCAGCCTGTAGCACTGCATGGGGTTGCTGTGGCCAATGTGTAGAACCCGGCACTTGGATGTGTTAAATCTCATGCCCTTGGACTCTGTGCATCTGTCCAGCCTGTCATGGTCCCTCTGCAGACCTCTCCTACCCTCTAACAGATCAACACCTGCCTCCCAGCTTGGTGTCATCTGCAAATTTACTGATGATGGACTCAATGCCCTCATCCAGATCATCAATATAGATATTAAAGAGCATGGGGTCCAGCACTGATCCCTGGGTGACACCACTAGTGACTGGCCTCCAGCAGGATGTGGCACCATTCACCACTACTCTCTGGGCTCGACCCTCCAGACAGTTCCTGACCCAGCACAGAGTGCTGCTGTCCAAGCCATGAGCTGACATCTTGGTCAGGAGTTTGCTCTGGGGGACGGTGTCAAAGGCCTTGATGAAGTCCAGGTAGACTACATCCAGGTAGACTACATCCACAGCCTTCCCCACATCCACCAGGCGGGTCACCTGATCATAGAAGGAGATCAGGTTGGTCAGGCAGGACCTGCCCTTCCTAAATCCATGCTGGCTAGGCCTGATCCCCTGGCCATCCTGTAAGTGCTGCGTGACTGCACTCAAGATGACCCGTTCCATAATCTTGCCTGGCACTGAGGTCAGGCTGACAGGTCTGTAATTCCCTGGCTCATCCATCCGGCCCTTCTTGTGGATGGGCATCACGTTGGCCAGCTTCCAGTCATCTGGGACCTCTCCAGTGAGCCAGGACTGTTGAAAAATGATGGAGAGCGGCTTGGCCAGCTCATCTGCCAGCTCTCAACAAGTGGCAGGACAAGAGGAAATGGCTTCAAGATGCACCAAGGGAAGTCTAGATTGGATATTAGGAAGAATTTCTTTACTGAAAGTGTTATCAGGGCAGTTACAAAGTCCCCATTCCTGGAGGTATTTATAAGTAGTGTTGATGTAGTGCTTAGACCAAAAGCCTGAGAGTGAGCAAAAGCTCTAACCTCTGATAACTGTGAGCCCCAAATAAATATTGATTTTGAAGTGTCAATTTTTGGTAAAGATAGATGTCAAAGCCCAACAAATGCTATTATAGTGCAATAAAATATATTTCATAACTCTAGTTTAAACGTACACCAAAGCTTTTATAGTGTAACATGGAAAGACGGAGAATCCACCTGGCCTTCATGGTACAATATATCTAGAGAGATTTATTAAATTTATCTGATATATATTGTATCAATACAGCCAAGTGTGCTGTATTTCTTCCATAGTTTACTTCACTCTTCACTTCTCTGGCTGTTTTTAATCACGTTTCAGTGTTGCTTTCTTCTGCTCAGCTTCAGAATTACCATCCCTACATGTTGTAGTAGTTTGTGCCTTTCTGCCTTCACTGTGGTCCAACTCTCTTATCCTAACTTTGTAGAAGAGGTGCTGCAGCCCTCTGAAAATTTTTATGGTCCTCTTCTGGACCTGCTCCATCAGGTCCATGTCCTGGGGTCCTATGTTGAGGGCTCCAGAGCTGGACGCAACACTTCATGTGAGGTCTCACCAGAGCAATCACCCCTCACAACCTGCTGGCCATACTTCTTCTGGTGCAGCCCCGCATGTGATTTGCTTTCTGGGTTGCAAGTGTGCATTGCTGGCCTACATTCACCTTTTTGTCCACCAGTACCACCAAGTACTTTTCTGCAGGGCTGTTCTTGCTTTCATAATCCCCCAGTCTTTACCGATAACGAGGATTGTCCCAACCCAGCTGCCAGACTTTGAACTCACCTGGGCTCACCTCTCCACCTTGTCCAGGTCCCTCTGGATGACATACCATCCATCTGGCATATCAACCGCACCACTCAGTTTGGTGTCATCTGCAAACTTGCTGAAGGTGCACTTGAAGCCACTGTGTATATCATTGATGAAGATACTAAATAGCACTGATCCCAGTATGGACCCCTGAGGGACACTACTTGTCACCCTCTCTATCTGGATACCGAGCCATTAAACACTACCCTCTGGATGTGACCATCCAGCTGATTCCTTGTCCACCAAACAGTCCACCCATCAAATCCACCCCTCTTCAACTTAGAGAGAAGGATGTTGTGGGGAACCATGTCACAGGCCTTGCAGAAGGTGACATCTATTGCCCCTCCCCTGTCTACTGATGTAGTCACTCACTCCATTGAAGAAAGCCATTAGGTTGGTCAGGCAGGACTTGCTCTTAGTAAAACTCTGCTGGCTGTCTCAAATCACCTTCCCATCCTCCATGTGCCTTATCAGAGCTTCTAGGAAGATCTTTCCCTTATCTTCCTAAGCACAAGAGATGAGGCTGACAGGTCATCAGTCCTCCTTTCTACCCTTTTTAAAAATAGGTGTAACATTTCCCTTCTTCCAGTCACCAGGGACTTCACCTGACTGCCAGGACTTTTCAAATATCATGGAGAGTGGCTTGGCAACTACATCAGTCAGTTCCCTCAGGACTCTGGGATGCATCTCATCAGGTCCCATAGACTTGTGTACTTTCAGGTTCCTCAGATGTAGATGGTAATTTCTAATCTGTTTGGAAGTAAAAATGTCTCAAATACACTAGCTTCCTAGAAGCTTAATCAAACCAGGCAGCTATTAGTAGCCTGCTGACAGGAAACACTGTGGTATGAGCTCATCTCTCCTAGATAACAGTGAATCCACATGCAAGAGAGCTGCCCTGGCTACCTTTGGCTGAGAAAAAACTCTGCCAGACCCTGCTTTTCTAATTTTCAAGGGTTAGGGGCTGGGCTAGTCACTAAACAAGCGACAGGTGCTCTCTATCATAATCCCTTCCCTTCCCAAAGGGGAAGAGAAAAGGACAATATGAATTGGAAAATAAATCTGAAACCACTTCAATTAAAATAATAACAATATAATAAAACATATACAAATAAATACAAAACTAATATTGAACCAACCCTCCTGATGCCACCACTGATGCTGTAGCAGAAGTCATAGAATCATAGAATCATAGAATCATAGAATCAGTCAGGGTTGGAAGGGACCACAAGGATCATCTAGTTCCAACCCCCTGCCATGGGCAGGGACACCCTACACTAGATCACGCTGGCCAGAGCCTCGTCCAGCCTGGTCTTAAACACCTCCAGGGACTGGGCCTCAACCACCTCCCTGGACAACCCATTCCAGGCCTTCACCACTCTCATGGTAAAGAACTTCTTCCTCACATCCAGCCTGAATCTCCCCATTTCCAGCTTCATTCCATTCCCCCTAGTCCTATCACTACCTGAGATCCTGAGAAGTCCCTCCCCAGCCTTCCTGTAGGCCCCCTTCAGATACTGGAAAGCCACAATGAGGTCACCTCGGAGCCTTCTCTTCTCCAGACTGAACAGCCCCAACTCCTTCAGTCTGTCCTCATAGGAGAGGTGCTCCAGCCCTCTGATCATCCTCGTGGCCCTTCTCTGGACACGCTCCAGCACGTCCACATCTCTCCTGTAATATGGGCTCCAGAACTGGACGCAGTACTCCAGGTGGGGTCTCACCAGAGCTGAGTAGAGGGGGAGAAGCACCTCCCTTGACCTGCTGGTCACACTTCTCCTGATGCAGCCCAGGATCTGATTGGCTTTCCGGGCTGCAAGCGCACATTGAGAGCTCATGTCGAGCTTCTCGTCCACCAGCACCCCCAAGTCTCTCTCCTCGGGGCTGCTCTCCAGCCAGTCACTGCCCAGCCTGTATTTGTGCCTGGGATTGCCTCGACCCAGATGCAGGACCCTGCACTTGGTCTTCTTGAAGCTCATGAGGTTGGCTTGTGCCCACCTCTCCAGCCTGTCCAGGTCCCTCTGGATGGCATCCCTTCCCTCCAGGGTGTCCACTGCACCACACAGCTTGGTGTCATCAGCAAACCTGCTGAGGGTGCACTCGATGCCACTGTCCATGTCACCCACAAAGATGTTGAACAAGACAGGTCCCAGGACTGATCCCTGAGGGACTCCGCTTGTCACTGGCCTCCACTGGGACATGGACCCGTTGACAGCCACTCTTTGGGTGCGGCCATCAAGCCAATTCTTTATCCATCTAGTGGTCCATCCATCAAACCCATGTGTCGCCAGCTTGGAGACCAGGAGGTGGTGTGGGACAGTGTCGAAGGCTTTGCTCAAATCCAGGTAAACGACATCAGTTGCTCGCCCCTCATCTATTAATGCTGTCACCTGATCATAGAAGGCCACCAGGTTTGTCAGGCAGGATTTGCCCTTGGCAAAGCCATGCTGACTATTCCCAATCACCTCTTCACTATTCTTCTGAGTCATTAGTGCCTCCAGGAGGATCTGCTCCATGATCTTTCCGGGCACAGAGGTGAGACTGACGGGCCTGTAGTTCCCCGGTTCCTCCTTCTTGCCCTTTTTGAAAATGGGAGTAATGTTTCCCCTTTTCCAGTCTGTGGGGACTTCCCCAGTCTGCCATGACTTCTGGAATATAATAGAGAGGGGCTTGGCAACCTCATCTGCCAGTTCTCTCAGCACCCGTGGGTGTATCCCGTCGGGTCCCATGGACTTGAACACTTTCAGGTTCTTCAGGTGATCACGAACCTGAGCTTCACTTATGATGGGCAGTTCTTCCTCCCCGTCCCTGGCATCGTCTGCCATGACACCAGGAGTGTGGCTGGAGGCCCTTGCAGTGAAGACTGAGGTAAAGAAGTGATTGAGTACCTCAGCCTTTTCCACATCACTTGTGACCAATTCACCACTTTCCTTTCTGAGGGGGCCCACACCTTCCCTAGTCTTCTTCTTGCCATTAATATACCTATAGAAATTCTTAGTGTTCCCTTTAACCCCCTGGCTAGATTCAGTTCAAACTCTGCTTTGGCTTTCCTAACCAGGCCTCTTGCTGCTCGGGCAGCTTCCTTATATACCCCCTGTTCTATCTGTCCTTCCTTCCACTTCCTGTAGAGTTTCTTTTTACGTGATAGTGTGTCCAGCAGCTCCTTGTTCATCCAGGCAGGCCTCCTAGCATTCCTTCCTGCTTTTCTCCTTATAGGTATACATAGCTCCTGGACACAGAGGAGGTGGTCCTTGAATACTGACCAGCTGTCCTGGGTCCCTCTTCCCTCCAGGGCTTCATCCCACGACACTTTGGCTAGCAGATCCCTGCAGCGATCGAAGTCTGCACGCCTAAAGTCTAGGGTCGTAAGCTTAGAATATGTCCTCCTGATTGCCCTGAGGAGATTAAATTCAACTGCTTCATGGTCACTGCAGCCAAGGCCGTCTCTGAGCCTCACATTTGTTACCAGCCCTTCCCTGTTGGTGAGAACAAGGTCCAGCGTAGCACCTTTTCTTGTTGGTTCCTCTACCATTTGGAGGAGGAAGTTGTCTTCTATGCAGTCCAGGAACATCCTGGATTGCTGATGCTTTGCTGTGTTGTCCCTCCAACAGATGTCAGGGTGGTTGAAATCCCCATGAGGACCAGGGCTTGTGACCTGGAAGCCGCTTCTATTTGCCTGTGCAGAGCCTCATCTGCTTGGTTCTGCTGGTCAGGTGGCCTGTAGGAGACCCCCACAGTAATATCTCCTTCCCCTGTCTTGCCTTTAATTCTAACCCATAAACTTTCAACCGACTCATCAAGCCTCCCCAGGTGGAGTTCTGCTGATTCCAGCTGGTTGTTGACATAGAGGGCAACACCTCCTCCTCTCCTTCCCTGCCTATCCTTCCTAAAAAGCTTATACCCATCTATCCCTACGTTCCAGTCGTGGGAGTCGTCCCACCAAGTTTCGGTGATGCCCACTATGTCATGGCGTCCCAGCATCACGGTGGCCCTTAACTCATCCTGTTTGTTGCCCAAGCTGCGTGCATTTGCATAGAAGCACTTCAGCTAGTCCTAGACTGGACCCAATGGCAGATGGGAACCAGATTCAGAAGCTGGATTCTGGAACTGGATTTGGGAACACATGGATTGGGATTGAAAGCAGAATGGACAGAGTCCTCCTCAGGTGCCAGCCACTGAAGAAGAGCAGAGAGCTTGACTGTCATGATCCCTCTACTTTATAGTGAACATGACACATATGGAATGAAATAACTAATTGGTCGGTTTAGGGTCACCTGTCCTGTCCACTCCATCCACTGTCTCTGTTTTCTTCATCTTTTTATCCTCTGCAATATCTCATGCTTCTCCATTTGACCCACCTACCTAATTTTTCATAATGCAGACTTTGTCATCGTTGCTCTTCACCGTGATCTTCAAATAATTAATAAATATCCCAAGCACATGCCTTATTTTTAAGCCCCAGAGCACACTACCTGTAACCCCTTTCCATGCTGAGATGGACCATTTGTTCCTCCTCTTTGTCCTCTTTGTTTTCACTCTCTCAAATGTGGGCTTTCTGCCCTCCCTTCCCCCCCCCCCCATCCATGCAGGACTTTACCTCTCACCTTTTGGTTACTAAGTTTCCTTTATAGCTTCTTCTCAGGAACTTTATCAAAAGCCTTTTGAAAGACTAAATAAAATATAGCCATTGGCTGTCCTTTATCCATGGTTTTGTTAACGCTTTTAAAGACCTTGAACAGGTTTGTGGATTCTTCTAAGACAGAGATCGTGCTGGTTTGTCCGTATCATATCAACCTGATCTACTGCTCCTGCTTTATAACAGTCTTTAATGACTTTCCTCTACCAGGAGTGTGTTGCTTAAGAACAGAAAGCAGAGGGAGATACTTGTCTGTGGAGACTTCCCTAACAGCCTTCTAGTTGCTTGGTTTATGTAGCCTTTAAGCCCTGAGGTAAGGAAACAGGAAAATAGATTAATAGACATAGCAATCTCCCCCAAGATACTTTAAGATAAACACAGCCTTGGGCATTTAGAAAGTTGGATTTATTACACCTTAAAAGAGGTTTCTGAAAAACCGCGACTGTTTTATTTTAAAGCACGCAGCCAAAGGCATGCACTTCTTTAATCTTTGCCACTCTTCCCTGATAGACAACCAAAGGCACAGGTCCCAGGGTTGAGAAACAGTTGCATATAAACTGGAAACAATCTCAGCAAGCCTTTATAACAATGAAGATCTCTTTGGAGGCACTGAAGTGGATTTGAACTGAAGCCAAAACACATTTCCATTGCACAAGCTGTACAGAAACAGGCACAAATGCACAATTGATAGTGGTAGGGTAATACAATTGCCAACATTTTCCTGGAAAAATGAGAATGCAGAATGATGCTTGAAGACAGTTGTAGGTGTGGGTTTTGGTTTTTGGGTTTGGTGGGGTTTTTTTAATGCTCAAAATAGCACTGAAGAGCAAACTCAGGCCTCAGCATTTATTTGGCTTCAGGTTGAGGTCTGGGATCCCAGCTGTGACCCCTGTTGCCTGCAAAGCAGCATTACCAGTGTACCTGGTTCTTATCACTGGTTGTCTGCATCCCAGGGTCCCAACACCTGCTCTGTACTGTTGGTGGGTGCATTGCATGTATGCAGCTCAGATAACTCAATGGTAAGTATTTACTTATGGGGGCCACTGAAATGTTTCTTTAATTTTACCTGAGGTAAAAATCTTCAAAAAGGTGGCTTTGCTATTCAGGGTTCATCTCTTTCTTTACCTCCACAGAGGCTGTTACATACATTTGTTGATTTGTTCTGACTAGGAAACAAAGAATCATATTCCTAGCTACTTTCACTGTGTAATTTTTCTTCATACCTGAGTGATCCCATATCCTCCCTCCCTTTAGTCCCATCAAACAGGTAAATACTGTAATATTAACTTCTCTAACTCCATAAAAAGCTCCTTTCCCTAAGAGTTTGTCGTGTATGGTGATTTTTATGTACTGAGACTCCAATGTAAGAAGCAGGACTAAACTCAGCTCTCACTGTTGCTGCATTAGTGGGTTTTGGGGTTTTTTGTTGGTTTGGTTGGCTGGTTTTTTAATATTACACTATCCTTGAGAGTCATCTTAAGTCTGCGAGGAACTCCTTGTCCCTCTGGAGATGCTGAGATCTGACGGAGAACTGTAAACCCAACACCATTTACAGTCAGAATTGCTAAAATGAGTACATAGTTCCTGGAATGCAGTGTTGAGCTGTGATTAATAGATTTCCTTTTTTTTTAAGCTGCCCCCCTGCACATGTAAAGGGCACACAGATACATGCAGAAAGAAGCTGCTGATAGTGTGTTTTAGGGACTGAGGCTATCACTTTGTATTCCTTTCCTGTGTCTACACCAGCCTCCCTGGGTACTCCCTGTCCCCAGCATTTGGATTTGTCTTCTTCTGCGTTGCCTGAAGCACAGTTTGCTCACTCTTAGGTGATTTACTAAAGGCTGCATAACTGCTTGGAAATATGCAAGGCTGTTTTTGGCAGTGCTGGTGTCGATATTCCAGTGCCCTGCCTCAGAGTGATAGTGTTTCACAGGGAAGAGAGGGCAGCTCTGGAAAATGTTTAAGTTCAAAAGGAAGAAGAATATCTTTAACCATTCAAGCTCTCCATAAAAACATGATGCAGCAGGCCAGTCTCCTCATAGTCAAGACTGTCCCAGAAAAACAGCAGCTTTTGAAAGCAAGATCACAGCCAAGGAAGGTGCTGCAGTGCTGAAGAGGGCCCCAGCCATTGTGAGCAAAATGGCTACTGCCTCTGCTGCAGACAAAAATTGGCTGGAAGACTTGGGGTTCAGTATTTCAGAAAGAAGTGCATATTTAGCAATACCACCTTTTCTGTTTGAAATATCTGGAAGGGTTTGGATCACATAATCATCTTCTAAAACCAGCGTGGCTCTAGGATCAATTTCAAGTCTCCTCAGATTATATTCAGAGCCTGATCCTGCAATTTCTTGCTTTCTTCTCTCTATCCCCACCCCCCCAAATATAAATATCCTGACTGACTCCTATGAGATTAATTCAAACAGAGCAACTGCTGGATTAGACCTTAATCCCTTTTCCATCCATTTAAATCATTCTGAATGGTGAGGGATTGTGATGTGTTCCAGGGCTGGCCTAAGAGTCATTTTATTCTGGCATCTTTTTGTTGTTTTGCATCTGTCTATTTTTTCCCTTCCTGGCAAAGGTATCTGTCTGGTGGGGATTGCTTTTCCCCTCTTGCTCTGCAACAGCCAGTTGATTCTTATGAAACATCCCTCTCCCATCCCCTTGGCTTCACTGTGCAACTTCGCAGGGTGTGAACTTTGAAAGGATCAGCTTCATAATTCGAAACTTCCCTCCCCGCAGTGGTGCTCCCACGTACAATAACAAGGCAGCGCTGCCCAAAAAGCAGAGGGTGGGCTGTGATCTACAAGAAAACCACACAGAAAAGTCTTCAATATGTGAGTTTACTCAAGAGAAGAGGAGGTCACCTCCCGGCCGCCAAAGCCTCCCCGTATCAGCCCTTAATCTGTGAAGTAAATTTACCGGAGGGCCCCTCCCTGCACAACTCAGACCACAGTGGTAGTGGGGATGTGCGTGCACTGGCCAAGCTCGTAAACAAAGCACCCCAGCAGCATACTACCCCACCTCTCGCCCCAAACACTGTGCAGGGACGTAAACCCGGCCACCAAGGGTCGGCGGCTGCTGTTCGGGGCCGGGAGCAGGAGAGAAACGGACGGGCTTGGACAGACTGTAATGATCGAGGCTCCAGCGGCCGGGACGGCAGGGAGGAGCCACGCCTGCGGAGAGGGGGCCATGTCACAGCGTGGGGGGAGGGAGCCTCGACGGCTGGTGTGCGGGCGGAGCGGGACGCAATGCAGCGGTGGCGGGGGGCGGCAGCAGGCCGGGCCGGGCCGGGCCTGGCCGTTCCGCGCCGCCCTGCCGAACGCGGGGTCGTGACGCCCTCTGCTGGGGGCGGTGCGCGCATGGCCCGGCGCTGGGGCCGGTGCAGGCGGGGCGCGGTGGCGGTGCCCTGTTCGGAGCAGGAGTAGGGATGGGGAGGGTGAAGACGCAGCTTTACGCGTTTGTGTTAGTATGAGTATGGACAGAGGACTGGGGAGAATGTGGGTTCAGGTTCGGGGAGGGTATGGGTGTGTCTTTGGGGTGAGGTCTAAGGACTGATGTAATTAAAGAGGAAATTTCGTAGCCATCCAGCGTCCCAGCTGGAGTGGCCCATGGATGCACTCAGTAAGAGGAGGGGCCCAAACAAGGGCATCCTCGGAGCGTAAGGGGTGAGGGAGTGACTTTTGGTCCCCCATGATCCCGGAGGAACAGGCACCGTGGGAGGGTCTGCCCAGTGCTTTTCGTGCTTTCAGGCTGGAGTGCAGCATGGTATGTGACCAGGACAGTTGCCACCAGAATTCAGTAACCCACATTAGCAGACTTTTAGTAATTAGAAGTCCCAGATCATTCCAGTGAGAGGAGATACCTTGTTCCTTCCTTTTCTCACATGTGTCTGACTAATTTTGGAGTGGTTTGCTTTTGTTGTGTCCTGCTTTTGTGTCCTAAAAAGTTCATTAAAAGGTTTGAAATGAAGGTTATTGGCTTCAAAATGTTCTCTGTCTCAGGTCCACTTCTGTATTACTGAGCTAAGTTTGTCCATGCTTAAACACAGTTTTGGATTAACTGGGTAAGTAAAAACCCTATATGCTACCGTTTGCAATAAATACAGTGAATTTCTCTTTTGGGGGGAGTGTTGCAGAAGAGAGACATCATGTTGGCCTTTCCATCCTCATACAGGAGGTACTTGTGGATTTCAGAGCAGAAAGCCTTTCTAGCAATGAGCTCCCAAAGTAGTGAGGGTGCTCTTTGCTATTTGGCTTCAAACATGTTTTGAAAGTGTTGTTTGCTCATTGTCATTGGTGCCAGCCCAGATCTCTGTGTGCCAGTGCTGGTAGTTTGGCATCACTGATCTAGAGTGAGATCAAACAAGGGGGAATACGGAGCCAGGGCCTCAGTTTATTTACCCTAGTGTGAGTGAATGGAGAGATGCCAGAGTTAAATGTAGGTAAGCAAATACATAATCTGTCACTTGGACTCATTTTGACACTTAGTAAGAATAATTTACAATGTATCCTGTTGGACTACACGGAAAAAAATCAGACTCTGCATCTTCTTTATCCATACATTTCTAACTAAAGAGACGGTTTCTAATCCATTAGCAAAGTGAAACATGAGTGTTGGCTAACTCCATATCCCTGTCACCCAGTGTAACTTGCATCTCTACAATTACCCGTCTGTGGAATGTGCTCCTCTGTTCAGCAGGAAGAATAACAAGTAGTAAATGAAATACCTTCATTCTCTTAAATTGTTTCTAAGTGTCAAGTAGATATTGAATGTAACCAAAATACTGTCTTAAAATACATTTTAATACACCAAGTGAACCACTGAACAATGTAGAACAGCCTAAGACTGTACACACATTTTCAGTATTCTTTTATGATCCATAAGATTTTGTTGTTGTTATGTGCTGACAGTGTGTTTGGTATCTTGGCACAAATTATTTGGGGGGGAGGGGGAAACAATCATAGAGGGTAAACACACAGTCCATCAGGGGAGCTTGAAGCATTGATCTTTTTTTCCTGATGAGTGTGGTCAAGGTATATGGCATCCCATATTTCACCACTGCTGATTTATGTTTGGCTTCTATATTTCAAAAGCCAAAATGAATTAGGTAACAGAAGTTATTCTGTGCTCAGAATTACAGTTCTGTTAATTTGTATGAAAGAATTAGTAGAGTTGATTTTAGCTTGTATCTATAAACTGCTCTCTTAGCTTGGATTTGAAGATATGTCCTGTAGAGTCTGCTTCATGCAACTGGCAACTGTATTTGCAAGTAGGCAAACATTACTTAACCCTCACATAACACTATGTTTAAATGACTTAAATAGTTTGTTTGATTATTCATGTTTTATCTGCTGTCTTTCCCAATAGTCTATTGAATGAATG
This sequence comes from Picus viridis, assembly GCA_033816785.1. Taxonomy (NCBI): domain Eukaryota; kingdom Metazoa; phylum Chordata; class Aves; order Piciformes; family Picidae; genus Picus; species Picus viridis. The sequence goes on along the minus strand of CM066578.1, from coordinate 32,693,386 downwards.
TACTACTAGCTATTGAAACAGTAGCATTTAAGTAAATATTACACAGTATTTTCACAAGGCCATTTTCTACTTCAAAATCCTAAGTATTAGAGCAGATATTTTATTTAAAATGCCTCATTTAGCTAACCAGAGAAAAGAAATATCTGATTCTAAACTGATATTCTGAGATTTGGCATTATTTTGACTAAAGTTAGAATGAATTCCTGTGAACAACAAATAACTCAGATAACAATTTCAAGTGGATACCTGAGAAACTCACAACATTATCTCCAAATAAAGAACATTTTAATTTAATAAGTTAATCACAGCGAACTATCCACCCAGCCATAGCCATGCAGTAACTGTTGTTTGCATGGAGTTTTGGAGAACATTAGCACCTCACTTGTCTTCCGTGCTCCATCCGTGCAGCAGCCCTGCAGGATAAACGTAGCTTGCTGCATATTTGACTGGTGGTTAGGGAAAACATCTGCAGTGAGTGGTTTCCAAGGTTTTCCTTCTAGGCCAACAGTTTGTAACTGGCCTTTCCAAAGACTATGTCAAGTGTTCTATTCCCCATTTGCCCTTGAATAATAAATAGCAGGTGTCCAGCACTTCACTACCTTTCTTCTTCAGCTCTTCTCCTGAAGGCTGAGTCCAGGATTAGAAGCCAGTTTCTCTTGGATTTCCTTCATGGCTGAAATTTGTTAACAAGAACTTGATTACCACAGAGAAAGTAACTTGAGAGGTAACTTCTGGCTATTTGCTGAAGTAATCAATTGCACTGATTCTATTCTTAATAGTGTAGCAGCAATCTCCTGCTACTACCTGAGGTGTTCCTCCTATTTTAATAGCATTTCACCCCTGTAGAATGAAGGATCTTGCAACAAAAAGCATCACTTGCTTCAGCTGTTTTAGCATCTGTTGTTGGGGGACAGTAGCTTTGTTATACCTCAGATGGGCCTGTGTGTTATTCACAGCTTTCCTCAACTGCGGATCTGAATCCTTGCTCTGTTCAGATATCCCTGACTGCTTGATTTGGGCTGTCTTGTGTGTGACTGTCATGAGTACATTGAACACAACAGTGTCAGGTTGTGGCAAGTGCCTTTAACTATTGAAGGTAACAAACCACACTAATTTTAGGAGTTCTGTTAGTGATCAGACACCGTGACCAGAAACGGGACTATATTATTGTGTGAACTATGCAAATATGAAATAAAAAGCCTTATTCTCATACAGTGGCCATAGGCAACTTTCAGTTGATTCAAATGAAGGTCTAGATGGTAATAATCAAGACAATTTTCAATTTTAACTCATGTCTTCCAGTTGGCTAATCCTATATGTTTTTTTTGTCATTTTTTTTGGGGTGTGTGTGTGTGTGTGTGTTTCTGCTTCCTTGTATTCTGTATATATTATGTAACAGGAGTTGCCAAAAGCAAATGACCTTTTCCACCAGCATTTTCTCATGGTGAGCTTTGCCTGGAATTGGAGAAAAGAACAGGAAAAAAATGAAAAATTAGCAGCTCATTGTGACCATGCATCTCGAGTCCCTTGAGTCTTGGCAGATGGCAAACTATATTCTTAGAGGTCTTTCTGTGCAAACCAAGTTACCTTCCAAAGAGCAAAAAACCCCTTTTTCTCAGACCGGTGCTTCACCTTTCACCAAGAGGTTTGCTTGGCATTTTGCTCCTCTGATGCACTCATTCCTTCAAGTTTTTCGTATATTCTCTGTGCCAGTGAAAGTACTGAGTCTCACAGAATGGAGACAGCTAGGTAAACAAGGTAATCACTGAGGCTTTTATCAGTCAGTTGCTCAAAATTAAACTGAGCAACATTTATCTGGGAAAACATAGCATTGCTCTGCCTGGCGAATTTCCATTCCTCTTGCATAATGTGGATACATTTGGCATAGACAGACTATGAGGTTCAAGTCTCGGGAAAGGATGCCAAGTAGTCACATCTGCTGGCTTGGGTGCCAGAGCAAACACTCCGCATTGCCTGAGTCAGGGCTTATGCTTCTCTTGGAGTTCAAAAGACTAGTGGAGAGAAAACTGTCTGCATAAAGGAATTTCAGCTGAATGTTCATATAGCTCTCAGATTTCTTTGTACTCCTCTGGGGTCTCAGCACTGATTATCACCCAGATAACTGTTCTTCAAATACCAGGATGGCCTTTTCAAAATTGGTGAAACAATATACTGGGAAAGCACTAGGCTGATAATTTACTGTGGCTTTTATGAGAAAAAAGTTTGGAATTCTTGTGTTACATCATTTGCAAGATCTACCTGTTCTTAAATCACAGTGCATGCAAGTTTTTAGTCAGACATTCAAGGAAGTTAAGTTTCATCATAGTCCCAAGAACTCTGGCCCAGTAGGAGGAAATGTGTGTAGATTGCTCTCATTCGCAATTCCCTACTTAAGCTCAGGTAGACTTATATCCCAAGGAAAAACACTCATTTAAAAATTAAATTCCCTACTTGATTTCATATCTCCCGGGGAATGGTTTGCCTTACATATCAACATGTAACAAGGCTAAACAGAGCCTCACATCTTTCCTGACTGCTGCTTAGCGCGCAAATGTAGTTACACAGTTCAGCATGATAAACTCAGTGCAGACAGTTGACACTGAGAAAGTAGCTAAATTGTTTTTACCTTTGACAGTGGCTGTAAAAGATATCCAGAAGGAGGATTTAGGAGAAAGTCGGTACAGAACTGCATTCCTCTCCCACCCCAACAACAACATGTACAGGTGTAAGACTGGGGCAGTTGTCACAAGTTCAAAGGTGTAAATACACAAGATTTCCACAACTACCTCAAGATGTGTATTAGGGATTATTTTTAAGTTACTGAGAGCAGTTGAATTTCTGTAAGTCTTCTGAAAACATACCCAGCTGTACAAGACATCCAAGGTAAATTACTGTCCAACATGACTTGACTATAACAGAGCAGCCTTAAGATTCTCATTTTAGGAGAATGAGATAGACCGTGCACCCCACACAAATGACCACATCAGATGCAGCAGTATCGCATTGTTTTTCAGGGGGCAGAGTCAAGGAACATTTGAGCTGTTTTACCTGCAGAAGAACTTCCCTAGACATGTTATTAATTTTAGGCTGCAGTTTTTCCATTCTGCAAACCTACCTGTGCAACATTTCCTTTATCAGTTAAAGGTACTGATTTTTGTGGAGTGTAAGTTATAGAACCACAAGCGTACATTAATCTGAAACAGCTGAAATTGGTATGTCCAAGTGTCTGTGGCAAAAATGAAAATAAAGGAGGTCATACCTAATACCTGTGTGAGCTGTGTTTAACACTCAGAGTACATTTTGGAAGGGGCACAAAGGGATTGTATCTCATTCAAAAATAATAATTAATTCAGATATTTCGATGGTATCTATTACTAGGAGCTAGCAGAAACTGTAATACGTTATTTACTGCAAGCAATTTGCTCGAGTTATTTTCCTTTTCAAAAGGGAAGTCAGCAAGTGTATTCCATGGGATATCCTTTCTTCTCTTTAGTGGAGATCAGCACAGATCCCTGATAGAGGCATTTTCCTGTTGCTTAATTTAGACTTTGTCTGAGCTAAAGGAATGAATAGGTTTGATTGGTACTAAGAGGCAGAAGCAGTCCAGTCATGGTGGGTGGTAGCAGGAGCAGTGCAGCCAGACAGCTCCTGTCATGGTCATCGTGACTGTAATTGCAGCACTAAGCAGAGCTAATGGAGGAGGCTATGTTACCTTTCTGAATTTCTGTACTTACTTCTGAGTAAGCAGATCTGTGAATGTTGTCAGGAGAATGCTCTGCTTGGCTGACATCTTGCAAAACTCAAGAATGTGATCTGTATCTGAAGCATTGTGAGCTTTCTCCTGAAATGATACATGCTTTAAAATGCCCTGCAGAGCAAATTGTATAAAAAAAAAGTGTATACTGCCCCCTAGTAGGCAAGTTAAATTTGGAGTGAGCTCTGACTGGGTTGCCCAGGGCTTCATCTAGCTGGGTCTCGAACACTTCAAATCTCTTCATTTCATGGAGAAATGTCATTCCCAATTGTTTAGTTTGACACTATCAAAGGTAGAAGCTCTGTACACCTTCACCCAGGTTGCTGCCTCTTTGGTACAATACTTCCCTACCAACTGTGGAGTTTCTTCTTCATTAGTGAGATTGTAGTTTGTCAAACCAGATCATCACAGGAAAAAGAAAGGGTAGAGATGCAGAGGGAACTGTAGAGAGTTTTAGCATCATAGTCTTAAATACTAAATCTGCACTGCTAATGGCAATAAGGTGCCACCACACCTCTGAACTTCTGAGCCTAGTAATCTGGCTGCAAGATTAATGTGATTTTGTCTGTTGTCTATTCTATTACTGTGCAGTCAGTGTTAGAACTTTGAAAGACTAAATGTTATTGTGAGCTATCATGGACTGCTTTTAGGAACTTAGAAGAAGTACATGCTTTCTGTTTGATGCAACAATGTCACACTTTCCCCATATTTGCAAATCATCTTTAAAATCAAACCATTTGATTGTAGTTCAACAAGAGCAGAAATGTTTTGGCATTTTCTGTATCTCTGTGCACTGAATAGAATTTTAGTTATTTCTGATACTCAGAATTACTACAAGAGGTGTGTTAGTATCAGAGAGAAGCAACATATGGCAGGAATATTTTATCACATGTAGAGCTGTGGAGAAAGAGTAAATATGACCTGCAAAGACACATTCTCAAAATTATCTTGCAATAAGATACACTATAAGAGAGCAGGCCTAAAACCAAAAGCCCCTACAAGGACTGTCCCTCAATCATTTCTCTGCACCAAGCCTTCTGAGTATGAAATGCCATCATGGCTAAGCACAGAGAAATAAGTAATTTATAACTAAAATGAAGCCTGCAATGACTAAAGGTCTACACAAGACTGGAGAGTTTGTTTGCTTAGTTACTATGCAAATTTAACAATTAAATCTTCTCTCCACTCTTGAGGGAATAAGGGGGATTACTAAGGAGAAGGAATTTGACATGACTGAGAAAAACAAGATGAAGATAGAAGGATTTACTGCAGTTGATCAGTTCTGCCCTGTACAGGAAGCATCACAGTGGTTAGTGAGAATTACTACAGATTTCCAGAAAGATTTGTACAAAGCAGGGGAAATACAATGAATAAATATAAAACCTCCATTGCAAAAGTCAACTTTTATTTGCTTGCAAAACTGAATTATGAATTTATTTTCAAGGCCTTGAGTGAACTCTACACCTCCTACATTTGCATCCAGCCAACCAAAGAACAACTAAATGACTTCAGAAAGGAAAAAACCAAACCAAACCAACCAAACAATAACAAACCCCCTCAAACCCCAAAACCTAATAACAATAAAAAAACCAACCAATCGACCAAAACCCCCAAAAAAACAAGCCAACCAAAAACAACTAAATGACTTCAGAAAGAAAAAAAAAACCCAAACCAAACCACAACAAAACCCAAACCCCCAAACCTAATAACAATAAAAAAACCAACCAGCCAACCCACCCCCAAAAAGCAACAAGCCAACCAAGAAGCAACAACTCTTTTCAGTTTGACTGATCTGAATATTTTCCCCCCTCTTTTTTTTTCCACTATCCCCACTTCCTAAGCTTGGTAGCTTGAACAAGAGACTTCTGTTTTGACAGCCTGTCTCCTGGGTTCCCCACTGAAAAGGCCAAAGCTCCCAGTGAAGCAGCAGTAGCTGTCTTTAAACAGGAGACAAGCACTTCTTGCTTTCCTGTACTGCATGCAAATAGAGAGGCTCAGCGCTACTCAGCCCCGTCAAGCTTTCCTCTAAAGTGCCTTCTGCATGGCAATGGCCAGAACAAGTGATCATCCAGCAATGTGTCTTTGAGTGTGTTAATGTCTCTGACCCTGGTCCACTGATCACCCGCTTTGGCAGGGGACTCATCATCTGTACAAACACCACTTACAGAGCCTGCAGCCTCCTGGCTGTACGTGACAGAGAGCACTGCTTCATGCTCTGGCTGTTCAGCAGAGCTCAGTGAAGGGCAGCTGCCCCTTCCATGCTTGTAAGTAACACTTCCATGACAACGCCTTCATCTCATTAGTTTTGTTTGTTTCTTCCTATAGTGACAGTATATTTTCTATTTTTTTAAGTACCCTAAAGAATGGGCCATCATATCTGTTACTAAGATACCCATGAGGTAATCCAGGAGAAGACTGTGAAAGTTTTAAAAACAGAGGAGTGATGATCACATGGCAGAAACTATATTTACTTCTCCAACCCCCACCTCACCACCTGATCCTCTGCTGGGATGCTGGAATCAGAGCCCTATACATACATTCATAGTCACACATGCATGAAAATGTGTTTAATAAAGTGAGAAACTCTAAACTTCAAATTAAGAAAACTTCAAGAAAAGGCAGTCAAGTTGCTGCCCTCTTTTACCTTGTTTGTTTGTTTGATGAGGGAAAAATTGATGCTGCCTCTCCCTGCCAATGAGAAACCAAGTAGCCAGTCAACCCTAGGAGAATTAAAGCGGGCAGTGGACTCTATGGGAGTGAGGGAGCAGGTGGGTTACCAGGGTGCTTGTGAAGGTGATCTTTGAGTTGACATGTGTGGTGGTTTCAGTTACAGATTTCGAGCAGAAAAGTAGAAAAATATAAATACATCACTATTGGGTGTAAAAAGGAAAATAAAAGATTATTCTAAACAAATTCATCGGATAAATATCTGGAATAAGATGAGCTGTAGCATAACAATTCTTCCCTTTACTTTTCTCTTCTCTTCTGATCTTGGCTGTTTTGCTTCGCTCGGGAGAGATAACCTGCTTATTGGCTGGCTTTGGCTAAGTCTAATTTCTCTGCTCCTCTCTCTTGTTCCTTTTGTACAGGGGGTAGGGGAGGCAGGGAGGGAGAAGCTGGTAGCTTCCCTGGTCTCTTGGCCAGGGGGGTTTTGTGTTGTTTGCTAATTGTAAATATCTGTATAATATTGTAAATACTGTATATTTTGCACATATTCATTGCATTCCATTGTAGAGTGTAGATTTTGCTTGTAAATACAGCTTCATTTGCTTCTAACTGAATTGGTCTGGCAAAGTTAATGTTGGGGGGAAATGTCAACCCACCACAACATGCATGGTGGTTTTTGTTTTTTTCCAGGGCCATTCAGCAGTTCTGAGCTACAAAGTCGTGGATCATGATCCATATCTCATTTTTGACTTGGCCATGTTCCTCCAACCAGGGATCCAAAGATGTACAATCTGTGTCAGTATGAGATATCAACACCATAGTTTCACTTCATGACATATGCCCTAGGTTTATACCCTAGAAACAAAGAAAAAACAGAAACAGCAATATGCAGAATATGTGTGAAGTCTCCATTTAGTTGTGCCATTTGCTGATTGCCCAAAATACATTTGCACATCTTTCTTTGACTTCAGACTAGGATTAGGAGGAGATTGTAATGTGTGATGTAATGTTTGACCTCTGGCAGAATTTTTAGGCATTAATGGGGAGAAAAGCAACAAGCAAACCATCATTTTCCTTTGTTGCTTCCTGTACAAACTGTCCAGCATACAATCACCCACGAGCTTAGAAAGTATATTTAGTTGGCACCACTGAATAATGCTAAGAGTCCTTCTCATATAAAGCAAGGGATTTTCCTCCCTATTCAAGCCAGCCCTTAAAGTGAAACTATGCAGGGAGGACGGTCACCAAAGAGCCACTGCTAACAGCTATTAAGAACTGTCTGTGAACAATTCTTTTGGAAAATAATAATAATTCTGAAAGAGACCTTCTAATTCCATATAAAAGATTATTTTTCTCCCTAGACTCTGAAAAATCTGGTTAAATCTCCAAATCACTATGCCGAGATTTTTGATAACTTTGATAACAGAAATATTTTGAGGTACTGATGTATGAAAGGTCATGCATGTACAGTGGATATTCCCATATCTATGTTCTTACTTGCCAAACCTTAATGGCCCTTTTCTTTTAACCCTACTATAAAGATTGGACCCTAACTGGAGCATTGAGACAGAGATGAGGAGCAGCAACACAACTAGTTTTTATTTTCTTCTCTCTGCACACATATCTGGTCACACAGAATACGGTTAACTATTGATGCTATGAAATGTGCATATGAACAGCACCCAGGAAGATACAGCAGGCCAGGGATAAGGATTCATCCAACAGATGAATACAGCAGGATAGTTGTAAGGGTGAAGGATGACAGAGGTGGCAGTGAACCTCAGCTGGTCCATATTAAGCAAAGAGGAAAGGGTGCACAACATGCCACTCCTTCAAAAGATACTGAGAACAGAAGAATGAGATAAAATAGGGATTGAGCACAGACAGTTGGCTAAAAAGCCCCAAAGAAGAGAAAAGGTCACATTCAGAGGGGAGATGGTTCTGTAACTGCTGGTTCAGGTATAGTCTGAACCAGTACAGGGAGATACTGAAATGAAAACTTTCCAGTTTACTTTAACAAATGTCTATACAATGACAATCCACTTTGGTCTCTACCCCTTTCTTCCCAGCATTTTCTCCCTCCTAAAACCTGGCTTGTCATATTTGCAGTGCTAGTTTGGCTCTTTAGTCAGCTTTCATTGTAGCCACAAATAGTCCACTGCTCTTGCCTCTTGCTGGCAGCACTTTCCGAAGTATCTCTGGTAGCTCAGCTTTAAAGCCCATGGACTGTGACATGCACCAGGCTACACTCCCTTTGTGGGCTACTCATCAGGTCTTTCTGTGTCAGGATGGGAATAAGAAGAAAAGATTGCAGACTGAGATATGCTAATGAGTGGAAGAAGCCTTCAGTGCATGCTTGCTATAACCCAGAATGCCCATCCCTTAGTTTTAGGAAAATCAATTTAACTCACAGCTTAGGGAACTGGAAAAAAACCCCCACCACCTTGAAGCAACTTTTCTCAGTCAGGTTTAGTGTTTTTCTCTTAATCAGCAGTGTCTACAAAGGGAATGCTGATACAACCTTAACCTTGGCTGCACAAGCACCGCGGCTGCAAGAGTCACTGTGAAGAGCAGTATCAGTGCCTCAAGCATCAGTAAGAATCCTTGAGAACCTTGCATAGAGCGGTATGAACCACAAAAAGAGGATCACAACTCAGCAGAAAGGACATAGAAATCTTGCTTCTTCTGCTGAGGTTTAAAGACTTTTTTCTCTATCATTGACATGAAAACAACATGAAAATAAAATGTCATTTATCCATAATCTTAAAGCTGAATTTAAGTCCTCTCTGCATGCAGATCTTGACAGCTTCAGACTCAAAAAAAGTAGCCATTGTAGATCTTGAATACACGTGTTACTACATATGTAGAAGCTGTGTGCATGTGGGAGAACAGTTGCAATAGGGACAGTCTGTTATTAGGAAGCAGATATGCTGAGTTTCAGGTTCATGTTACCAAGAGATTCAAAACAGTTGAAACTCGGCCTAACCAGGCTGCCAATGGCCTTTAATGAAAATTTCCATTTGGGAGGACTTGATGTTGACTTGGCATGACACCAAACAAGCAGCCTGCTGCAAAATTTTACACCAATTGTATTTCTCCTAATTAAACCCTGTCTGACCTCAGCATTAAGAAACAATTTGTTTCAGGATATAACCAGCACACATAAGCAATTACATTGTTTGCCCTGTTAGCTTTATTTGGCTTCTAGGCTTTCTAGTGCCCCTGCTATTGCAAATGCTGCCTGGGAGCCAGAGGTATGGAGTGTGCTTAAACTATTTTATTTATTTTTTTTTTGGGTGGGGTGGGGGTGGGGGGTGGGGTGGATAGGGAAGAAAAGGAGGAGAGGAACAGAAACTTAAACTGAAAATATCATCAACTTTTAGTCAAACCATAGGTACCCAGAAGAAGTGATCAGATTGTGTCATCCAGGGACAATGAAAGACAGAAATGAAGTGACACACGAACCATTAAGAACATATATGTACATTTGCTACAATTAAAATAAAATAATACTTTTAAAAAGTGATAACCTAATTATCTAGTGTCTCTCCTAGCTTAGCAACATCCAAAAGGACAGACTTCAATGTCGTGGCTGTGAAAAACTAAAACAGAACCTACCCCTAGCAGGTCACAAGATGCACTTGTCTCCGCCTTTCTGACAGCCAGGGCACAGTGGCTGTGCGAAGACAAGTGATTTGGAGATGGAGGTGGCAGGTGGGACTGTTTTGCACATTCAGTGCTGAGAGACATCTACAGTGTTTTCCAGCTCATTACCAGTCATTCTCACTGGCAGTTCAGTACCCCTCAGTTGCAGAAAGGAGATTTATTTAACACATATAGAATAGAATAGAATAGAATAGAATAGAATAGAATAGAATAGAATAGAATAGAATAGAATAGAATAGAATAGAATTACCAAGGTTGGAAGAGACCTTGAAGATCATCGAGTCCAACCTGTAACCATAACCTCACAACTAGACCATGGCACCAAGTGCCACATCCAGTCCCCTCCTGAACGCCTCCAGGGACGGAGACTCCACCACCTCCCCGGGCAGCGCATTCCAATGACGAATCACTCTCTCGGTGAAGAACTTTCTCCTCACCTCCAGCCTAAACTTCCCCTGGTGCAGCTTGAGACTGTGTCCCCTTATTCTGGTGCTGGTTGCTAGGGAGAAGAGGCCAACCCCTTCCTGGCTACAACCACCCTTCAGGTAGTTGTAGAGAGCAATGAGGTCGCCCCTGAGCCTCCTCTTCTCCAGGCTAAACAGCCCCAGCTCCCTCAGCCTCTCCTCATAGGGCTTGTGCTCAAGGCCTCTCACCAGCCTTGTTGCCCTTCTCTGGACACGTTCAAGTGTCTCGATGTCCTTCTTAAACTGAGGGGCCCAGAACTGGACACAGTACTCAAGGTGCGGCCTAACCAAAGCAGAGTACAGGGGCACAATGACCTCCCTGCTCCTGCTGGCCATACTATTCCTAATGCAGGCCAGGATGCGGTTGGCCCTCTTGGCCGCCTGGGCACACTGCTGGCTCATGTTCAGCTTCCCATCAACCAGCACCCCCAGGTCCCTCTCTGCCTGGCCGCTCTCCAGCCACTCTGACCCCAGCCTGTAGCACTGCCTGGGGTTGTTGTGGCCAATGTGCAGAACCCGGCACTTGGATGTGTTAAATCTCATGCCATTGGACTCTGCCCATCTGTCCAGCCTGTCGAGGTCCCTCTGCAAAGCCTCTCTGCCCTCCAGCAGATCAACTCCTGCCCCCAGCTTGGTGTCATCTGCAAATTTACTGATGATGGACTCAATGCCCTCATCCAGATCATCAATAAAGATGTTGAAAAGCATGGGGCCCAGCACTGATCCCTGGGGCACACCACTAGTGACAGGCCGCCAGCTGGATGTGGCACCATTCACCACCACTCTCTGGGCTCGGCCCTCCAGCCAGTTCCTAACCCAACGCAGTGTGCTCCTGTCCAAGCCATGGGCTGCCAGCTTGGCCAGGAGTTTGCTGTGGGGAACGGTGTCAAAGGCCTTGCTGAGGTCCAGGTAGACCACATCCACAGGCCTCCCCACATCCACCAGGCGGGTCACCTGATCATAGAAGGAGATCAGGTTGGTCAGGCAGGACCTGCCCCTCCTAAATCCATGCTGGCTAGGCCTGAGCCCCTGGCCATCCTGTAAGTGCTGTGTGATCGCACTCGAGATGACCCGTTCCATAATCTTGCCTGGCACTGAGGTCAGGCTGACAGGCCTATAATTCCCGGCTCTTCCAACTGGCCCTTCTTATGGATGGGCACCACGTTGGCCAGCTTCCAGTCTTCTGGGACCTCTCCAGTGAGCCAGGACTGCTGAAAAATGATGGAGAGCGGCCTGGACAGCTCATCCGCCAGCTCCCTCAGCACCCTAGGATGGATCCCATCCGGTCCCATGGACTTGTGGGGGTCCAAGCGGCTGAGAAGATCTCTAACTCTCCCATCCTGGAACAGGGGAAAACTATGCCGCTCCCTGGCTCCTTCTGCCAGCTCTGCAGGCCAGCTGTCTGGAAGCTGTTCTGTCCTGCTAGTAAAAATTGAGGTAAAGAAGGTGTTAAGTACCTCTGCCTTTTCCTCATCCTTTGTTACAATATTCCCCTCCATGCCCACCAAGGAGTGGAGCTTCTCCTTGCCCTTCCTCTTGCTATTAATATATTTATAGAAGGACTTTTTGTTGTCCTTCACAGCAGAGGCCAGTCTGAGCTCCAAATGTGCTTTTGCCTCCCTAATTTTCTTCCTACAAGACCTAGCAACATCCCTAAACATTCCATGGGTTGCCTCCCCTTTTTTCCAAAGATAATACACCCTCTTTTTTTCCCTTAGTTCCTTTAGAAGTTCATTACCCAACCAGGCTGGCCGTCTGCCCCGGTGGCTCATCTTCCGGCAATATAGAGTATATAGATATACTCAATATAGAGTATGAGAATACAGAACTCATCTCTGCATCATGGTTTCTTCACAAACCAGTGAGCTGAAGGAACTCTGCCCCCCACAGATGGGTTGATGCTCATTGAGTAAGGACCCATCATGATGAGGACAATGGAGGAAGGAGAAAAAGGAGAAGGGAGTAGCCTGTTGACCACACTTTCTGCTACATGTGCAGAGTGACTAAAATGTGAAAGACAATGGTAGATTGCAGAGGAAAGAGATGAGTAAAACAACCAGATGAGATG
>CM066578.1:32345767-32678267 GCA_033816785.1 Picus viridis | reverse complement strand
TCCAGCCTGTCACCGCAGACCCCATGACTAGACCATGGCACCAAGTGCCACTGCTCACAAATTGTTTCAGGCTGACAGATAATAATAATTATTTTTTTAAAAAAAGGATATAATTTACTGCAGAAAAAGATATAAAAATGGCCCATCTGTACTGGCATGGGGAAATCCTAATAGCACGTGGTAGGTGACCTCCTTCAAAACTAACAGGTGTTAATGAAGATACTTCATCCAATTTCAGTGGGTTTTAGCTCTGTGATTCTTGTTGCATGTTAGATACAAAGAGATTTCTTTAGGGAGACTCATAATCATCCTAAAGGAGTCACATAACTAAAATGATACTCCTGGTTAACATTAAACCACATGAAACTCAAGTTCAGTTGAAAGTGGCAAAACAGTGTCTTCATTCTCTTCAAATACTGAAAAACCAAACATTCCTGAATGTGGGTCCATACTCAACAATTTAACTAAACAGCAGTGACCCCTGGTCTGAGACATCCAGAGCAACTCAAGGACTAGAAGAAATATCGTAAAAGATCATGTGAAATATCTTCCACATGTGGCTCTAGAGCTTGCTCAATGCCTTCAGGCAGTGTGTTGATGCTGCTGTCCAATGCTTTTGGCTCTTCACTGTGACTTTGCAGAAGAGAATATGTGACATTATAAAAAAGTACCAAATTGATTTTGCTTTAACTTACAGTTTACTGGGAGGCTATTTTGATTTGAAGGACTCCTTTTTCTTTTGTATTTTTTTTAATGCTGAAATATTCAAAGCCAAATAAATAGCCACATGACTGGATCTGCTTGTGTCAGGAAAAGACATACAAAACCTCTGATGAAAACCAGTGAATTATACACAGAAACAACAATGACTAAGCCACATTCTTCATTCATGTATAAGTATGTCTAACCAGTGTTTTCAAGAAAGAGCACAGTTGCTGGTGAGGCAAGGTTTGTGGAAAGAAACGCTATTTTGTAAGAAATTGTACTGTTTGGAATTATGTGCACAGAACTAATGGACATACATTCTCAGTTGTGTACAGCTGGTGTATTTGGAGAAAACCAGATGGACTTCTAGGCACTCAGACTCTTCATCACGTTCTGTTAATCAGAAATTAATTTGCAATTACAGCCTACAGGATGGCCAAGATTATATGAATGTGTTACATTATGTAGTATACTACTCTTCATACCCTCCCCTGAAGACCATACGGGGTGAATTACCTACACTGCCACTTAGAGCTTCCTTTGTTTTAGTAGTAACAGGAAGTGGGTCTTCTTCCCAAAATAAAGTTGCTAGTGAACATCAGCCCAGGTCACTACAATCTGAGAGCTGCCACTGAGGGCGATGTGAGCCATACAGCTGTCCCATGGTGGTGTAGCTGGGCAGGAGTTATTGCTGGTCTAGACTGTACAGGAGTAAACCTGAGGTAGGAATGGACAATGCAAAAGGATCAATCAGGACTGAGGGTGAAGATCTGAGTATTCTGCCTATCTAAACAAAATAGACAAAAAAGTCCTAATCCTGCTATGCTTATGCTATGCTTATCTGTATTTGTGTTTTATGGTCTCATACCAGTAACAACTGGTGGTTTTTTTGGGTTTTTTTTGGTCCTTGTAGGAAAGAATTATTGAAATTAGTTTGGGGCAGATGAATACCCTGGGGGTGCTTTGGCCCATTACTTTCTTTTAGACCATTTGCCTTTAACTCTCACTTGAGCTACTGTTCGACAAAGTTAATAGCTGCAAATTCTTCAGGGATGGTTTGTTAAATCATGTCCAAGAAAATAAATATAATGAATGAGCAATCTCAGGAGAAAGTCCTGACATTAGAAAAAAGAAACACTAAATGAGTCTCAGAAGTATCAAGCCATGAAATAGGCAAAGTACATTAGCAAAAGTGAGATATGTTTTGCAGCAATTAGAGGAGGAGATAAAGTCTTCTCCAGGGGCACACATCTGAGTTCTTGAAAGCTCAACCAAAAGCTGGTTGTATACTGCATCCTGTCATCTAACAGCAGAGACCTGAACGTGCTCTGCTTATAACTTCCGTCCCACTCTCCCTGCATTTCAATGTGCCTCAGCTGCCACCGAATCAATGGGCTTTGATATGAGGAAGCTGGAGCATAGCTTTGAACTCCACTGAACCCAATTATATCTGGTCATTTCAGAGAGCTGTAGTGGTGTGACTCTGAACTAGGAGACAGAGAGTTCACAACAGATTTGAGTGCTGCACCTGCAGCAGCAAATTCATCCTGTGCTATGGTATTGCAGGTTTTACACTCCAGAAAAGAACTGAAAATCTGAACTAAGTGGTGCAATAATTAATGGGAAGGTGTTTTGACTACTAATGCTGGTATATCCTGGGGTTAATGCTTTTTAATTGTTATGGCATGGGTTTATCTCTGAGAGTTACTGTAGGTGTGTAGGGGATTTAAATAATTTGCTGAAATAGAAGGCTGTCAGCTTTTCCCCCACTACCAGTATAGAGCATACCTCTTGTCTTTGGCAATGACACTGTTTAATTCTCAAGAGAGGATGAACACAGCAGGGATCGTAATTTCCTAGAGATACAGGGAATACTGCATCAAAATATCATTAGAAAGCAGACTTAGTTTAGCCCATGGCTCATGTAATTAAAACATAGCCTGGTGATGGGGTACTACATGTAGAGAGAAAGAGATCCTTGGGCAGAGGGCTACTGAAGTCTTATACATTGCTAAAGTCTTATTTTCCACTTGATTTTATTTAAACCAGTTTTGTCCTGTGAAATGTTTCTGTAGGATTTCATCAGTACTGGCAGGTTTCAAGTGCTCATTGTTGATTCTCTTCTCACAGGGACAAAACCAGTGAATCTCTGCTAATGTCCACTGTAGTAAACAAGAGTTGCTTCCACCTGATTCTCATGGCTACTGGTGATCCCTCAAGAAATAGGAGAGGACCAAGAAGACTTGCCTTTCCAATTTTTTCTGAGGTGGAATAAACAAGAAACTGTGCAGCGTACACATACACAAACATGCATATTTTAGTCCTCTTTCCCATTAAAATAAAGTGGAAACTCATGGTAACTTCTAACCCTTCCAGTCTAGAATACATTTCAGTTACAAGTAAAACTTTGCTTTGGGCACGGAAGAGATCTTCTGAGACCTGCTCTTGCTTTGTGGTCACATAACATTTATGGCAGTATCCAAATCTCTACTAAACTCATATTTTCCCTGTGCTTTTACCTACTATATAAGATGTTTGGACTCCTTATTACCCCTTCTTAATTGTTGTCCTATTTTGTACTCTTTCTAAATAGAATTTTAAATGCAAGAAAAATCTTCTTGACATAAACTCTGACCAATGCCCATTGGATTTAAACGCACTATTTCTGTTATAATACATAGGTTCACGGTTCGGATTCTCCCATGTACTAATGAAATGCTGCCACAAAATGATAGTGAAAGATGACCTTTTCTATGTTAAAATTGTGTTGAGAAATCCATGGTAAGAAGGGTAAAATTCCCAGGTTTCTGATCATTCTCTAGATCTTAAAAGGATCATTATCGGGTAGTCAGACTGAAAGTGGGAAGGGGCTGCTTTAAAAAGCATATTATCAGAAGGCACTCCAAAGTTTTAAGCTGCAAAGCTAAATAAAATTCTTATTATGAGCTGAGACAAAGTGAGTGGAAGGTAAATGTAATAGAATTAAGAGAAAATAATCTCCAAAAAAAATCTCAAAGCAGAAGTGAAAAACTACTGCTTCCCAAATGGTAGCAATAGTCATGAAGGCCTCATCTAAGGAAAGCATCTTGTTTGGCTTTTAAGAAAACAGAAAAGATGCCAGATTTTTAATTCTACATAGCATTTAAGGTGGAGAACAGCAAGTGGAAAAAAAAACCTCAAGAAATCTCATTAATTTACCACCAGAATTGCCAATAAACATCTTTTGATCATTCTTCAGATACTAAAGGAATTTTTTTGCTCCTTAACATCACAGAATCACAGAATGGTAGGTGTTGGGAGGAACCTCTGAAGATCATTGAGTCCAACGCCCGTGATAGAGCAGGATGACCTTAAGCATGTTGCACAGGATGACATCACTTCTTTCTAATAGCTCTCTTAAACATTACTCTTTTTAAGATATTTCATACTTAAACAGATGGTGATATTCATCTAAGAAAAGTGTACAATGGCCAGATGCAGAAGCCAACTACTAGCAATGTGAAACTGGGCTTTGTTAGTATTTCATATCTCTTGGGTTACTTGCACATTTAAAGACTTCCAAGACCTTGGCTTCAGGGTTTTTATCAAAAGAATACCTAAACAAATATCCTCTGCAATACTACAAAGGTGAGGTGAATTTTGAAGCTGAGAAGGTATTTTATATCTTCTGATATAAGTAAGTTAATTTAATTGCTTAAATCAAAGCAAAATACAAGCTTCAACTGAGTATGAATAACCTCAACCTCAACAGAAATGCATTTGATTATGTAGAGTAGGATTTCTTCTGAAAATCATAGGGAAACCTCACTGCAGGGTAATATCAGATGCTGAGTTTTTATCTCTGTGGTGATAACATTCAGTGTAGCAACAGATTCACTTTCAGGGAGGAAGAAATGGATTTGATTGGTTTTATTGGCATTGTTATACTAAAGCTGCAAATGCTTTGATATATTCAGGAAGATTCCAAAAGGGAATTGAATTTTTTCTTCAGCTTTTTAATATACAAGATCAGCCTCAAACATTTGAGCACATTGTGCATTGACCTGTGAGTCTATGGTCCTAGAGAAGTCCACATGGTCCCAGAATGTGTAGAGCATAACATTTTCTGATGAAGATCCTCTGTGATTGTTTTTTCATCCATCTATTTCTGCTATCCAGTTGATGAAACCAATTACAATTCATTCAGTTTTCCATCCACTCTAGTTAGAACTGACACAGTTAGAGGACAAAACCCCCACAGGGTGTAAGTGCTCTGAAACCAGCGTATTGAGGGTATTGTTTCAGAATGGTTAGCATCAAGAATTCCCACTGAGAACAACAAGAAAGGATATTTGCTCATTTAATTATCTTCTCTGATGCCTGAACAGGCTATGAAGTCCCAAGGATTTATGAAAACATAAGCTTCAGGTGCCAGCCTGTAAGTATGTAATGTGAGGGATCTTGTTTCCTTCCATATGGTCATGTGAGAAGGTCTTTCAGTTTCCTATCTAGCAAGGTGCAACACCAGCTTCACTCATCTCTCATCTTGTTTCCCAGTCTGTGTCTAGACTGACAAACACTGGCTTTTTTTTTTTAATACTTAAAAATATTGTAAATAATCTTTTCCAGGTCATTACTAATAATAGAAATATGAGAATTCTATTGCAAAACAGGTAACTGTTCTCAGTGTGTTGTCATAATAGTTTTCTCTTCCAATTCATCAAAATATATTATCTATAACTCATTAATTACTTGCCAATGACTGGTCAAAGGGTTGCTGTGGTCTTCTTCCTTTTAAACAAACTGCTACTTTCATCTTTACTTTAAAAGGGAGAGGAGAAGGTAGCTGTTGCCCCTCTCCCACTGCCAGGAATTCTGTCCCTTGCTGGGTACTGGAGCTTCACACCATGATTGAGAGTTGCTGGTGGTGGCAATTTCCTTCCTGAAGCACCTCTCATGCTCTTTAGTGGTGGTTTTTTTCTTTTGTAAAGGCAGAGCAGTTTCACAGCTGACTTCAGGTATGCTGTTTGAATACCACTTTTCCAACCACTCTGCAGTTCAAGTGAGTTCTTCTATCCCTGACACTCGCACACAAGAACCCTGGAAATATATTATTTAAAGCTTACCTTCCTTTCTTGGTGTTTCAGAAATGAAGGTGTAAATTTTCTTTAGAGGTCTGAGGAAAAAAAAAATAATTTCCTTTGGTCTTGTAGGAAGAAGTGAAAGGCCAGCCTTGAGATATGCCTGTGCTGAGATGGCCCTTGTGTCAGGAGAAGAGGAGACAATTTTGCCATTTTGCAAATGCAGTGCTGACACCATACTGATACAGTTCCTGGAGGGATGGTGTGACATTACCAGAGCAACCATGCATCCCACATCATGCCTTCTGCTGGGCTGGGGAATTAGGAGCTGCCTTAAAAGTTTTATCAGGTCTCTTAAAGATTGGACTAGTTTGGTTGTGGCAAAAAAGGAAGCTGAAACACATACATATTTTTATGTACGGCAAACATATTTTGAAGGGCATTGTGAAGGGCTGAGGTCTAGAGATTCGGTGTAAAAAGTATGAGGAAAGCTGGCTGGGTCTTGTGTGGATTTTCATCAAATGTGTTTTCAGTTTCTCTCAGAAGTGTTCACTGAGGGTTGCCCATTTGAAGAAAGATGTGAAGAGAACTCTTGAGGACCAAGACTTTGTCTCTTAAGAGCACAAAATTCTCCAGTGTTCGAAGTCCAAGTATGGGGTTGTCTGACAGTTAAGAATTTTGCAAAGCATGAACCTGTGAGGCCTCACAAAGGATGGGCTTTTCACTCCATTGCAGAATGAAAACAAATTTGAAAGCTTATGAACTGGAATTGCTGGTCTCCAGATAGCAGTACATGATGAGCATTTCCCTGACAAAAAACCAGATAAATACTCCAGAATATTGCAATAGCAATCCCAAGTAGAGCCATAAAACCAATGTACAGTGGATGTGTTGGAGCAGAATGGTGACAAACTGCAGTAGTTTAAGGGAAGCATCTGTATGTGTGGCGGTGTGGAGTACAGATCCAGTTGGTGTGTCACTTGCAAGCAGTGCCTTGTGTTGGAACCACATCTCTGTAAAGCAATAGAAAAGAACTGAGCTTGTTGAAGCATGGGATGTAAGAACATCTGCCCTTTGAAATGACAGTAATGCATCAGGTAAATGGAGGTGAATTTGAGCCTCACACTACATCTCACATAATTAAAGATGACAGAAAGTACTGCTGTTTTAATGGGGAGATATGGTTTAATATATCTATCACAAAAAATGCTCTTGTAAGAAGAGTAGAGCTGGAAATAAAGATGCACCAGATTTGTACCAGCAATGGGATTTCCCAGCCCGTATTCTACAGCTTTCCTCAGACACTTTGTATCGTCTGCTGCAAAGTGACTGTTATCTCTGGGCATGTTTGAAATGTTAAGCTACAATTCCATGGATTATGTCAGGTTACATCTTGTTGCAAGAGACAAATCATGCACAATGGCTGAGCCCTCAAACTTCTGTTCTTAAATGAAACCCTTGGGTAACTGTTAGAACTGTATGAGAAATGACAGACAAAGCTTTGATCAGTTCAGGAGACAAGGTTCTTGTGGTACTAGACCTCCACCCTGTCCTCATACAAAAGCCTCCTTCCCAGTCCCTAATGGAAAATTGTTTAAATAAAATAAGGCCCGTGTCAAAATCTTACAAGGAATATGTAAAATAAGTATAATAAACAAGGAGTGGCTAAAGTAAGAGGGTTTCATGAGGAGAATATGAAGCACACACACACAAAGAAATCATCCCAGGCAAATAACTGCACAGATTGCAATTTAGATGGAATAAATGCACTAAGACCAGCAAAAAAAAACAACAACCACACCTCATTTAAATATTCAAGCTGAGAACCAAGACATGCACCAGAGTTTTAGTTGCCTCAGCTGTTAACCAAGCACAGATTTTAAAGATGTTCAATAAATAGAGTTGACAGGTCTTCACGACACAGTTAATATGGAAATGACAGGCCAGAGGAAAGGGTTATACCTGTTTGCTGTGCTGCAGCAAAGAATTTTATGGGGTTATTTTACTTTAGGAAAAAATAAGAAAAAAAAAAAAAATGGGAAGGAGGCAAGTTAAGAGGCAGAGCCTATAAATGGCAAGACATGAAAAAGGATCTTTGAAAGAATAGACAGGCAGCACCAGCTGACCAGTAAATTCATTATGAGCACAGAGAGATCTCTAGCTCCTAGGTGAAATGCTTGGCCTGATGCCATAGCTAATGTGCTATGGGGAAAGAAAACCTTGCAACCTCTCTGTCTGGGAGGGAACCACTTGACAGTACCCAGGCAAAGCCTGGGACCAGACTTAGTTCTGGTCCTGGCAGCAAATGCTGCCAATGTATGCCTCTCAAGATAAAAACTGCTGAAGTTGGCTTCTTGTATGGTCTCTGGTCCTCACCACCTCCCCAAACTGGAGATGTGGGTAAGCCCGAGAAGTCCTTAAGACTTTCTTGGGAATTGGTTTCTTTTATTTAAAAATGTCCCTTTAATTTATTGTGTCTCTTCTGATGGAGAGCCACTGCCTTGAAGAACTACAGAATATCAGAGCTAAGGCGATGGAACAAGGAACTCATTGCTGCAAACATTTTATTTGGGTTTTTTTTTAGAGCAGAAGGTTTGGCCACGTGCTGTGGAAAGGGAGTAGCTAGCTCTCTAGGGTGACAGATCTGGAAATTCCTGAAGAAGAATAACAGTCTTTGCTGATGCTTTCACTTTTATTGCATTCATGAAAATGGGCCTTGGGTGAAATTCTTACTCCCTTTTTAGGGGGGTAAATAAACAAGATTATTTTGAGATTATGCCAAGAGTACAATTGACTTACACTGCTGATTTCTTATGCTAATAGAAACAACTCTGCAAGGCTTTGAAACTTTGGCTAATCATTCAGTGAAAATTGCCATTCTATTTTAATAATAAAGACATCTATTGATGATTTTGTTCTGGATTCACTAATCCAATCACAAATGCCTTTACTCTGTAGTTTCTTTGTACTCATATTTCTTACTTCTTTTTTTTTAATATAAAAATAATTGGAAAAGCCTCAATAAATAGATTACAGTAACAGAAGATTTCCATTAGCATGCAAGTTCTTCCCCTTTCAGCATTTGCATGATGATCATTTTCTAGCAGAATACAATTAGGGCAACTAGGGAAAAGTGCATGGCTTCGTGTTACGTGATACAGCTATCATTTCCTAATATTGGGAGAGCACAAACAGACTCACAAAGCTGATTTCACTTGAAAATCCAGATGGGACACTGGTGCAGATATTGCATCAGGATCTTTGGTGAACAGAAATGCATGTTCCAGGCTTTTTTTTGCCTTTCCTCAAAAGAGAGCAATTAATTGAGGTTAACTCTTTTTTTTTTTTTTTTTTTCCCCTTTTCCTCCTGGTAATTTTACAGATAGGATTATTTGTAATCCAGTTTTCTGGAAAGACCTAGTTCATGATCAGCAATTTAAAAGTTCCTTGCTTCTGTCCTTTCCAAAACTGCTGTAGTGCTTTCTGCCCGGAGCACTCTTCTCTCACTGCTCCCAGTGTGGTGGGAGATGCTTTGTCTATTGGGATCTTCTGGGTTTCAGGTGCTGTAACCTTACAGATCCCTTCTTCTGACCCTTTCAGCTCCATAGAGAGCAAGAACTCACTTGAAAAGACAAAGACCTGACAGAAAAATATGTAGGTCCAAGTCTTAGTGTTCAGATACAGAGGACACCTGCCAGGCAATTCATGATGCAATAGTAGTGGCCTGAAAAACATCAGAAATGGGTCATTTGTGCTATGATTGCTCCATTTCATTCACTCCTTTCTTCCCTTTGAAAGTATCATCTATACATCTACCATGTCTCCACTGCACACAAGGTGCATCCCCGTGTTCTTGCCACCTCCACCCACCCTTTACAGGCTCCAGGTGCAAAACACTGCTTTAGAATTTACAGAGTACAAGACACATTGAGAAATCTTCATGTCTTTTTCTCAGATAAGGGACAGACCAACTGTGCTGCAGATGTAAAAAAAAAAGTGAAGATTGCTACATCCTTGTCACATCCAACAGGAAAATGCAGACACAGGGAACTGTAGGGCTGTCATTTTCCCTTTGCTTATTTCTATTTTTGTCACACTGCTGAAACCCCTTTTTCTGGAGGACACTACTTTGCAAGAATTTAGTCTCATGAGCTCTGTTTCTCAACGGGGCAATTTTCTACTATATTCATGTAATAAGGTTATTCATAAAAAAATATAATAAATACTATACATTTCACAGATTGTGACTGCAGCTTCCACACAATGGACAGTTTTGGGATGGAAAAATAATTCAGTCAGAAGGCTCAAGACCTAATCTGTTGTATTTACAGGGAACAACATAGAAAAGAGGTTTCTGGAAGGCTAAAGTTAACATTTTTGTGCACAGGTGATATGGAGTCATGGTGGCAGTGGCGAGAATAAAGCAGGCACGAAAAAAAAAAAAAAGCTAGGTGATTTTTTTTTTTTCACTTTGTTTTTTGAGTCTTGTGAACAGTGTGACACTACATTTTCTAGAAAAGAAATTTGTGGTTTTGTGGGAAGTAATTTCATACAGGTGATACTCTAGTCATACAAGTATTGACTTGTCAAAGAACTTGTTTTCTAGCAGTCTTCCCTTTTCATGAATCTGCAGGGAAAGTTAAAATCTACTTTATGACAGGGTGACTGTCAAGTTCCTGCAAGGGCAACCCACATCCTCCAGTACTGTTTAAATGTGAATATAGCTGGTGAAACACAACTACATTGCTTGCTTTCCACTGTTCCGGAAAGCAACCCTGGTCCATGTTTTTGCCTTTAGAGACCAGAGCCTCCTTGTGATTCTGTTTCTGCCATTCTCTGGAACGCAGTAGCCCATCAGCTCTCATCAGACTTCTTTCATGCCAACCTAACTCTCTGTCACCATCCCCGGAAAACTCCTGGGTACCAGAGCTGCCCCGATGTGCCTGCTGCACTTTCTCCCATGTGGTGGAGAGAAGAGACAGGGGTGCAGTGGAGGCACCAACTCAATTAGAAGTTTTCCCTTTCCCTGATGAGCTGCCAACTCTGCCATGCACCATAGTTCTCAAGCTCCTCAGCTCCAGAGCTGGCTGGAGGCAGGGCAGGCAAAGGACTTTTGACCTCAGTGCAGAGATCAATAACAGTAACTTTATGCTTATTAATGTTTGCCTATAGCTGCTACAGGTAATTTTAAACAGGAAAAGGTGACTCATAACACCTTCTTATTTATTTTGTTTGCTCTTTCTTTAGGGTTCCTGTGTGCTAGTTGCATCAATTAACAAACAATTCAAGTACATTTACAGTCTGCCTTTGAAATGCCAGCTCCATACTGTACTTAGCAATTGCATGTGAGCAGATTAATAGGATACACTGTTCTCCTGGGTTCACTCCAACATACTGCCATTAGGTGGGTATGCCCTCATGAATCCAAGCCTTCTTTCTATGAAAGGAAAAGAAAATGCTTGCTCAAGAAGTAGGGCAATTTCTACCAAGCAGAGTCAGCTGAGAGGAAAACAAGATAGTCTCCTCCCTCCCACTTTTTTGTTTCAGTTGTTGTTTAATTGTTTCTTCGACCCAGTGGTTTAGTGATTTCACATCTATTTAATTAACAGAGAAATGGATAGGGCACACTGAAAAACAAGAGAGGAAGATCAGATAGAAAAATGGTCTCTGTAAGTTCACAGTTCTTAAAACAGATGTTCACCTCCACTGGCTATGGTATATCATTATCTCCAGGAGCCCTGAAGAGAAAACAAAATCTTTCATTACTTGAAGAAAAATTAGAGCAGGCTTACAGAGCTAAAGAGATACACCAGCCAATTCCACCAGATCCCATCTTGGTGCTGTTGTATTACACACAGGTCAAGAAGTGTGAGTGTGATTGGGGGAAGAGTGAGACTATAGATACACATTTCACATGTCTGTGGAATGAGACTACAAAGATGTGATGAAGAGGTGGTGTCTCAAACAGAAACCACCAAATGGGTGCGAGTTTATTAAAAGTAGAATTGTCCTAATTTGGTGCAACATCAAGGTAGTAGTCATCTCTTGGACCTCCTACTTGCATTTTGGACAGGATCAGCCTATTTTCAAGTGAGAATATCTATTCCCTGCTTAGCTATTCCTTATAGCTTCTTGAGTATCTGTACTCAAAGGATAAGTGGTATGTGCAGTACGAAAGCATATTGCCCTTTGCTGTCTTTTCTCTTTTTACTATACATTGCAAACAGATAAAAGGTTAATCCAATGCTAAGCAGTCTTCATCCCTCCTATCTGTAAAAAATATTATAAGGAGGAATCCCCATGTCTTAGAACATGAACTCTGCACCTTACCCTTGGGTCAATGCCATTTCCTCAGCAGTTACCTTTGGTTTTATTTCATGTCCTGTTTATTGCTACAGGCTACCTACGTAGTGCACCAACAGGCAAGGTTCTTAAAATGCCACAGTAACACTGTTGCTAGCAGCTGGATAGGAGTCTGGCCTTAAGCTGTGTGCCAGCAGTGCAAGCAGGCTGCTTTTTTGGTGTGAATCTGCTAACATTTCTCATACTATCTCCCAGAAATTTCTCACAGGCTTAAAATGTTCACATTATCACAGGGTCTACGTTTCTTTTTATCTGTCCAGCCACTTAACTCCAAACTGCTTTCTTCTGTTGCCTTTTGAGGGTTTATCTTTCTGATTTCTCTCATTGTTGTGCACACAAAAAAGTTTATACCAATCTTCTTCTTCAGCATGGATGTCCATACACTGTAGCCAGGGCAAGCCCTTCTGCTTTTTGCTTCCTTTCCTTCCCTATATCTGAAAAGAAGCAGTGAGGGGGGAAGAAATGGGCTGTAAATGAGGCACAAAAGCAGAGATTTATTGGATGATGGGAACAGACTCAAGGGGTCTCCAGGTAAAATTAGTGTAATTAACATAATATCATATAGCTAAACAGCTCCTGCTCCTCCACCACCATCTTTGCACCCATCCCAGAGCCAGGGGCAAGACCCTCACCAGCAAAGATACCACAGAGTGGAGCTCAGCCCCAGTAAGGAGGCCCAGCCAGCAACCAGAGATGATACTGGAGGGATCATCAACTCTCTTCCTACCTAGCCGGGGGCCACCAGGCCCCCGGCCTTTGTTGTCACCACCACCATCACCCAGTGTGCACCATGGGGACTCACCAGTGACGAGAGGAGGATCCTCTAGCCCAGATGGGCTCAGCTTGGGCCTTCTGCCTCTCCTAGGGGGAATTATAAAGGAGAGTGGGTGGGGAGGGCCAAGTGGCCACACCTGGGGTGGGAGGAGGCTCCAACAGAGCCCAGGTGCTGTGGGATTTGAGGGGAAAAAGGGGCCAGTGAGGGACTTTCATGGTGTAAGGTAATGGTAGGAGTAGGGGGGGATGGAAAAAAAAAACCAACACACAAGGACACAGAAAAAAGACACAGAGGTTTGCTGGGCAGGGTAATCCACCTGTTGTGCATGCACGGGTGCAAATGCATGCACAGACCCAACTGTGCACTGGCCACAGACTGACCATTCTGTCTGACTCCCTGGGCCTTGTACCTGGTTTCCCCAGCTGTGGGGCAAGAAATATTATTGTCTGCTGGGTAAGCAGTTGTGATGACAATCATGAAAGACCCCTTGAAAAATGTGACCTGAACAGTTTGATTACTGGTGCCTCAGATTTAGCTCATTTTGTGATCATCCTTTATTGCTCTTACTGTCTCCACTAACTTTTAATCACAGTTGAGCATTTCCAATTTTGCTGACATTTCTAACTTCAAGTCTATTAAAGAAGTATTCAAAGACCCAAATAACAATAGTATGGGGATTTTTTCTAGGTAGGAGGCACTAGAGAGACCCTTTGCTTCCCTTCTGCCTCCCACCCCCTCCTTGCATCAGAGTCCTCGTAGTGGAAAAGAGACATTGAAATCAATATAAGAATAAATTTCCATGTGGTCCTTATTGTGGAGGCAAGGTTTCTACAGAAAATCCTTGTAATCAGAAAAGAGGGAAGATGAGATTAAACTGATTAAACTGAGAAAGTCAAAAAAGGACAACTTGAAAGATTAGCTCGAGGACGACTGAAAAGCATAATCCTCCATGCATGTTAAGTAGAACAGTCCCTTTCTGTTATCAGCCCCTTCATCTGGTGACCTTCTGTTGCATTAGCACAGAGCTACTTGATCCAAGGCAAATAGTGAAAATTGAAAAGCCAGAATGCCAGTGATTACAACAGGTATCAATATTACTGCAGTGATGGTTTGTTATCATTAGGGAGCTCCACCAGAGCTCATTCTGGCAACAAAAGGAACAGAAAATAACAAGGCATTACACTTGTGACAGGAAACAGCAGAAAAGACCTTGTATAACAATGGAAAAACCTTTTTAATCTGCTTTCACCTCTAAAATTACAGCAGTAGACCAGAGAAAGAGATGGCAAGAAACACGGGAAGCTCATCTGTGTTCTTATCTCAGAGAACAAATGAACCTCAGTGTGTCACACACAGGCAGCATGCTTTACCCTTTTCTGGAGTGAAAGTGTGTCAGTTTTACTAGTTCATTGATTTTATTTCCCCCCCACACACACCCCTATCTGTATGGCAAATTTGCTTCTATGTGGTCTCAGCAGCAGCAGCAGCAGCAGCGAAGCTGGCTCCTCTACAGCCCACTCAGCAGCAGACTTACAGTTCAGTGTTGCAGGGCTGCAAGTCTGACATCAGCACCGACCACAGACTAACAGAGGCTTGTGACTGTGTAATTCAGTAGTTACATTTACTACTAGCAGTGCTTCACAGCTTTTTCTTTTCTTTTTCTCTATTCCCTCCCCAAAGTCTGTCTTTTTTTTTTTTTTTTTTTAAATCACTGCCCCCAGAAATGCACTCAGGCACTCCTGTCTTTATTACAAGCCTGAAAGTCTGCTGTGGTATCCACCTCTGTTGTAATGTTGCTGATGTAAAAGGCGAAGCATGGCTGAGTCATTTCCATTTTTGGACTGAATCCTAGATTTGTTACCCAGTTGCTGCTTGATTTTGTTCAACCTACTGCAACTCGGCGCTTCTGTTTTGTCATCTCTCAGTTAACCAACATGTTCTGTGAAGGTCAGAGTTGTTTCTAACTAGGTACGTGGCAAGGACTTACAGAAATGGAGCTCTACCAGGAAATTGATAAAAACACTGTGGCCAAGCCCCATGAAGGAAAAAATGAAAATAAGATACCTTTTAAAAGAGTGGGGTTTTAAAGCACAAAATATCACTTCACATCAAAATATCAAGAAGTGGTGGCTTGACAGCATCAGGCTAAAACATTTTGAAAAATCTGGGGGGAAAATATCCTGCTGCCTTGCTACTAGTGAAGTTCAATCCAGCCCCAGGATCCAGAGACTTTAATTTCTGTCAAGGCTCTTTACTATTTGAAAGATCTTATCTGCATGTAACATTAATATCAGTAAAGAGAACTGATCACTGTAGTCTACTTTTACTTTCTTTACTGGAGAAGCAAGGATCCTGGAGCAATTTTGCTCACAGAATGCTTTTGGCCTTCTGTCAGTAGATCAGGTCAAACCTAATTTAGGCAGAAGAAGATAGTATAACAGCCTTGGGAGAGCTCCTACTTCTACCATACCTGAATTTGTCCTCGGTTACTTAAGTCTCAATGAAAAGAGGTTTTCAGTTCAGGAGGTAAAAGGATTCATTAGATCTCATTCCCAGAAATGTCTACCTGATTGAGAAAGAGTCCCCTCAGGGGTAATGCTCATAAGCAGGGGGAGGCTGAGGGGCTGAAAAATGACCCATTTTGAAGTTTATCTAATTAGCTTCAAATGTATAAGTTGGGTGTTTTGCTAGATGGATTAGTGTAATTATCTCAGCGCACCTATTCATGCTAGGAATGTCAGAAAATGAGAGAAGAGAGAAGCTCAGGAAAAAAAAAAAAAATCACAGCAGCTCGCCCTGTTGACTGCCCTGACACTCAAATAATTGTGCTGCAGAGGAAAGAGAAAAGGCTGGAAAAGCACAAGGTGAGATGAACTGCTCCAAAGACAAAATATTGACAGCTGACCTACAAATAAATTGAGAGGGATCTACCTTGGCCCAAACTCCCTTCAGAAAAGTACTGCAGAAAAAAATCATCCCATATTCATGCAATAAGTGCATGAAGGCAGTGTCATTCTTCATGCACCAGCAACGAGATTTGAGGTATTCATTGTAAGCTGTATTTCTTTAGTTTTGCTTTTGTCACTGAGCCATATCTAAAATGAGTGAATATATTTTTCTTTATCTTGAAAGTATTTCTTCTGATGGATAATGTGTTGTTTAGATACAGGGTTTTTTTCTGATCCATTGATAAATTAGATGCCCCACATCTTCTGAGATGAGTTATAAACTCCTCTGAAAGACAGTAGAGAGCTATAAAATATCTTTTTCCAAGAAAGGCATATAGTTAAAAAAGAGAAAAAAAAGGAAAAAGAAAAAGGAAGGAAGAAAAAAGGAAAAGCAGAAGTGGGGACAACTTCTTTATTCCTAAGCTGATTTTTGTACTGGCTTGTTTTCTGGGTATGCATCTGCTATAAAATATATCTGCTATGAAAAGAACTACATTGCCAAGTACACCTGAAAGTAATCAGTGATCTAAATGCTGCACCACTTGGCATGCACTCAAGGGTACTGAGGGTGCTCACCAAGCCATTTTCCATCATTTACCACCAGGTCTGGCTAACCAAGGAGGTCTTGGTTGAATGGAGGTTGGCAAATGTGACACCCATTTACAAGAAGGTTTGGAAGTAAGCACAGACCTGTCAGTACAATCTTGGTGCCAGGCAGGGTCATGAAGCAGATCTTCATGAGTGCAGTTAAGCAGCACATGCAGGACAATCAGGCAATCAGGCACATGAGTTCATGAAGGGCAGGTTCTGTTTATGGTCTCCCACAACATCGTCCTGAGGAAGCTGGCTGCTCTGAACTTGAATGAGTGGATCCTTCACTGGGTAAAAATACTGGCTGGAGGGCCAGGCCCAAAGATTGGTGGTGAATGGAGTTAAATGCAGTTGGTGGCTGGTCACAAGTGGTGTTTCCTGGGGCTTATTACTTGGGCAAGTTCTCTCTAATAACTTTATCAATGAGGGGATTAAGTGCACCCTCAGTAAATTTTCAGATGACATTAAGTTGAGAAGGAGTGTTGGTCTTCTTGAGGGTAAGAAGGCTCTATAGAGGGATCTGGACAGTCTGGATCAATGAGCTGAGACAAGTTGTATGGGATTCAACAAGGCCAAGTGCCAAGTATTTCACTGATTCTATGATTCTATGATTCTATGATTCAACATGAACCACCAGTGTGCACTTGCAGCCCAGAAAGCCAATCACATCCTGGGCTGCATCAAGAGAAGCTTAGCCAGCAGGTTGAGGGAGGTGATTCTCCCCTTCTACTCTGATGAGACCCCACCTGGAGTACTGCATCCAATTTTGGAGCCCCTGTTACAGGAAGATCTGGAAGTGCTGGTGCATGTTCAGAGAAGGGTCACGAGGGCTGGAGCACCTTTGCTATGAGGACAGACTGAGGGAGTTGGTGCTGTTCAGTCTGGAGAAGAGAAGGCTCAGAGGTGACCTCATTGTGGCCTTCCAGTATCTTAAGGGGGCCTGCAAGAAAGCTGGGGATGGACTTTTTAGGGTGTCAGGTAATGATGGGACTAGGGGGAATGGAACAAAACTAGAAATGGGTAGATTCAGATTGGATGTTAGGAAGAAATTCTTCACCATGAGGGTGGTGAGATGCTGGAACAGGTTGCCCAGGGAAGTTTTTAAGGCCAGGATGGATGTGGCTGTGAGCAACCTGATCTAGTGTGAGGTGTCCCTGCCCTTGGCAGGAGGGTTGGAACTAGATGATCCTTGAGGTCCTTTCCAACCCTAAGAATTCTATGATTCTATGACTTTGGTCACAACAACCCCATGCAATGCTACGGGCTTAGGGAAGGGTGCCTGGAAAGCTGCCCATTAGGGAAAAACCTGGGAGTGTTGATTGACAGCCATCTGAACACAGGTTAGCAGTGTGGTCAGGTAGCCAAGAAGGCCAATGGTATCCTGGACTGTATCACAGATAATGTAACCCAGCAGGATCAGAGAAGTGATTGTTTTCCTGTACTTAGTATTGATGAGGCCACATCTTGAGTACTGTCCAGTTCTGGTGACCTCACTGCAAGAAAGACATTGAGGTCCTGGGGCAGGTTTTGAGAAGGGCGACAAATCTGGTGAAGGATCTGGACAACAGGTCTTATGAGGACTGGCTGAGGAAACTGGGCTTGTTTATTCTGGAGAAAAGGAAGCTGAGTGGAGACCTTATTACTCTCTACAACTATCTGAAAGGAAGTTGTAGTGAGGTGGGTGTTGATCTCTTCAGGAAAAGGCCTCAAGTTGCGCAAGGGGAGGGTTAGATTGGTTATTAGAATAAAAGTTTTTGCTGAAAGGGTTATCATATATTGGAACAGGCTGCACAGGTGGGTGGTGGAATCCCCATTTCTAGAGGTGTTTAAAAGATGTGGTGCTAAAAGCTGTAGTTTAGCACCAGGCTTGTTAGAGCTAGATAATGGTTAGACTCAGTGATCTTAGAGGTCTTTTCCAACCAAAATGATTCTATAGTTCTATAATCCCACCAATACTTTCTTTTAAACAGAGAGTGCTCCATTCATGCCATTTGTACCAGTCACAGAAATCATATTACAAAACTGGAGCTCATGGCCAGACTGCCTCAGCGTCTGCACATGACACAAAATCCAGTGGCAGCTGGAGTTACTCATCTACTTTGTTGAAAGCTTTCTTTGCTCCTAACTCTCAGTGTCTTCATGCCCCTGTTCCGTAGGATTAGCTGGGTTTCCAGCTAATGGCATTTCTAAGTGTATCAAATGTGCAACGTTAATTTCCCCAGCATCTCATTGACTTTTTAGTCAATAATTGCTGTGATCCTTTCAGAACAACTCTCCTGTTCGAAGTATTGTAAATGAGTGTAATCACTGGAATGACCTGTTTTCCAGCAGGGTTGTGAACCATTGGTAACAGCACAGCCACCAGGTGATCAGCACCCCCTCTGCCCATTGATTCACAAAGACTTTGAGTCATGCCTGCAGGTTGTAACCTCAAGATTAAAACACTCTTGAGGGTGTTCAAAATTGGCAAATTTTCAGCAATAAGTTAGTTTTGAGTTGGAAAAGCCTCTTTCACTAAAATCTAAATTTTTTCATGTGAAAAATATCAATGATGATTTCTTTTTCATGAGAAAGCATCTAAGGTCTAAGCAGCAGATAGCGATCATACTGGGAGAAACCTCTTTGCTGATCTGTGAAATTTTTGTGATTTAATTCAATGTGTCATTTATAATAGACCAAGTCACATTTATTTTTGCATAGTCCTCTTATTTTTCTGTAATATGAAATTGAAAGGATCAAAATCAGGACATGGTATTTTTATTTTGATAAAACAGAATGGTTGTAATTTACCTGAAACTGTGATTCTTCTTTTTCTTGTGAAGCTGTTAAAAGAAACCGACTTTTCCATTTAGAATGAAATCAAACCCCAGAATGTGGCATTTTCATGTAGTTAGAAATCTCCAAGTGTAGTTCAGCTTTATCTGCCTTCTTATGCCAATGCCATTTTACAGATAGATGAGCTTTTTCCCTGTGTTAATTTTTTCCCCTGTTACTTAAAAGGCAATAATTTCTTCTTGAATCATGTCAGAAGGCAATTAAATGGATTAGGGACAAGCATTCTGCCCTAGCTTTTGGTTTTGGCAGAGCAGAGAAGGTAGAGGGAGATGTGTTCTGATATTGGTGGCTTGTGATGACTGATGAACTTTCAAACTTCACAGGCACATTACTTCCTTGTATGTGCTCCTCTGCTGTCAGTCCCTCTCAGCTGTCTGGAAAAGTGACCGCTGGCACCCTCCACCTGCAGAATCACATAATTAACCAGGTTGGAAAAGACCTAGATCATCCAGTCCAACCTACCACCCAACACCATCTAATCAACTAAACCATGGCACCAAGTGCCTCATCCAGTCTTATTTTAAATGCTTCCAGGGACGGTGACTCCACCACCTCACTGGTCAGCCCATTCCAATGGCCATTCACTCTTTCTGTGAAGAACTTCTTCCTAACATCTAGAATGAACTGCAATATTGTTTTAGAATCATAGAAATGTTGGGGTTGGAGGGGACCTCAAGGATCATCCAGTTCCAACTGCCATGCTATGGGCAGGGACACCTCACACTAAATCAGGTTGCCCAGAGCCACATACAGCCTGGCCTTAAAAATTCCCAGGGATAAGGCTTCTACCACCTCCCTAGGCAACCTGTTCCAGTGTCTCACCAGCCTCATGGCGAAGAACTTCTTCCTAAGATCCCATCTGAATCTATCCATTTCAGTGTTGTTGTGTTTTAATTTTTTTTTTCCATCCCCCCCTACTCCTACCATTACCTTACACCATGAAAGTCCCTCACTGGCCCCTTTTTCCCCTCAAATCCCACAGCACCTGGGCTCTGTTGGAGCCTCCTCCCACCCCAGGTGTGGCCACTTGGCCCTCCCCACCCACTCTCCTTTATAATTCCCCCTAGGAGAGGCAGAAGGCCCAAG
Organism: Picus viridis; assembly: GCA_033816785.1. Taxonomy (NCBI): domain Eukaryota; kingdom Metazoa; phylum Chordata; class Aves; order Piciformes; family Picidae; genus Picus; species Picus viridis. Next base: position 32,657,904 of record CM066578.1, on the reverse strand, counting down.
CTGAGCCCATCTGGGCTAGAGGATCCTCCTCTCGTCACTGGTGAGTCCCCATGGTGCACACTGGGTGATGGTGGTGGTGACAACAAAGGCCGGGGGGCCTGGTGGCCCCCTGGCTAGGTAGGAAGAGAGTTGATGATCCCTCCAGTATCATCTCTGGTTGCTGGCTGGGCCTCCTTACTGGGGCTGAGCTCCACTCTGTGGTATCTTTGCTGGTGAGGGTCTTGCCCCTGGCTCTGGGATGGGTGCAAAGATGGTGGTGGAGGAGCAGGAGCTGTTTAGCTATATGATATTATGTTAATTACACTAATTTTACCTGGAGACCCCTTGAGTCTGTTCCCATCATCCAATAAATCTCTGCTTTTGTGCCTCATTTACAGCCCATTTCTTCCCCCCTCACTGCTTCTTTTCAGATATAGGGAAGGAAAGGAAGCAAAAAAGCAGAAGGGCTTGCCCTGGCTACAGTGTATGGACATCCATGCTGAAGAAGAAGATTGGTATAAACTTTTTTGTGTGCACAACAATAAGAGAACTCATAAAGATAAACCCTCAAAAGGCAACAGAAGAAAGAAGTTTGGAGTTAAGTGGTTGGACAGATAAAAAGAAACGTAGACCCTGTGATAATGTGAACATTTTAAGCCTGTGAGAAATTTCTGGGAGATAGTATGAGAAATGTTAGCAGATTCACACCAAAAAAGCAGCCTGCTTGCACTGCTGGCACACAGCTTAAGGCCAGAGTCCTATCCAGCTGCTAGCAACATTAAATCCTGCAGAATGCCTTAACTGTTCTACATCTGGAAAGATTTGATCATTCTCCTCGTTAAATCCTCTCTAATTCCTCAATGATTTTGGTTCTGAATGTGATCTTAATTTTGGAAGTGAATGGGAAGTGTACTTTCTATTGGGCTTGCACACTAAGCGCCATCTCTTAGTGGCATTATAGCAATATTTAAGTCTGTGCCTATTTGAGTGTTACTGTGGCATTTTAAGAACCTTGCCTGTTGGTGCACTATGTAGGTAGCCTGTAGCAATAAACAGGACATGAAATTAAACCAAAGGTAACTGCTGAGGAAATGGCATTGACCCAAGGGTAAGGTGCAGAGTTCATGTTCTAGGGAAGCTGGTGAGGAAGTGCTACTTTTGACAATGACCGTATGTGGTTTAGGACATGTGGGCACAACCAGGCTATATTTGGCATAATCTGATGTTCTTGATGCATAGACAGTTCATGGAAGTCAGGACACCTCTTCATTACATGTATTTCCTTAAAATTAATTAGCAGTGCATACCCTCTGAGGTTTGGCCTTCATAATCACACAAGCTGAATTAATATAGATTTTTGCTTGACTTGCTGGAGATGATATATAATAAAAGATTTGCCTTTTGATTAGTTGTCCTTAGCTAGTGCTGTCATTCACAGGCTTTCATACCTCTTAAGTCTTGTCCCTGCTATGCCAGCAAGAAACTTATTGAGAACCACTCTTCTCATTTACTTCATGCATCTCCTCATGTTCAGGCTATTTCTTTTCCTGCTGACAGTTTTCTCAGGCTACGCCGTTCCATTTGCAGATGGAGAGCCTTTTGCTCGTAGCTTTCTGAACAGGCACTTGAATGTGAGTTTTTCATGCCAGGTGAATGTCAGGATTGTGGTGTTTGGGGTCTAGGCTGAGACTACCTTTGATTTAGCACGTGAAACCAACTTCATTCAAACTTTTAAAGAAAATAGCTTTATAGTCATGTGGTTGAAATTATGTGAGACATGGGAGAAACAAACTTAAGCCCCTCTGCTTGGCTTAACATTTAGTTACCTGTGTTGTGGTTTAAGGCCTGCCAGGGAGCAGGCTGGAATACCTGACTCCCTGGGTGGACCATGATGGGGGTGGGAAACCTGACCTCCCTGGGGGAGGGGTTCCTGGTCATGTTTATTCAACTCCCATTTCCTGCCTCTCTCTGGCATTTGCCTCTTGGCTTTGTGCCTGAGAGATGTTGACCACAGGGTTCTGCCTGCCATGTGGTCAGCCTACTCCATGTGGTCAGACATATCTCTAGACTATCCATTGCCATCTGGTTCTGTATATACCAGCATCTATCCCCTTCCCTTATATCTCTGTAACCTTCCTTTTCTTTAAATACCCTTTTTTTTTGGTTTAAACTTACTTCTGTAACTTCCAAGTAGTGCTGTGCTTTTTTTGTCTACCCCTTTTTCTTTTCCTGCCTAACTCCTCCCTGGGGGAGAGGGGACAAACTAAATTCTGTCCCATGTAGGTTTTGGCTCTGAGAAACTCAAATGGCAACAACCTGGAAAGACAAAGAAAATCTCTCTAAATAGCAGACCTCTGGTAATTATACACTGAGAGTCACATGGGATGATCCAAGCTTGCCAAGATTATACCAAGTGACTCCAGTGCCCCTGCTGTGGGGAAATCATGTTCCTGCATCAACATATCCCTGTGAATGGTTTCCTAGAAATATACCATTACAGCAACTGCACTTCTCAGGACTCACAAATACTCTCAGCAAAGCTGATGCTCAGCTTAGGGAGGTGATAATACAGTTACAGCATCATAGAATCACCAAATAATTTAGGCTGAGAAAGACCCCTGAGATCATCAGGTCCATCCATTAGCCCTATTCCACCAACTTCACCATTAAACCATATTGCTAAGTGCCATGTCTAAATAGACCTTTAAACACATCCAGGGATGGTGAGTCAACTACCTCCCTGGGCAGCCACTTCCAATGCTTGATTACTTTTGTTGAAAACATTTTTCTTGATGTCTAACCTACACTGGTGCAGCTTGAGACCATTTCCTTTTATGCTAACACTTACCTGTGAAAAGAGACTAGCACTTTCCTCTCTACATTGTGGCTGCTTTTTTAACTTTCACTGTTAAAAAGGTGAAGACCTGAAATGGTGGCCACCCTAAATAGGGTGGATAGAGCATGGGAAGTGTATTGATTAGGGCAGATGTCTTTTCCCCAAGAGCAAGTCTGTGCTCTGCCTCAATGGTACAAACTTGCTTCCCAGCCAGCAGTAGCCTGTAGGGGAATGCTGCCTCCTTTTCTCCTCCAGCCTTTGCCATTCTGATTCAAGAAGCAGCAGGTAGGGGAGGAAATGTAAGGGTAATGGTGAAAGTGCTGGGGCTTTGCACATGCTGCCCCTCAAAGCCCACCCAATGAGGGCATGTTGGGTGGGGGATGATCCTTTTCCCTGTCATCTTACTCCCTTGACTTGCTGGGAGCTCTACAGTGTGATATTACCCACCCCAGGCTGCAGACAGTGAAATTGCTTATATTTCCTACAGCAGAATGTGTAAGGGCCAAGCAGGTCCCTGCTCTACCTGAGGACATGGGATTGTTGTACACTGGCTGTGACCAAGCCTGGCACCCCATGGGACACCTCCTCATCTGCTCTCTACTTCCCACAGTAGCAGCAGCCAATGTGGCTTTTTAAGGTCTTTCCCCAAGTCTTGGCATTTCTATTTCCTCCTGTACCTCTCATTTTTGGGAGCAGCCTGGTTTTGGGCCTGTTGTCTTTGTCTATGTTTTGAGAAGTTTTATATCAGCTGTCCGTGTCACAGAAGCTGCAGGTGGATACATCTATGCCAGCAGGAGCTGTGCCAGTTCTTCTTAATGCAGCGCAAGAGCAGTAGTACTGATGCTGTGGGAGTTAGTATTGTTGTCAGTCACTCCTTGGGCTCAGTAAAACTGACAAATGGCCTAATACTTATCTGCAATTTGGATGAATGTCAGGTAGTGCCTTTGGGTGTGTAGAAATTTCCATTGATTAAACCACCTTCTTAAGGAACCCGTTTTGCTGAGCATTTTGAATGTGTGGCCTTAATAACACATTGGTATAGAGGATGAATACAGGGCACAAGATGGAGTCAGCATTGTTCTTTGAAATCAATGACCTATGAAGATGGAAAATATTAAATGGTGAACTATTGACTCCTAGATCCATGACATGTATAACAAAGGTGGAGCATGCAAAACACTTATTTCCATAACTGATGAGAAGGATTACAAAATAACACACAGTTAACCATGGCACTTACCATGCCAAGTAAATTGTACTTACTGCATATTAATGTCTGCTCTGATTAGAAGCTGAAGATTAATGATCCTTTGCTATTAAAACCCCTGAAAATATTAAACATGGAGTGTTGGCAAAACATATAAAGATGCGAAGGTATTTTCAGATATTTACAGATGGGTAAGTACAAGAACAAAGGGGTTATTGTAGTTGTTACTGATGTGTGCAGATGTCTACTTCTAAACTGGACCTTCCTATGTTAGCCACCTTCAATACCAGAACAAAAAAAAGATGATTTGAAGAGTCTTTTGGACAGAGACCAAGTTTTACATTACCTCTTCTGGAGAAACACATGAGTGTAAACAAAGACATGGCATCAAAAACACTCTTTGGCCACAGCTACCATGTATGCCTTACATGCTTCTGGCTGGATAAGTGTGTGTGACCGGTTTAGGCTGTGCCTTTAAGAAATGGACACTTTCTGAACACTCTGGCTGAATGTATTGAAAAACAAAGATATGCTAAACTGATTTAATTGGTAGATTGGTATAATGCAACTTTTAGTTTTGGGTTCAGGCTGTTTGGAGTCAGTCTGTTCTTCTCTCTGTCCTGTGAGCTGGTCTGCTTCTCTCTCGCTGAAGCAACTGCTGCGGAGCAGAGTGACCTTGGACTAACAGAGCTAACCAGATAAGAAAACTAACTCTTGCATTCGCTTTGAGCTAACAGAATTTTTCTCCTTAATTACCTTTCTCTCTCTCTCTCTAACCTTTTTTGGGAAAAAAGGGGAGGTAGGAAGGGAGAAGGGGGATAGCGACTGAGGAGGGGCACCCCTCGTCCAGCTGTGGGTCTCCTGTATTGCATACATTGCTGTATATTTCTGTATATATTGTAAATATTGTATATTTTTGTACATATTAATTCCATTTCTGCTTGTAAATATAGCTTTCATCTGCTTCTCAGGCTGAGTTAGCTGTTGAATCTTTTGTGTGTGGGGGAGGAACTTTCTCACCCTGCTACAGTGTGTCACTTGCTGTCACCGCTGGTCTGCTGAATTGAAAGGAGTTCTGTTGAGTATAGATGTAGCCAGGGAGAACTTTTTGTTTGTGTGTGTGTGCAAGAAGCTTACTGACACTAACTAAATATTTTCTTTACTTGGAAAGCAGACAGTTCATGACTACTACATGCTCCCAGACTTACACAAATAGTTGATTAAAAACCTCTTATGTTCTGGAATACTAAGGGGGCATTCCTATTTTAGCCATGCTCAAATGACAGAGGCAGACAATTCAAGTAATGGCCTGTTAGTTGGTTATTAAATATTTCTCTTCAGCAAAAATGCTAGTGATGATGTTCTTTCCTTGCTACCTTTAAAGGAGTGCATAGTATATTCTGGCAAGAGATTAGCTTGGATACAGAGGGCCACTAGCTTGAATACTGTCCAAATCAACCAATTATCTGTGACAATCAACTAACTCTGACAGGCCACACAGAGATTAGTTGCTATATATAGACCTGTGCTTTAAATTAAATAGCTCACAGTACAAATGTGAAAGTACTCAGGAGATGAGACTTGATTTTTTTAAAGCAAAGATAAACTTTTAGTAGAGGTGGACCACTTCCTGAGGGTATAAGAACCATTGTTCTGGATAAGTATCATCATACTTTAAAAGCAGTTCATAAAAAAGCATCCAAGCACACCTAATGTAAACTTCAATCAACTTTGTGGTGGCCAGGTATAGGGCTAGATACTGAGCTATTCCTAACTGTTGAGCTTTCCAGCCTGAACAGACAGAAAAATAATGAAATTGATCATCCCAGCTATTGGAGAAATCCTTACTGATAGAATACACAGAATGGCTTTTAGCCATTCATATGGTTATAAAAGTACCATTAAAACTTCCTACACCATTTTGAGGACTCACAAACAATCCAGAAATGAACATTCCATGGTTGACCCCTGTTTTCAGGATACAGATTCAAAAAACTTCTTGAGCGTTAATAAAGCATATGCTGTATTATCTTCTTCCACCTGAGTGCAATGAGATGGCTACATGTTTTGTTAGTGCTTCTAACACATTCATAAAAAAAATAATCCAGGAAGGTTTAGGTTGGAGGTTAGGAGGAAGTTCTACGCAGGGTGAGTGATTGCCCATTGGAATGGGCTGCCCGAGGAGGTGGTGGAGTCACCATCACTAGAGGTGTTCAGGAGGAGACTTGATGGGGTGCTTGGTTGCATGGTTTAGTTGATTTGGTGGTGTTGGATGATAGGTTGGACATGATGATCTCAAAGGTCTCTTCCAACCTGGTTAATTCTATTCAAAACAAAAATTGAATTCTGAATGAATCTTTATATTGCTAGATAGTGTCTTTACCAATGCCATAAAAAATTGTATAGAACAAGTTTTTGCTAAGCTACTGAGTTTACGTTACAGATGAGAATTTCTGGTAAAAACCCCAAAATGTGGCTATTGTGTGTTTATTTGAAAATATAAATTGTCCTTATCTACCTTTCTTGGCAAGAAATATTCAGCTGTTATTTTAGCAGTTCCTTCCAGCAGAAATGTTTTCTCAAACTCCATGCTCTGTCACTGCATGTACTTTTAGTATGGAAATCATGGGTTACAAAAATCTCTTCATGTTTCTCTTTAAACAAATGCATTTCCTCAGTTGCAGCCAAAGAAGAATGGATGGACAGCTATGGACTTGTTCCTTAATTGGAATCATGTACTGAACTGAGTATATTCAACTAAACCAAAGGAAGAAAAAGCAAAACAAGGAAGGAAGAAAAGCTATGCTTCTGTTAACACTTCAGGGTTACTACAGAAATACAACTACTACATTTGAAGCAATTTGCACAACCATCAATGTGTTCTGGGCAACCAGGGCAAAAGCTTGGAAAGTGGGAAGAACAAGTGTATTGGACAGCCACTGAGTTGCTGACCTGTAGTTTTAGAGTGTTTTGGATAGTAGATGGAACTGGGTATGCCAAAGCAGGATGAGCATGCTGGGAAGTGAGTGCTATGGAACAGAAGCTTGTCCAGTTAGGAACCTTGAGCAGTAGGGCTGACACCTAATGACACATTCAGAACACAGACAAAGGAAAGAAGCGCATTTAGCCCTGCACACATCACAAAAACCTAAGCTACTGCTCAAATACAAGAGCTTTAGCTGTGCTTGCAGCAAACCTTTGTCCTATTTCCCTGCAAACAAAGCACCATGTGCAGCTATTGGTAAAAAGAATATTTGTGCTGCGTGTGAAAATAGAGAGATGCTGGCTTGTGACAGTCATACAAAGAGAGGAATTTTGATTTGTTGCTTCTTTAAAAATGTTGAAAAACAACAAAAAATCTAAAACCAACCCAAACCAACCAACAAAATTCACTAAACCCAAAAAAAGCTGAAACAAAACCACCAAAGAAACAAACCAACCCCAAAACAAAACCAAAAACTAGGGGAAAAAAAAACCCCACAACCCTGGCCAGGCAGAAAAAACTTATCACAAAGAAACAAATCAAACAGAAGATTCCTCGTGTAGGACCCTGCTTGCTAGAACTCCCCTGCATCAGGAAGTCCAGCTTCAAGCATCCAACCTCTGCAGAGGACATGTAATACTGTCACTCCTGCTGCTGCCCATACTGAAAGAGAGGGAAGAAAGAAGATACGGGAATAAGATGTCACATTTGCCCAGAAGAGATACAAAAGGAAAGAAGAGAAGTAATGGTAGGTATAACCATGAGCACAAGCCATGGTCCAGCTTCTCCTGTCCCTCAATTGGTTTGCACATGGTTCCATAAAGCCCTTTTTTTCATCCTCCTTCTCATTCCATGCCCATTCACAACCAAGGCAGTGAGTTTTGCTAAAGCAATGGAATATGGGTGTAAATCACAGGTCAGGGTCTCATTGAATGTAAGTGGGAGTAGCTCAATGGCTTTCAATGCAGCTGGTTAGGGATTTTGCCCTCAGTTTTCCAGATGCTTTTAAGTATTGGATATAAACAACCTGCCACCATGGATACACTTTGTTTCAGAGTGGATTTTTCACTGCTTCAACGTACCTATTAATTGTAGTAATGTTTTGCTGCAGTCCTTTGGATTAAAATGCTATTCTAAGTGTCAGTTAATGGGTTTTAGTGAAAGCAATTTATTAAACATTATGTACTCAGTTTAAATCTAACAGGGTAACTAAACATTAAAGTAACAGGGGGAAAATCTATATTGCTCTAATTTGTATTGTATGTTCTTTTCACCAAGTATAATTGCTATTGACTGCCTAAAGCAGCATTCCTCAAATCATGAATAACCAGAAAAAAGAGAAATTGCAATTATATGTAAAAAGCAATGTCATGGCTTACTAGCATAAACATGGGATGAAGAGCCAAGAGTTATGCAATTTGATGCTCTTCATTAATTGTTTTTTCTCCCTCTCTTAGATGGGGGTGTTAATGAATATCCAGTTCCCAGTGGTGTGAGGAGATGGGGAGCATAACAGATGCATGCATATTTAATTGGTAGCATAAACCACTATTGGCGGGCTGAAACCAGATTGAACAAGTGTCTGTAATTGTACAAATGACAAAGTAGTGTTGTGTCATGTTGCAGAGTGGCACTCTCTTTCTCGGTGTTAGAACATAAACTCTGTTTTCTCAGTTCCAGTGATAGGCGTCCCTCCTCCATGCACAGTGATTTAGCTTGCCACAGCCATAATAGAGTGGTGATCACACTGGTGTGGGTGAGTGAGGGAGAAGCTACCATTCAAGGCATTACTGCTGTTAAGAAAACTTTACAGAAAAAAAAAAAAGGCAAAAATCATAACTTCCTTCAAATACACAGGGCTTTAAATTTAGTAGTAAAAGTATCTCCAAAGTTATCACTGGTATAAATGGTATAATATTCCACCTGGTGTTCAAGATCCATCAAGATTTTGACTTTTGAGAGGAAAAACTATCATCAAGAGAGTCCTCTTGATGATTTGCCCATACTACTGAGTTGCCCAAAATCTCTAGGTCTATCAAGCGTAACCATGCATAAGTGACATCCTGCAGCTTCAGAAAGCTCAGCAGCAGCCTGTAAAGATGGATATCAAATCTATGGGTCCTCATGCCCTCATCCTCAAGGGTTATCTGCAACATTTTTATGAAATCCTATTGAGCAGATATGATGCTTTCACTGCTTTGTCTTCACCATCATGATCCAAAGAACTGTTCCCCATTCTGACTCTCATTCATGGCAACTGACTGCATACCTACAAAAGAAAACTTATTGTTAAGAGAGAAGTATGAGCTGTTGTGTAGCAGCCTTTTATTTACAAAAATGTAGACTTTAATATTTAGCTGATACCTATCTCTTAACTTTTGCTTTCTAACCACTAAAACCTGTTATTACTTTTAGTTTTCTACCACCAAAAAATATCCAAAGAAGAGCAATCATTCTTTATATGTTTAACTGCTTCTTTTGAAGGGGAACGCATTAATGTGCTAAGTGCTGAGTCTTATGTGCTGTGCAACACATTCATTTAGTAATGTTTCTTCACCTGCATCCTGTCTGCAGCTTGATTCTGCCCTGACAGGTGCAGATTCATGGAGATTCAAGAGAATTTCATCATCCTCACCCCTAGCCTTTGACTCACACTTCCCTTTCCTAGCATCCACATCATCCGTTTCCCCAAAGCAATGCTACAGATCATTTTGAAGTCCCTGTGCTGCATTTTAAAGGCCAACAGAGTTGGAGAAGTTGGGGCACTCAGGAAGTTTGGGTCCTGGCCCTGTTGCTAGACTTGTGCACACCCACTACGTGGAGGGGACATAGCGGTATGTCTTTCAGCTGATATCTACAAGACATCTACTCCAGCTTTAGATCCTACTTCTAAATTGTATTACTCCTTAGCAAACTGAAACAGTCCTAAGTCCTCTCCTAAAAGCCAATTTAACTTTTGAAGTGCTTCTTTTCCTTTTGTAGCCTGTATGGAATCCATCTGATAAAAACAGCAATGTCTAAGACTCAAAATAAGCTGATTTCAAAAAGGTAGTTCACATCTTCCAGGTTAATGTCAATGTTTTTTTCACACTTTTTTGGTGGAAAACACTTGAGCTAAATAACCTCTACTATCTCAGGCCTATCTCTAATCATCACTACCCATACTGGCTTGTTTCCCAGGGTGGGTGTTACAACTGACTTTTGCACTGAAGTCAATGAGAAACATTCAACTAACCTGTGCCAGCAAAAGGACAGTGACAGACAGCTGTAGGGTGATACTGTCTGATATTGGTACAGACATTTCTGTGTGAACTTGTCACCTTCTGAAGTAGAAAGGGAGCTATAGAGATCTAAGATGTTTTGTGGCACTGTAGTTGGTAGATTTGAAAGCATAGCAACTCCTTGGGGCAGGACCATGTCCATTTTGTTTAGTACTGTGTCAGGGTTGCCATTCTGTAAGTAAGTGAAAATAACAGTGATGCTATGGTGCGTTACTGTCTGCACAGGGAGCCTTGACTGACTGCATTGTGAGCGTTAGTGCAGAGAGTTTAGAAACTCCTCTTAAGGAGCTGTGGCCAACAAAGATTTTCAGCCAGCAGTGTGACAAGGGTGTGCACAATTAATTCTTTCACAGTATTGTTTACACCCTGCTAGTAGAGAAAGCAACCCAAAATATCTTTAGACATAAATTTCTGAGCAAATCCGTTTTTATTGTTCTGCCTGTATTTCAAAGTGTTCTTTGAGAACTTCAGTCCATATTCAGTAGAATTACTGTAAAATTCTTGAGGTATAAGCATGCATGCACGCACTCAAAATAGCAAGGAATAAGACGATCAAACACGTTGACTGGAAAAAGATTCTTTGCCACAAAACTACATAATATCAAGATTCAAGTAGCAGGTAAAAATAGAAGCTCTTGCTGTATATTTTATAGATATTTCTAGTGAGTTATGGGTGTTTTCACTTATTAGCTGAACATAAATTTAGCTGGCCTGCTTTGCATCTCCTATACAGGACAGCCTCTGTTGAATGTCATATAATGGGAACATTAGCACAATTTTACCTTTGTACCACCCTTCTCTCAAGCCAATGATGAAGGAGATGGAGCTCATCTGCTACCTGACAAATGTTATAGGTAGGGACAACTTTTGAAAAGGTCTCTGGATCTGAAATCTATGTGAAATTAAATGTGTTAGTTAATTTCATCTGTAGTTTTAAGCTGCTGATTGCCAGGAGCCTGGACAATCCACAGTGGAGAGAATTAGTCAGTACTTTGTGCTGTGGCTTTTATATTTTTCCACCAGCAGCAGTTACTGGCAGGTGTTGGAGACAGGATATTAAGTTAAACGAACCTCTGCTCTGACCCCATAGGACAGTTCTAGTTTTATTTAGAGCTGCATCTTAGTGGTGGAAGAGTCTGTAGCCTGATCCATTACGCAGTTGAAAGAACACTTTGCAACTCACTTAAAAGCAAATGCAGTCTTAAATTACATGTACAGTAGCTAAAAGTAGCCTCATCTTAAATTAAAGGCCATGCTTTCCCAGAGGAGCAGCTGTCTTTGGTTGCCCGGAATGAGTCTTTTCCTGTGTGGGAGATTCTTTTATTTTTTCAAAGCCGTGTCTATTTAATGCCAAAATGCTTCCTGCTTCAGAGGCTGTGATAATGCAGGTGTAAAGGGAAAGGTGAAGTGTTACACATTCCTATTGCACACTATTTAAAGAAATATCTTCTTTTTGCTTCCTCTCTCTTTTTTTTTTTTTTTTTTACAATTTTTAATCTGCAGAGATTTTGGGGCTGTTTTGTTTTTATTTTCATTTTGGAGACTGAGCAGGCTTTTGGCAGGAGGATTATAAGGACTCCAGAAGGAATTCAACATGATGGGGTTTTTTATTGTGCTGCCAGGGTTTCACAGGAAAGCCGGGGTTGTGGAAAATGCTTTCAGCTGTGGTTTACAGTAACACCTATCATCTGCTTGCATGTGGGGCTCCAGTGAGGAGCTACACAAGTACTTTGTGCCAGCCATACAAAACATCTGTTCCTAAAACTGTAAGACAATGACTAGAAAGGTTTTGGTGTGGAGAAGCCAATCTCAGACACAGAAGTGTTGCTTTGGGTTAACATGCCTGCGCAGGTCGAAATTAACAATGATGTGACCCAAAGGAGAAGGTATAGTACAGATCTGCCTGTTTTACCTTTCCTGACCTCTCCCTCCCAGAAGTTATTTGTTTCTTTTTAGTATGTGGTAATTTCAGAGACTTCTTCCTTAGTCTACACTTCATCTCTTGGGTGTATTTTGTTTCTGTTGTTCTCATTGTGATGGCTAAATAATGCAAGAAGACTAATAAAATCAAATAATATTTCTGATTGGTTTAACATCAGTTTAACTATCTAGATTAATTTAGTATTATTGGATACTTGATATGATAAGTCTATGATGTTTAGACTAGAAAATAATAAAATGCATTCAATTGATTAAGCTCTTTGTAGGAATCTAAGAATTAGCATACTGTCTAATGGCAAATAATTTATAATTACCAAGAAGAGCTGGCAAAAGGGGTAGGTGCTATTGACTACTACCTGACTATCTGGCTTGATGACCTTGATCAGCAACTGTCAGTCAAAGAAAAGTCCTAGCTTGGATGCAATTCTACAAAAGCCACGAGATGACTTTAACACTTAGTCTCTTGAGTGGGACACTGCTGTTTTGGCAGACAGTCCCAAAGTTCTGCATTTAGAGCCCAGCATAGGCTTGAGATGGAGGAATGTGTTGTTAGGCTGACTGGCAACATGTTCCCAAGTGGAAGTTTTCCTTTTGAGCAAAATCTCTGCTTTGAAACAAAATACTACAGGACAATTCACCACAAGTAGGCATGTCAGAGCAGGAGGATGAGCTCTGTAGTGGCATTTACTATGTTCTATAGACTATAGTGAAAGATACAGACAGGTTCATTTCACACATTTCACTGAAGTGACAGCTATTTGAGCCAAATTAAAGGTCAGAGATAACTTGTAGAGATTAAGGAATTAGTAGATCACAGCTTTTGAGGTGGACCTGTGACCAACTGATATTTAGTAAGCTGGAGGAAGGTGAATAAGAGGGACTTTAATGCAGAGGGAAAAGTACTTCATGAAAACTGTAAGCCACTGGAATGCCAGGAGGGTGGAGAGCTCTGCCATTTTAATGGGCTCTTTTGAAGCATGTTTCCCATTCCCATGACTCAGTTACAGCTGCCAAGTTTTCGTTTAGCTCAGAATCACCCCCAACTCTGACTGGAAACACTGAAACAAATTTCTGGTTGTTACCTTTACATCACTTATCAGCAGTACTTGCTAACCGGGATAGTCCCAATTGACTGGATATTGACAAATGTGACAGCTGTCTACAAGAAGGGCTGGAAGGAGGATCCAAGGAACTAGAGACTTGACAGTCTGACCTCAGTGCCAGGGAAGGTCATGGAGCAGATAATCTTGAATGAATACCATTATGCAGCACATTCAGGGCAATGGGTTCATGAAAGGCTGGTCCTGCCTGACAAACTTGATCTTGTACAAACACAGGTATTACTACTTTAGGAATCGAGAAAAGTTTGAACAATGCATTGCTGAAATGTTGAGATACTCAGTTTCAAAATGGACCCTTTGAATATGTCATCCCTTCTGCACTCTTCTGACACAGCAGAAACATTGATTTGAATGTTTGCCTCTATCCACTCTCTTCAGTTGTCTACTCAAGATTTATACAGTTTTGAAGAAACTTCTTAGGAGCACCATGATAACTGACATTTATATCTAGGCACTAATCAGATACTAATAGGAATGAGAATTGCTGGCACTTTATGCCAAGAAATGACTGGCTTCCCATATTTTCACTGTATTTGCTATGGATCATCTAAGAAAGGCTGAAGCTATGATGATGGACTGTCTACCAAATCACCGCAGCAAATCATGTAGCACTAAAACTAGCTAACTAGCTAGCTACCTCACTAAAATAAATACATTTTCATTGGTTTTAAGACTAGAATGCAATAACTTTCAAGCATCTTATATGTCATAAGTAAAAGATACTGCTTATATTTCATTCTAAGACCACATAACTTTACATGTTTCTACTAATTAAAAGGTGCTCCAGACTAGACACTTTAAAGTCACATTACTATGAGTGAGAAATTGGGAGTAAACTTGGAACCCTGGAAGTTTCAAATGTCCTTGAAAGTTGAGGTTTTAGATTTGTCTAATGTTGTGCAGTATAATTCATATAGTTAAACAGTTCTGCACATGCACAGCAATTTCTTAAGATATCTTCAAAGCAATGACTAGTAGCTTGTCATAGCACATGTACTATATGCATAATGTACAACTAATAGTATTAATACAGACTAATACTTTTTAAAAATTGTATTCAAATACTTAAAATTGTGTTGTCTGTCTGTTTGAAACAGGGAGAAGGTAGGAGTTTGCAGAAAGAAGCTGGCTAATAATTAAGATTCTTCCTGTTCTTGGAAAGCCTCTTTTGGTCTTATTTTCTTGTAGGTCATTTGAAGAATATCTCACTAACACTCACTCTGTGCATAACTTCCAAATATTTGACATGTGCAATTGTAGGTTTCGTTCTCATTGGTCATATCAGTGATATCATTCATTCTGTTTCCTAGATTAAATGAACTACCAAATTTTATCTGAGATCCTTAGGATGAAATTCATCTGAGCTAGTCATGCTAAGCTTCCATTTTACACAGATAGAGACACTTTCAGAATATGAAACATGACCTCCTAAAACAGATATCTAAAATAGATCAGGTGATTTGTATCTAACAGAGCTTGCAATTCTTCAGCTGCAAAAGAATCACAGGGTGACTGGCTTGTGTGCTGATGTTCATATTGTGGAAATATGAAATAAGCTGAGAGGAATCCCTCTCTTAATGAGTACAAATTTGATTATTTTCATACTAGACAGTTCTGTAAAAATTATTTTGCCAAAATTTTATTATTCTTAAGTGCTGAATATGAGGGAAATGTGAACTGGTGAAGAGTAGAGAATAACTCTCTAGTGATGGGCTGAGGTCAAGTGAAGTTGTAAATGTCCTCTCTGATCTCAGGCAGCTCACATGAAGTCAGTTTCCCTGAAAAGAAATATTTAACAGAGCAGATAAGTTTTTGCAATTCAGAGACATTTATAGAGTTAAAAGTATTTGCTTCACAAGGAAAAATGAGCTAGTCCACCTTTGTGAGGAAGTTAAAAGACCAATCCATATAAGGAGAACATTTTACCCCAAATATTCATGTGACAAAACCAACTTTGACAAGTTGATATGGGGAATTTGGAACAAGAATAAATGTGGCTTGAGGTAAGAACCAGGCTCCTCAGTTCTTGTAGCAGAACTAACACTGACTTCTGTTATACAATCTTCTAAAAGATTCTCTGAAATTATTTTGTGCCTGGACTACCTTTATTTTATTAAAGTAATGAAATAATACATCTTTACCAACTCCTCAATGCCCTTTATATTAACAAAGCATGCATTATTTCATCTCTGTCTAATTAATATCTTGCTTAATAGGTATCTCACTTCATGTTAGGTTCCTGTATTCTTAAGAAATTTTACTAATTTAATTGAGAGCAGTCTCAAATTAATTGTATAATTAATCTTGTCAAATTAGGTAACATTCATACAGCACCTTATTAAAGAAACTCGAATATTTTAAATTACCATGCTATTAGGCATTAATAAAGAAGTTCTTCCTCTGTATTGTTCTGCTTTATATCACAAAGAAGGTAATTGCAATATAAATTGCAATATAAAAGCTAAGTTCTATAGTACATTAATAATTAGATGCACATTATTCTCCATTAAAGCTTTTTATCTTATTAATTCAACCATAGAATGGATAAGCCTTTTAAAAACAGGAATAATAAAAACCCCAAAATACTAGGAATTGACTATTGTGCTAATGCCTGAACAAGATGGCTAGAATCAGAGCTGTTGCTTGACTGATGATTCAGAGAAGCAGGTTTCTGAGAATAGAATAGAATTAACCAGGTTGGAAGAGACCTCAGAGATCATTGAATCCAACCTATCATCCAACACTATCTAATCAACTAAACTTTGGCATCAAGCACCCCACACAGTCTCTTCCTAAACACCTCCAGTGATGGTGACTCCACCACCTCCCTGGGCAGCCCATTCCAATGGCCAATCACTCTTCCTAGGAAGAACTTCTTCCTAACATCCATCCTAAACCTCCCCTGGTGCAGCTTGAGACTGTGTCCTCTTGTTCTGGTGCTGGTTGTCTGGAAGAAGAGGCCAACCTCCACCTGGTTACAACCTCCTCTCAGGTAGTTGTAGACAGCAATAAGGTCTCCCCTGAGCCCTAGAAACCTAGTGCTGTGCTGCATACCACTGAAAGACACATGTAGCTGTGGAAAGCTGTCTTTGAATCTCATTTTGGGAAAGCGTGTGTGCTGATTTCTTGACCATAAGTGAAGAGGTGTGCTCCTTGATATGCTCCTGAGAATTACACAGCACAGCAGCCTCCTTGCAAAACCTGGAAGGGTTGCCCCCAGAGACTTCTGGAGGTGACCATAAGGCTGATGTACAGGACTAGAGAATTGGAGATGGTGGCTCTGATGTGGGAGAGGAGGGCAGGCGAGCTGAGGAGAGGGGAATGGATAATGAGAAGTGCTATTAATTTTTTATGAGTGTATGGAAATTGTACTCAAGGTCAGAAAGCCCAAATACTATATTATATCTGTAGGTGCCAAAGAGATTTTAATTTATATAATAAATTGGTCTAGTATTTTAAATCCTTAATCTTAATGCCTGTATTTGTGTATACTAAAAGTGCCCATTAAATTAAATACTTTAGGCACAAGAAATCATCCACGCATGAATGCTGAATGAGTAAAACAGCATTTCACATAGGGACATATGCTTGGGTGTAATTGCAATGTCAGCCATATATGTAGAACAGCCTGTTCTGATAAATTCAAAGTTCCTGCTGAGAGGGAAAGCCATAAACTAGCAGTGTGAAAGCTGCTCTCACCAGACAGCAAACATTGTTGGCGTCTTACAGGTGTGTCGCATGCAAGTTCACAATGTTGTTTCTGAGAACTGTGGGGGACGGAATTATCTGCCTTGAATAGCTGCCCATGCAAGACAAGGATGGGAAATGCAACTTCTTTCCCCCTCTTCCTCTTCCACTCTTCTTCCTCACTCTTCCCCAGGTTACTTCACCCCGGAATTACCTGGAAATGCATTCACGTGATATTTGGTGTGCATTTGAAACAGCTCTATTGAAACGGAGTTCTAGCTCCCTTGAGCATGGCTTTGTGACTATAATAATAAATATTATTATAAGTATAAAATTGGGTGGGAGAAATGTATTTTAAAATAAAACTGAACGTTATGACATTTAAAGTAAAGGGAGGAGAAGGAAGAGGGGGAGGAGATTCTGAACCGAAACATTTTATTCAGCCTGACACCAAGTGTTTCCATTTGCTATTTGAGGCTAGATCTCTCTCATTGTGTTTTTATTTAGCACTCTTTTTCTACAGAAAAGTCCTGTTTTAGAACAGAAATCCAGATCTCTTTTGAAATCTTACCAAAACAACCCCTCCTTCATTTTTCTTGGCTGAGAATAATTACCAAATGTGATCAACATTTGCAAATGGGACTTACTTTTCCTCTTCTGCCCCAAATATCTTGGTGCTTCTTTTTTGTTTTCTCGTGTCACTCTCTCCTAGTTTTTGTATTTTTTGTCTTTTTTTCTTTTTATTTTTTTCTTTGTCCTTTTTTCCCCACCCCCCTTTTCCCTGTATTGAGTAAGCTGCAATTGAGCATCTTGGATCCTATTATAACAATAGCCATCTCACTATACTGATTAGATATGATGCAGTTGTAGCTGGAGCTGGAGTGGGGGATCCCTGCTGACAATTCCTAGATATTTCTTAAATATGGGATGCTTGCAGGATACAATATCAAAGAATCCTTTTCCAGCTTACCATCTTTTGGGGGCAAAAGATTCCCAGATTAGTTCTTGTGATAGGAATTGTGATAAAGAACCTCGTTGGTGTAGACAAGTATGATAATCCAAAAGACCATTAAAGCCTAAGAGGGTAGGCAAACCTGCAAAACCTGCCACATTGGGAATGCCTTCAAGTTCTTTTTTCCTAACAAGAAATGTGTTAGATAAGAATGAGCTGCTGCAGAACACTGATAAAAACTACAGCAATTCCTCTGAATAATATGACTTCATAGATCAACAGCTACTTTGCTGCCCTCCTGAAGAGTGAGTGGCACGAGGAGATGGCTTCTGAAGACAAGTGGGAGAATGAATAGCTTAGCACAACTTGTTGCAGAGAAAAATCTTCGAAGTTTATGCACAAATGCCGATTTTCCACCATTCCAGATAAAAAGCCACATACTGTGAAAATCCAGTGTGCTACACAGTTATGTTGTTGTTGCTTGAGTGAGTTACTGTAGGAGTGATACTGCCATTACCTGATAAGTCTTGGACAGTTAAACACTGAGCAGGTTCTACACGGTCAGTTCAGAAGCAATGCTGAGAAGGTATTGTGTTGGATGGCATCCATTATTTTCAGCCTGGATGTAATCATAAGGCACCAAGACACATATTTTCATGAGAATATGATCCCTTTGCAACTGTGTCTACTCTCTTCATTGACTGTGAGATATAATACATGTCTGTTGTTAGTGTTACTTTCCTTTGTAATTCAGATTTGAATCTGATGAAGCTGAGATCTTGTTGCCTTTTTACAGAGCCGCCAATCTGATTTGTTTGTACATTGTTATTGTTTCAAGGTTTATTTTTCCTGTTTGTAATGATATCTGAATAACCATGGTGCATCCCTTTTTTACCCACAAAATCTGTAATATTGGCCATTTTGCACTGCACTACTTTTCTTGGAGATTTGACTTCATTCCTGTCAGCCATGCTGCTCAACCTGTCGCTGGCCTCCTGCTGGTAAGATTAACACCAGACTTGGCACATCTTACCCTCCAAAGAGGAAGGGGGAGAAAATGTCCCAGAGATATATTTCTTCTGTTGCTTTTATTAAAATCAATCTTTCTCACCTGCAGGGTTTCTTTTTATTATTTTAAACATTTTTCCCCCACAGTCATTACACATTATTGTTCAATGTTAATAAAACTGGTTGCTTGCAGTGAAGGAAAAAAAAAATGCATTTTATCAGGTGTGTATTAGCAGAACATGCTGAGTCCAATTGCTGCTTCTTGCAGTTAGTCATTTGTTTCTTATGGCTCCTCTCCCTCCTCCCCAACATCCCACCTTCTAAAGCAAATGGATTTTGGAGAAAGAAGCCTGAACGCAGATGTCAGGCCCTGGAGTTGTACTGCAGTCATTTGAATCACACAGGGTGTGCTTGTTTCCTTCAGGCTCTGAGCTGACCCATTTCTAGGTTGGGACCTGGACATGGGTTTGTCTCGAATCCTCCAAGACTCTCTGCTTTTGGTCGCAGAAATCACCCTTGAAAACTGTTAGTATAGTTGAACTGCAAGGCAATAGGCAGTTAACAGGACAATTTCATAAAAATATCTGGGCTTCCCTCAATGCTTTTATTTGAAAATAGAAGTTTCACAAATTATTTGGTAATACAAGAAAAGCTCTCTACTGGAAACAACTCCTAAATTCATCATCTCTTTAAGACCCTGACCTAGAGCAGGTAATTAGTTTAGGTGTTGCCCAAGTTTGTGGTATACACAGAAAAAATATTTATGCTTAGGTCATTGTGATTCTGAAGCATTCAGAGAGTGTGGGAAACTTTAGGTATTGCACCGATACTGTTTAGAGTCTCCAGAGCAGAGATGAGAGCAAAATCTTGAGCCTTGAGAAAGACCTACTTATATCTGCTGTGCTTAGATTCATCCCCACAGGCAATTCCCAGCACCTGCCATAAAAGGAAAGGTTGCTTAGCCTCCACACTTTTGTGCGACTCAGGTAAGGATGATGGAGTTCTGTTGCAAGCATCAGCAGGCACCAGCACAGTGAGATTTTCTGACAAACAAGTAGGACTGCCAAAGTAGTTAGTTGCATGAGAAACGAGTGATTGCATAGATAACTTTATAATAGCATTGCTGGATGGGCTGTAAGAAACATTTGCAACTAATTTTGAGGAGTACCACTAGAAGACTCCACATACTACGTGTTTTGGAGAACAGAAGGCTGATGCAAGTTCAGTTATTTTCATAAGCAGATTTCTTGTGGACATTTGTACATGTGACTGTTTTTTACATCATTTGAGTGAAAATGAGCCATATACTTCCAAAATTAGTCCCAACTACTAATTTGCCTTGTGTGCTTCCAGAAGGAGCTTTGACTAATTGAGTTTTCCCCTAGAGCTTTAGCTGTGGCCCAGTCCCAAACCTGGTATTGAGGATAAGGTCTCAGCTTTCTGCTGTTCTGAACCACTGCTGCTTTCTGAGAAAGTAGTATTTCTGTTCTTCACAACATCACAAATTATTCTGTTAAACAGAAACTCAGTCAGTATACACATCCTGTAGTCACGTAGTGTGGATTCCCTGCCCTGAAGCAGAATTACTATCTCAAATTGTGTCTCCTCTTTCCCTCTCCTCCTTACTGTTAGTCTCTCCTGACATCAATAACAGGATGGCCTGGGCTGCATTTCCAGGACCTCCTAAGGCCATATCTTCAGGGAACACACCTGTGGGAATGGTGCAAGAAAGTCCAGTTTGCAGCTCTTCTCCTGGCCACTGCTGTAACTGTGAGCTGATGACAGAGGGGAACTGAAACACGTTTGGTCCTTTCACAAATATTGGCATCTTTCCCAAGAGACTCAGCAGCCTGCAGATTCTACTCAGTATGGGTGTAGTCCTGTAGTGTAGAAATGGGATACAGTGGCCATACTGAATCTGTATGGCAACTCAGACAAAGCCTGCATATCACTAAAGGTCCATATATCACTGACAATCCATACAGTTCAGCAGCAATTTCAGAATGAATATTTCCATTATAGCAGTTCCATCTCTGTGAGTCTGCTATAGTTCCTTTCAATGAGTGATTGTAGACATTTGTCTGGAGAATTGTTTACACTAAGTTGAGGGGAGCTTGAGGAATAATGCTGTTTCCTTACTCTGGTTTCATGTCCTCTTTTGGTGTCGAAAGAAAGCAACTACGAATCATTGTCATGGCAGAAGTTTCTTCAATGAGATTTTGGAGCTTTCTGCTCAGAATACCTTAAACCAACATTCCATCAATCCAGAATGCAATATATCTGATCAAATTCAACATAGCCTACTAAGCTTTCATCTTGGTACTCTTAGCAACTTGCTGCCCTTCAAAAACATCCCTACTTGATGGAAGCTTCCTGGGTCTTGCATTCATATTCTGGGATTTCTCCCATACTGCAGTAGATAGTGCAGTGAAGCAGAAAACAGAATTTGCTTTGCTCAAACCCACCTACTCTTATCTGCCTTAGTTCTTGGTTGTGTCTGTATTTTGGGTTTGGTTTGGTTTGTTTTTTATGTATGTATGTATTTATTTATTTATTTATTTTCCTTGTCAAGGTGTTATTAGAGGAGAAGGATATGAACAAGAGAAGAGGGGGAGAATGAAAGGCAAAGCCTGTGATTTCAGGAGACCTGAAAATTAAAGACAACACTGATCTTCTTATGTATGTAAAACTACAGAACTGTCAGTGTTCCTGAACATGCCACTGTGAATTAAGGGCAGAGCCATAAGATCAATACTTTGTGCCACTATGCAAGGAAGTAGGAGAATGCCACTTGGACAGCTGCAGAAAGAAAATGTAGCTACAGAAATAGATCTAAAGGAAAATATTAAATGGTTTTAATATCTGGATTATTTATACTGGGGTCTTGATAGTTAGGATTAAAGTGTCTTCTATTCTAAAGGTCTGGAAATGCCATCCAGCCTTAAATCAGCCCTGTTAATGTTCACGTATAGGATACCAGCTGATTACATGACCTTGCAGTGGTTTTTATGGGGGCACAGAAAGTGTTCATTGAGCAAATAACCAAACTGAAGGAAGATGAGGCAAGGTGCAAGGAAAGGAGGATCACCCCCTGAAGGAGTTTCTATTCCTACATGTTCTCCAGATTTGTCATGAAATATTAGACAACAAAGTTAGTGCAAAACTCCAGAAGTCTCACTGCCAAATGACTGAGCCTTCCTAGGCGTTGTTTGTTTGTTTTCTGCAATGTTAAAAATGTAGAGGTGTGGAACTTTGGGGTTTTAAATTTTTTTAAAATTTCTGCCCTGATTCTAGAGAGCAGCATTCTCCTCTTGGGAGAAAAAATATTGATTTCTTCCCTCTTCTTCATTCTATTTGAACTCTACAAGTTCCCTAATACCCCCAGGGAACAATTCTCTTCCCTACAGAGCTACACTCAATCTCAAAATTCTTGAAAACAAGAAAACAAAATTCTGCCTTTCTTTTTCATGCATTCTAAAAGTTCTGACAAGGGCCTTTCTCCAGAGAGCCATTTCCTTCAGTCTTTTTGTGTTTACTGTCACCTGCCAGCATTTTGTTCTGTGTTAAGGAGACAGAAAGGTAGCTCCGCTGCCTTCTTTTCATGTCTCCTATGCACAGGCCAGCTTCCTACTAGATGTATCTGAATCTGGTCTTTAGCCTGATCCATACTGATTTCTTCAATTACTTTCTATGTACAGAACATTCATATTATTTCATGGATGGATGTGTTTAACTGCCTCTATTTTTCTCTGCCTTTCCTTTTCATTTTGTTTCATGAATGTGCGTGGGGCATCACACAGGAGCCTTCTCTAGTGAGATACTCTCTATTAATCTATAGTAGGAATCCCTTATTTCTGCCACAGTTCAGAATTAAATTACATGGATACTTAATTAGATAGACTTAATTTGATTTTAAATATCCACATGACTTGTGCAATTATTATTCAGCCTTGTGTAACTTGCCTCTACCTATGATATACTCTTTCTGATGATGGTAGTGATACACATAGAGGTGAAAGATGTCTCTGTGTCATTCTAAGTGTCGTGTCAATGTTGCTTTATACAATAATTTGAGATCCTCAGACAGTAGGTGTTTCACTGAAATAAAGAGCAGCATCAAAATATTGGCTCATTGTGGCAGTTTAGGCTGGGTGCTTCCTGGATTGCCACATAAGTTACACCTCCAGTGTCCTGAGTGTCCAACCCAACAAGGTGGACACAGAAGAGAGCGAATTTCTACCCATAAATCCTGTGCCCTATAAATCCATCTGCAAAATAATTTTCTTTCTCTCTCTTTCCTCTCTGCTCCCATGGGAGATGCCCCCTATTGGGTAATGGTGGGGGAGTATCTCAAGGCCTCTTAGGCCTGTCTAGGCCTAAGGCCAGGGCTGGGGGTGTGTGGTTGTGGCAGTCTCAGACCTGGCCAGCCTGAGACTAGCCTAGCAGTGGGGAATGGGGAAGAGTGAGCCTTGGGGGTTTTGGGTATACTCTCAGGTGTGGAGAAGGGCAATGTTGGGAGGCATTTGTGTGTGCTATAGGGGACTCTGCATGCTTTGGGATTCTTTAGTCACTATGCTTTGTAGCTTCTGTAAAACACTTAATTGCTTTTCCATTTAAACTTTCCATCATTTTGCAATCCATTTGTGTGAGTGTCATTCTTTTTCCCTTTTCAAGGGCAACAGAGAATCTGTCTGACCTCAAAGCAGGACACTCATTTCCATACCTAGTCTAGCTATGCGCTAGTCATGCTTCCTCACCTGGCTTGGGACCAGAATGCAGTCTGAAGCATTTACTTGGGCATCAGATCCTATGTGTAGCATACATTTATGAGGCCACAGACCTCTGTTCAGCTGTCACTGGCCTGAAAGCTGGATTGCTTCTCTCTGTCTCCACAGTAAGTCACTTTGCCTTAACCCAGCTTCAGATAAAGAGCTTGCTTCTTCTACAGCACATTATGGATGAAAGACATAACACAAAGATTTCAGCAAATTTCTCTAGTCGGTAGAAAATATAAAAAAATATGGGTTAAGAACATGAGTGCTTTTCACTCCTTTTATTTCATGACATGTTTTTTTTTCTAGTGCAATAAACTTTCATTATTGCAGTCAGTCATGACTTTCCCTCTGGAACATGGTGTATGCTGTCTCTTTCCCAGTCAGCTTTTTTTCCCCAATGTCAGATGGGTATTCAGTTTCTCAAAAGCTGGCATCCTGCTTTCTGTGAACCCAGCTTCCTTGCTTTTATCAAAAATTCTGCTTTAACGGTGCTGCCTTGATATCTGGTTGTATAAAGTTTTCTGCTTTCTTAGGGGTGACCTGGACGGAACTGTTTTGCTTTAAGGAAAGCATAATTGTCTGCACAAGCACATCATAAGTTCTGATAGAAAGCATTCAGTAAATCTGAGAAATCTCAAATAGCAAGGCACAGGTTGTTCTACTGCAACAATGTTTTGCACAGAAATGTTCCAACTGTAGCGGGTCCTAGCTGCAGAAATAATGGAGAAAATTCTCCAGAGAATCCATGTGGTCAGTGATTTCTTGGGTTCACTCTGACAATAGTCTGAATCATTTCTCTCTTTATTAGCTCTGCTTCAAAACATAGAGGACACTGTGTCACTGAACAACCTCTGAGCCCACATTTTACATTCTTTCTGATGCTCTTAAAGAAGATAGCCATCTACCAACATCTGCTTGAAGGGGAGCAAAAAAATCCTGTCACTCTCTCATAGCAGGAGTCTAAAGCTTGGTTTTGTGTCCTCCATGACAGAGAGCATGCACCAATACCCAATTTTGCATTTAAGAAACATTTACATGAGACATGTCACAAAGCTAGGAGTTCTCAGCTGAAGATCTTTTAGTACCTGCTTATCTTGTAGCCAGCTTAGTAATGTACTATTTTAAGATTTTTCTACTTTGGAAAATCTCATTTCAGTGTTAAAATGTTAGTGTCACTGCGATGTTATTTCCATGGCACCCTGCTTAGCTCCAGGTCACTTATATTTTGTCAGTCAGTCCTAGAGTGTTAGTTATTTATCTATCACTTAATAACCATGCTGCAGAGAATAATTTATCTGGCATAGCATGGTAATTTGTACTATAATTTCACCCCTGCTGCTGCAGACTTGCATTCTATTACAGCAATGATTGAGGAAAATTAGGATTCCTAGGTCACACTTTGGGCTCCATGTTTTCTGCCTTTTATAATTTCATTTCACTTCATCATCTCTGATTGAAGAAAGGGTTTATCTAGAAATGTGAGAAGTGGCAAGAATGACCATGTTCAGCCCACTAAGACACAGTTCATGAACATAAAGGGAACTATGCAGTCTTGAAATTGGCTTGGGAAATTCATATGCCACCAAACTTGAAACCATTTTAAAGGCCCTACAGACAAGCTCAAACTGTGTTTTTTGTTTCTCGGTTGCCTTGGAAATGTAAATAAAGCATATAAGTAGCACTGATGCACTCTTTCCCCCAAAGCCTAGCCTGTATTAATGCCAGTCAAGCACGGAATCCAACCTTAACAGACATTCATCTGTGCTAATTTAGAAGTCATTTATTGTAATTAAGTGAGTGTGAAACAAGAAAAGTGAATAAATATACAAAAAGTAAAGGAGGCTGAAAGAGAAGGTAAAAAAACTTGCTCACAGAATTGGTTTTGCTCATCCTCTTTTACAGAGAATAATAAAGACATATTATCTTTTATTTAAACCATCAACTTTAACATAATTAGACAGTAGAACTTGAAGTTTAAGTGGCCAGCAGTCACAGAAATACTCTATTTCAAGTAGTCACTTTCAAACTGAGGAAAAGGTGAGGACTATAAAATGGTTTTGGTTTTACCTGCTATTAAGTACAACCACTTTGGCTGGTCTATCTGTGGAATGGAGAAACTTTCACATTCAAACTGTCTCCAGCTATTTCATCCTTCAAGAAAGGTGTTAGAGATGGTCATTTTTTGATACAAGCAAAACTTATTCATGCCTGATAAAAGGAGGCTCTAGTCAGACTTCTAAGTGCTAAGGAAATATAAATGAATCAGCAATAGAAACGTGGTCTGGTCTATTCTATTCTATTCTATTCTATTCTATTCTATTCTATATTCTATTCTATTCTATTCTATTCTATTCTATTCTTTCTATTCTAATATCAGTTTTATGGAGATTAACTCAAGTGTGAGCCGCCTTCTGAGAGAGATTCAGAGGCCTTGCTACAGACCTACTTCTACATCCCTAACGTTTTTCGTTTTAGGTGTGTGGCATCAATTTTTCTAGAGAAGAGTTTCTACAGAAATTGCAGAGCAGCCAGTGAGCATCTTCTGCTTTTCCAGTGTTGACACTGATGTTCTCTTTTTCTTTTTTTTTCTCATAAGATGTTCCTGTGTTTGCTGGTTTGTTTACTTCAGCTTCACTTCTGTATTGCAGAACAATTCTTTCTGAATTTTATTTTATCTCCAAGCACACTGAACTTGTTTAACGGGTACTTTAACCTGGTGCCTCAATTCTAATTCTCAGAAGTTGCTTAAATAGGGCTAGGGATTTCAGCTGGGATCCAGATTTCCTTGTTTAACATGTAATGTGGAAAGTCTAGAGTGTGAATGATGGAGAGAAAGGCTGCAAAAGAAACAGAACTAGCTCTAGAAAACTTCTGAAAGTCTGTACAATTTATAGGATTGGTCAAGGTGGGCAGAAGGATGAGTGTAACAGTTTTAAAGTCTGTTTTTCAGAGCTCAATTTCCTGTGGTAAGACTCAAGTAGACTCCACCCTAGTTCAGGTCTGAATCCACCTATATGGGATGCTTTGGAAGACCAAGTCCTAATTCACCTGTCAAGGAGTGCTAGGTTGCAGGCATTGCACCCAAACTTCAAGTCAGCTAAAACACTTGCATGTAGTCACAAGTCGGTTTAAGATCTTTTCTGAAATCTGAGAGCCCCTTAAGCCCTCCATGTAAACACAGCTCAAAATAGATACCGGTATATTGCAAGAAATGTGTTAAATGCACAAACATTTAAGATACCCAGACAGATATGAAAAACCAACCTTTTAGTCTGCTTTGTGCAAGTTTCACCCTGATCTAACAGCAGATTTTAATCTTACAGACACATCCATCAGCATATTGCAGTAATGCAGACACTAGTCATAACGGAACAAACTGCCACAACTAACCAAGTCCTTGGAGTGCAGCAAATCCAAGAGCAAATCCAATTCTTTTTATACTAACACAAATTTTACTCTCAGATGAAAAAAAACAACAACAACAACAAAAAGGATTAGCCTACTTCTAAAGAACCATATAAAGAATTTGGGCAGACAGTCTAGAAAATAATTTAGATACCAGGGCAAATGATAGGAGGCAAGTGAAGCAGGGAGGTCATTGTGCCCCTGTACACTGCACTGGTTAGGCCGCACCTCGAGTACTGTGTCCAGTTCTGGGCCCCTCAGTTTAGGAAGGATGTTGACTTGCTGGAACGTGTCCAGAGAAGGGCAGTGAAGCTGGTGAGGGGTTTGGAACACAAGCCCTATGAGGAAAGGCTGAGGCAGCTGGGGTTGCTTAGCTTGGAAAAGAAGAGACTCGGGGTGACCATATTGCTCTCTACAACTACCTGAAAGGAGGTTGTAGCCAGGCAGAGGTTGGTCTCTTCTCCCAGGCAGCCAGTACCAAAACAAGAGGACACAGTCTCAGGCTGTGCCAGGGCAGGTTTAGACTGGATGTTAGGAGGAAGTTCTATACAGAGAGAGTGATTGCCCATTGGAATGGGCTGCTTGGGGAGGTGGTGGAGTCACCTTCATTGGAGGTGTTCAGGAGGAGACTTGATGGGGTGCTTGGCTGCATGGTTTAGTTGTTTAGGTGGGTTGGATTGGTTGATGGGTTGGACGCGATGATCTTGAAGGTCTCTTTCAACCTGGTTTATTGTATTGTATTGTATTGTATTGTATTGTATTGTATTGTATTGTATTGTAGAACTCCTCTGCATTTTTAAAAAAAAAATTTTTACAAGTCCTAAATTATTTCCTAGTAATGTGGAAGAATCTGAAACCTTATATGGAGTTTCCAACCCTCTCACCCTGCAAGCCAGATGAGACAGTGTAGTTAGCAACATTTTATCACTGGGTAGAAGTCATCTCAGCTGATTCAGGAATGACAACACTTTCACAGTGTCAACCAGTAAGCAAAACTGCAAAAAATAGTTGGCAGTTTGCTTCTCTGTGGGTAAAGGCCCTCTTTCAGGGAGACTATTTTGTCTCAGCTGCTGGTTTTCAGTTGTTCCCACGCTATTGCTGTTGTGTTTGTTTGGTTTTGTGTTTTTTTTTTTTCCACTCTCATTCAGCTCCTCTACTCAGCCCTTTTTCATGACCTCTTCTTCTCACCCATCTTTGACCATCTTCCTTGTGGATTCCCCTACAAGACATAAGTTTTCTTTGGCAGTGCTTTTCCCCTATACCAGTACTTCCATATGCCAGCGTTTTGCACAGTGTTTTGTTGCTCCCACCACCTTTTCCTCATTCACCAATGTTAGCACCCCCTTCTGAACTGAGAAAGCTTTTCAAATTTGCCTCATTTCACTTATCTCTGTATATGTCTATCCCCCTTTACAAAAGAAAATATGATTTCTCATCATTTTCCTCTTTGTCTCTAGGAACATTTTAACATTGCTCTTTGCACATGAGAATAAAAACTGAGATGACTGAGACTTCTAGTGCTTGTAAACTGCCTTGCTTCATCTTGGGAACTACTATCATATAAATAGCAATAAAGCCATTGATTCAGAAGCTCAGAGAAGGAGAATCTCCAGAATGGATAGAAAAAGGTAGAGTAGTGGTCCTGCTATCTTTCAGTGTCCTATCATTACAAGAAGTAGAACATACTGGTCTGACTCTGACTGGCACACCTGAAAAGAAATTGTGGTGGGTTGAAATTACCCTCCAACTAATTTGGAGAAAAACTACCCCAAAATAAAGTTGCCAGATCAGCTCAGTTGGAAGCAAATGAAGCTATATTTACAAGCAAAACTAAAATCTAGAAATATGAAATACAAATGAATATGTACAGAATATACAATATTTACATGTATTTACAATTTATAAACAACACAAGAACCTCCCTGAACAAAACCAGGGGACTACCAATAGCTTCCACCTCTCTGCCCCCTTCCTCCCTGTACAAGAGACAAGAGAAAAGCATAGAGTAGCTTGTTAGTACTTAGCCACAACAAGAACACAGCCAAGGTCAGGAACAGCCAAACAAATGCTACCAGCTAGTAACAGCTAGAGCAAAAAGCCGAGAAAAAGTTAGTTTATACAACTAACTTTATGTTAGTTATCAGAATAATGAGATCATTATTTTCCTTTTAGCCTGGAGAAGAGGAGGCTCAGGGGAGACCTTATTGCTGTCTACAACTACCTGAAGGGTGGTTGTAGCCAGGAGGGGATTGGTCTCTTCTCCCAGGCAGCCAGCACCAGAACAAGAGGACAGTCTCAAGCTGCAGCAGGGGAAGTTTAGGCTTGAGGTGAGGAGAAAGTTCTTCACTGAGAGGGTTGTTAGCCATTGGAATGGGCTGCCCGGGGAGATGGTGGGCTCATCATCCCTGGAGGTGTTCAAGAGGGGATTGGACATGGCACTTGGTACCATGGTTTAGTCATGAGGTCTGTGGTGATGGGTTGGACTTGATGATCTTTGAGGTCTCTTCCAACCTTGGTGATTCTGTGATACTGTAATTTATTTACATTCTATCACTTTCTACTCAAGACCTGTGGAAAATTTCCTAGGCATCAGCTTAAAACCACCATATCAATAGAAGATGTCTTCCTTTCCTAAACAACATTTTCTTGCCTTTTTAATTACAGTTGTTCTGACTTTGAAATCTGCAATCTACATTATTCTGTGGCTGCATAATTTGAAATTAATTATTTATACACATGCTTACAAAATCTAATGATTTTAAAAGGTTGTTCATCACTATAGTTGATCAGTTATTTAAATCATTTGAAAGGTTGTGTCACTAGCTGTTTCCTTAACCGTTGGTTATCTCCAAGTATAAAGTTTTTGTAGTGTTTTTTTGTTTGCACTGATTGCCCAGCAGCATCCACAGCTGTACAAAGTCCATTAGCACACCATCAAAATATCTGACTTACAGAAGAGTTGCAGGCTAAGAGGTATGTGTTGTGCAGTGATAGCTGTCCCTGCTGAATTTGACCCTACCAGATCCCCTCTGGAGCAGCCAGAGTGAACTTTGCCCACTGTCTCATGGATTAAGAGCAAAGAAACATTTCAGTTTTGACAGCCTAGAGGAACACTGGATCTTTTACAGAAGACAGTAATTTCAGTCTCAGAGAAAAAAAGAAAAAGAAAAAAAAAGTGAGAAACAGTGCTCTTTTCATGCTGTTGTTGGTTTTATATACTGGACTAGGAGATGTGCATGGCTGAGCTTCCAGAGTATCTTGATCCACCAGATCCTGCAGCAAACCTCAGAGGGGTGAATGGAGGAAGCAGTTGTGTCTAGCCGGTGCTCTTCAAAAGACACAGGCG
The DNA here is from genome assembly GCA_033816785.1 of Picus viridis. Classification (NCBI taxonomy): domain Eukaryota; kingdom Metazoa; phylum Chordata; class Aves; order Piciformes; family Picidae; genus Picus; species Picus viridis. The sequence continues at coordinate 32,627,383 of CM066578.1, read as the reverse complement.
TCTCTTTTCACGTAAAATTAGCTTTGGGAGAAAATGGTCCTCTCTTTGTGTTTATTTATATTCCTATGAAGGAGCATAACACCACAGACCAAACGAATCCAGGATCTATGACCTTTGCACCATTCTAACAACTTTCATATGGATGGAAAAGATCCATGCTTTGCGCTCATCTATACAGATACTCAGTGTGTGTGTGTGTATGCATTTAGAAGGATGCTTTACTAAATGAATTGAATTTCCTAGAGAGACACCTGGGGATAATGTGTAGTTGTCTCCCACTGGTATGCCCAGTTACATCCATATTTATAAACAACTTTATCCTCAGAACAGGAGCCATTAAATCACTATCCCTGAGGCTGCTCTGGCAGTGGTAGATAAACCTGAGTACATCTATATATTTTTATGTCTAAGGATTGTAAGCCTGCATAGAGTTAAAAAGGGCAAAAGTTGAAAGCAGGATATGATTGAATAGACGAATGGTAGGAAACAGGATCAGATGAGAGTACAGCATCTTGTATGGAAGGAAGTCTGCTCATTAGCAATGCTGAGATGCTCTAGCCAAGAGCCAGGCAAGTGTCTCTGAGGAACAGCATTTGAGGAGTCTACAGGAACAGGATGCCTGTGAACAGCAGGAAGATGACTGAGGGATCTCAAGAAACTCTGGAAGCTTTTAGATGTTTCAAAGGATTGCACTCTCCCCTGCATGAACGTGCTAATCTGACCTGCGTATTCAGTGATGTAGCTTCCAAAAGCAAAATTGGGATTTTCCATCTGCTTTTGGTTTTACATAAATGTCTGTCTTGTACTGTCTTAAAATCCTGATGCTTAGCTGACTTTTTCCTAATCTTCTATTCATCTGGGATTTGTCCCACAGATTCACAGTTCCACAGAAAGACATTGGCTCCTGCTGGGGACCTTGTTCCTTCCCAGCATGATACAGGTATACTATATTCTTATCTGTTGTTTTAAGTTAGTGTGGCTTTATTTCAGTTCCTCTATACTTGTGTTACTTCTCTTGCATACCTGCCATGCTTACAGAGGGTGCTTGCTAGACAGTTTTGGAGACTGAAAGTTGCTTTAGTGGGTGAGTTGAATGGCCTGAAGCCAAATGGAAAGTTTAGAAGGCATTCATATGGTACAGACACCACATTGAAATACTCCAGAAGCTTTGATTTGGTTTTCTTGCCACATTTCTTGTATGTTTCTGACTGCACTGATAGCTTGAGTTGATCAGAATTCAACACATAGAGCAAGATCTTCCTGAACCTAAGGATGTTCATAAACAATGTACAGAAACAGGTGCTCCTCTGATTGAAGAAAGCTGTTTACAGCAACTGTTTTGAAGTTCAGTGATGAATTCATCAATGCTGTGTTCACATCAGTCTTAACTGGCAAGACTAAGCTTCAGGATCCCAGGCCCAAGACCAGAGAGGAAGTCTGGAGCAAGTAAGACTTACCCTCTTAATGGAAAAAGATCAATTTAAGGAGCATGTAAACAAATTGGGCATGAAGAGGTGTATAGGGCCTTAGGGATGGCACTCACAGGTGCTGAGGAAGTCTCTCTTATAAACTAGCTGACAAAGTATGGATTAGAGAAGCAGACAGTAAGGTGTGTTGAAATATGCTTGACCAGCTGGGCCCAGAGGGTTGTAGTCAGCAGCACAAAGTCTAGTAAGAGGCAATCTACTTGTGGTGTGTCCATGGGTTTGATACTGGGGTCTGTACTGTTTAATATCATCACTAATGATGTGCATGATAAGACAGAGTGCACCCTCAGTGTGCTGATGATGCAAAACTTCAAGGAATTATTGACAGAGTGGATGACAGTGCTGCTGTTAAGAGTGATCTGAGCAGGATGGAAAAATGCGCATGGAGTAAGGTCATGAAATTCCACAAATTGCAAAGTCCTGATTCTGGGATGGAATAACTCCATGACCCAGCATGGTCTGGAGGCTGACTGGCTTGAGAGCAGGCATACAGAGAATAACCTGAGGGGTCTTGATAGACAACAAGCTGACCATGAGCCAGCAATATGTCCTTGTGGTGAAGAAGCCAACACTGTTCTGGGCAGCAAAAAGACAGCTACTAGCATCAGTTTGAGAGGGGTGACTTTTCCCCTCTGCTTTACTCTGGTGACATAGATCTAGAATGCTAAGTCCCCTAAGGCAGGCCCATAGGCCAGAGTTCTCATATCTTACATTGTTCCTTTCTTGGTAGAACGAGGGTTGTATTCACTTTAGCCTGGCTGCAGAGTCTATTTTATGGTGAGTTCAGTCTTCATGCCTATTCCATTTAGGACATCTTGTCTGAGCTGAGCCTCAGAGGCATCTGCTTCAATTACACACCTCTGTACTGCAAGAGCTTTTTTTTTTTTTTTTTGTAAAATATTTCTGATTTTTTACAGCAAGAATCTCATGCACATGCCAGATGGAGTGGTGGCTAGAAAAGTGGTGAGTAAGAGATGGAAGAGTCCCTGTGCAAGAAGACCAGTGCTATAATTGGGTGGAACTTATGAAACATTTGTCCCCCTCCTTGATATGATCCCTACATGATGGTCCTCCTTCTCTGTGACACATCAGACACCTAATGTTTAATTTGCTGTAATGCAAATAAGTGAAATCCATTCTACTTAAACAAAGTGACACATTGATCTGTCTGATAAGATGTAAGAACTGGAGTATACAAAAAGTGAAGAATAAACTTAAGGACATTGCAGATCTATTTTGTACAGGTGGTAGCTATGTTATAATTACTTTCAGTTCTTTTTATGTTATTTTTAAGATCACAAAAAATAGGGTGTTTTTTTAATTCTTTTTTTTTTTTTTAAACCATAGAGAACTTGGCACAATTGCAACATGCCTGCAGGGTGCAGACCAACATTATTGTTGTACTCAATGTAAACCAGTAAAGCAGTACATGCCAAATACTGCTTTGTTATATAGATGTCATTTCAACCCCTACATTCTATAATTCTGTGATACCTTTTCAACCTCCTTGAGTTCATGGGGGCTGCAAGAAGTAAAGACTAGCTGTCTGACTTCATGTAACTGGCTGAAATAGAATGTGTAAACCTAATACTTACTGAAGGGCAATAATAATCTATTTTGGATTCACACTGACTGCTGTGCTGATAGTGCTGTGATGAGAGAACAGTATGAGAAGAAAAATAATTAAGCTATTAAAAGAGAGCATCCTGATATTATTTAAGAAATCAAAAATACTCAAGACAAAGAAGACAGCTGACCCAAACTGAGACAAACAGAAGATAGGGCTTGTAGGGTAAACTAATCTCTGAAACAATTCCTTTCCTATTAGTAGAGCTACAGTAGGTAGAGAATTGACCTATATGGGACATTTTGCTATAAAAGAGGAATATTCAAAGGCTTAAAATTGACTTTTCTTAATTTTGGAACTTTTGCCTATGTAGAGCAGGAACTAGACATGTATTGTGCTGACTGGCTCATCTGGGAATGCATGCTACAAACCATGCAAGTTAAGTTAATGGAAATAATGAGGGGTTTTAAACCTGATTTTCCAAGAAAATGAGCCTTGCACAAACACTCTGGCTGAGTGCATTGTCTCAGATGAGGTTGCTTCACGAAAACATTTTTGTCTCTAGGCATATCAAGGATAAGAAGGTCATTTGGAGCAGTCAGCATGGTTTTACCAAGGGGAGGTCATGTTTAACCAACCTGATAGCCTTTTAGGAGTACATAACAGGTGGAGAGATGATCGTAGTGCAGTGGATGTGCCATCTGCCACAGCATACTTACAGCTAAACTGAGGAAGTGTGGTCTGGATGATCAGGTAGTGAGGTGGATTGTGAAATGATTGAAGGAAAGAAGTCAGAGAGTTGTGGTCAATGGGATGGAGTCTAGTTGGAGGCCTGTATCTAGTGGAGGCCCTCAGTGGTCAGTACTGGGACCAGTACTGTTCAACATATTCATCAATGACCTGGCTAAGAGCACAGAGAGCACTGTAAGCAGGTTTGCTGATGACACAAAACTGGGAGGAGTAGCTGACACACCTGAACATTGTGCTGCTATTCAGTGGCACCTGGACAGGCTGGAGAGTTGGGCAGGGAGAAATTGAAATGAAATATAACAAGGTCAAGTGTAGAGTCTTACATCTGGGAAAGAAAAAAACCATGTCCCATTATAGGTTGGGGGCTGATCTGTTGGAGAGCAGCTCTGGGGAATAAGAACTGGAGGTTCTGGTGGACAGAAGGATGACCACGAGCCAGCAATGTGCTCTTGTGGCCAAGAGTGTCAATGGCATCCTGGAATGTATTAGACAGGGTGTGGCTAGGAAGTCGAGAGAGGTTCTTGTCCCCCTGTATTCTGCCCTGGTGAGGCTGCATCTGGAATATCATGTCCAGTTCTGGGCCCCTTGGTTCAAGGACAGGGAACTGCTTGAAAGGGTCCAGCACAGAGCCACAGAGATGATTAAGGGAATGGAACATCTCCCTTATGAGGAAAGGTTAAGGGAGCTGTGTCTCTTTAGCTTGGAGAAGACGAGACTGAGGGGTGACCTCATTCATGTTTATAAATATGTGAAGGGCAAGTGTCTGGAGAAAGCAGTCAAGCTCTTCTCACTAATGTCCAATGACAGGACAAGGAGAGCAATGGGTGCAAGCTGGAGCATAGGGGTTCCATGTGAGCAATAAGGAAAAACTTTTTCACTGTGAGGGTGATAGAGTACTGGAACAGGCTGCCCTGACAAGTTATGGAGACATTCAAAACCTGCCTGGACAGGTTCCTGTGTGATCTGCTCTAGGTGTTCCTGCCCTGACAGGCTGGTTGGACTGGATGATCTTTCAGCGTTGCTTCCAACCCCTAACATTCTGTGATTCTGTGAATCTATTGATTGCTTTCAAGCAAATCTAACAAATAAATAAAGGGTAGAGATTAGTTTATTTCTACAAATTTTGTGGAAACTGAGAGAGGACCTTCTTACTGCTTTTGTCATAAGGAAAGCCAATAATTTGACCTTTTATTAGAATAACAGATGCTCTACACAAGAAAGAATTTTGGGTCATTAATTCTGTTAGTCAAAGAATTATTTGTTTCACTTCTCATCTCTTGTTCTTTTTCATGTGGGTTCTCCTCACTGAAACACAGTATTGCTCTTCACTATCTATGGACATATGCTCTTAATGATAAGTGTCACATATAACCTTGTGTTCAGTGATCAGACATAGGCTTCATCTTTGGTAAATTTTGCCATAGTGAGCAATTACTGTCATGGTCAGTACAAGGCTGAGGCATGTGAGAGTGGAAAACTTAAATCTACTGTCCAGTTATACATATAGTTTTGGGATGGAGAACCTGGCATTAAGCATTACACAAACTCATAATGAGCATATAGGCTAAACACAGAGGAAGAGAAATTGAAGGCTTGCACAGAGATAGGAGAAAGCTAGTAATGAGAACCAGAACTCAAATCCTAATTTTAAATCTAAAGTGTACCTTCTAGCCCTACAAGCCTCTTCTTAGCTCTAGTCTATTGCTCTTGAGAAACAGCTGATGTCAGAAGTGTATCTGTAAAGACTCTTTTCTTTCTCTTTTCTATTTTTTCCCCCTGCTGTTGAAATAATTTCCTGTCTTAGCTGGTTAACCTTTCCTACTCATTTCTATTTTCGTGTAATTTCTTATTATAGTTGCAAGTTAATCACAAATCTATTGAGAGACTTCTCTTTAATCTAGCAGCCTTCGTTTACTTTTTGTCATTTAGAACAATTGTGCTATGGTTAAGAGTGTCCAATTACATTCACTGCAGGAGAAAAAAACCAAGAGATCAGCAGCCTATGATTTCAGCTGAAGATATCTTCAAAGGGGAAAACAAATTAGGTGCCTAAAAATAAAATTAAGGCTAAGAATTCTCCTTCTAGATTTGCTTCTACTCAGTGACACAGAGTGACTCGTCAGGTAACTCTTAATCTTTTCTCCCTAAATAAAAAAAGAGTAGGGTGAGTCTTTATTTATTTTTCATTTTTAAAACATTTCTAAACCAGAGGAGAAGTAGCCTTGCAGAATCTGCATGGACAATGTATTTTAGAACATCTGCCACTCCAGTTTCTTAAATCTCATTGTACACTTACATTGTACATAGGAAAGCACAGGAGATTTCTCTCACTTAATCAAGAGATTCATATCCTAATAAAAAAAAATATTTTGAAAAAAAAAAAAAATCCTCTGTATGGTGATGGTGAAGAAATTGGTGAATATGCTGATATAGCACACATTGTTTAGTGGGTTATGTGAACCTTTGCTTGCTTGTTTGCTCCTTCCCTCTTTTTCTTTCTTCCTCACACTCTCCCTGCCTCCCTCCTTCTCTTCCTCCCTCCTTCTCTTCCTCCCTCTCTCCCTTCCTCCCTCTCTCCCTCCCTCTCTCCCTTCCTCCTTCCCTCTTTTCATAGAGATCTACTAAATAAGACTTTGAAATAGATCTGATTTCTCCCATCCTGCAAAGTGTTCATATATTAATTAGTGCCATGAACTCTTCTTTGTTAGGAAAATCTTGTTACCTGTACAGTCAATAGTTTCAAATGCTGACTTGGATACATAATATTTACTCATACTTTTCTACATTTCTAGAATACAGAGAAAGTGGTAAACACTGATTTCATCAAGCACATGATGGCTGCACCCTGGCACTGCTTCACACAAAGCATCTGCCTCAGAACCTTCCAATCGCTGCACTATGAATGATCTTTAGCATCAAGGTGCCTCTTTCCTGGCCAGGTCAATAGATTATTACAGCACCAGACAACTAAACCAACAGTTCTACAGGTAGAGAGAAAATGAATAAAAGTCTCCTTCTAGTTTTCCAAATAATTACATTTCTCCTAGAAAAATCAGGGATTATATCCCACTCAAGAATGCTTGATAGAATGAATTTGACAGAAGAGCAAATCATTATAGCTGAGCTTCAGATATTATTAATTATCAAGCTCCCCAAAAAGGCCAGGAATCACAAGCTTCCCAGAATTACTGCAAGTTCTCCAACAGGTGCAAATCTGAACCATGTTGTCAAATATCAGTTCTTATAACTTGTCTGCCATAAATGTTTTTTTAAGAGTAAATATAATAGAGTGATTTTCCAGGCACCAGAATGATTAAAATTGCAAACTATAATTCAGAGCTTGAAATTCAGAACATGAAACAGCTTAAGCTTGGATTCATTGCCCAAGTTACCATGGCATCTTCTGGAATCATAAAAAGCAAACAAGCCTAGCAATATAATCAAGCCTTTAAAGAAGAAATCTGTCCTCAATTTAGAAGTAATAAAAGGTCAATCTGCTTCAGGTGTGTGTGGCTTAAAATGGTCCTGGACGAACTGAAGATAGTTTGCTGGTCTGTGCACGCATGTGTGTGTTTCTTTCTTTAACATGCTCATACCCCATTTCTCAGCTTTCAAACGTATAAATAATGTCTTTGTCAGTACTTACATGAGAGTGTAAATAAAAGGGACTTGATGACTCACTGCACAATGGCAACAACTATAGTATTTCACAGGCAGGACCGCAGCTGCTATCCACCTACCCTTGAATTGGTTCAATATATCCTGTCCGGGTGGATGTTATTGACTTGCCTCATTTGTCTGTGATAACAGGCCCTCTTTGGAGAGGGAAAGGGGGAAGTGAGACAAACTGTTCTGAAGCTGCCCTTGAAAAATTCAAAGATAAGTATTTCAAATGCTCAGTCACTGCAAGCCTCTCTAAGTTATTCATCAAACAATGCATGCATGTCCTGGTTTTGGTATCTTACCAATGACCTGCATGGGACAGGTATGTAGCATGGGTAAGCCCTCTTCTACAAATGTGGTGGGATGGTGTGAGATGCAGAAATGTGAATGGAACTGGGTAGATGGAGGAAAGGCTCCAGGTACTGCCTCCCTGATGTGGTACCTGGTGTTGAGGGACAGTGGCAGCCCTGGAACAGCTGGTTCTACTGCACTTGTCCAGGCGCCTTGTATATCTATCTATATCTCTATCATCTGTATCTATACATATATTGTCTATATAATTTATATCTATATTCAAATGTATGTGTGTATCACTATCTACTGAGGCATTATTAGTGATAAACAAATAGGAGGCAAATCCAAATGAAGAAGTTGTCTGATTATTTCCACATCACCTGATTTCATGAAGTGGATAGGATTGTTCATTGCTAGAGAGAGTCAATAGGAGGAAAGTAGCATTACAGTTGCTTCGTGATCATGTATAGGCTGCTATTTTGTGGAACCCTGTTTCTCTGTTTCTTACCTCTTTCTGCACAGAGGAAAGCATGGCTCTACATGAAGAAATTCTCTTGGTTATCCTAAAATCCTGGACCAGTGTATTCTGCACATTCCACTTTTCTCTTAAAGTAGGGGTTAAATCAGAATAATTTACGCCCAGCTGCACTAATATATCCTGATAGTGAGGCATTTCCTTCTGGCCCCAGATTACTGTTTTCATCACTAGATACTTGTTCCTTCGGTGTGCATACTTACACACATGATTAACATTTTTTAACATTTGTGCATTGTTCAGTACCTGGATATTATACATTAAAATTGGCTTTACATCAATTCCTGCAGGCTGGAATCAAAGAATTCATGAGAAGGCTCCTATAATTCCTGCCTAGACTAATAAATATGGGCTATGAGGCAGTGCAATCTGCTGAAACATTGGTGTACATTTTAAACGGTCGTCATGGTGTAAATATTCCTAAACAGAAGTCCATGGTAATCTAATACAATACTGTGATCTGCAATATGGTAATTACAACTGTGACTTGACTCATTAATTTTGTTAACAGTTGTTAAGCAGCTCATTAGGTGGGTATTGAACAGCAGACGTCAATCTGGGGAGCCTCTCAAAACCTTCCAATATTTTTCTTTTCACAGCAAGGAGTGTGACAGGGGGAGGAGGGGGGCAAAGCTGGACTTAGGGACTTCTGAGCTGTTAAATTCTGGGTACTTCATGATCTTGGCAAATATTGTCATATTTCTGTGAGCCAGAATTAAGCAGAGATATGATCATGTAGTACGTTTCAACTGCTGGCCTTGAAAAATTCCCCTCGGTTGCTCATGTTTTTGTAAACCCACAGGCCCCTCAGTTTCTGCTGACAAATAGTGGGGCTAACAGAATGCACCTCTATGTAGGATTGCACAAAACAGATCTGTGATTCCACTTTCTCATTTCCTGTTATATTTATGTGTGATTTTATGCTTTAACGGGAAGATTTTCACAGAATCACAGAATCAATGAGGTTGGAAAAGACCTGAGAGATCATCAAGTCCAACCTATCACCTAACACCACCTGACAACTAAACCATGGCTCCAAGTGCCACATCCAATCTTTGATTTGGGTGATTATTGTATTTATTCAGCTATAGTACATGAATTGGAAATATACATGCATTATTTCCTCTTCATATAGTTGTATGCTGGTTATGGTGAACATCTCAAAATTCACAAAAATGAAAATTAAAGCTGTCAGTGGCAAGTACATGATGTAAAACTCCTTTAACATCTTTTAATCTCCCTGTGTCTGCATATTTAATCCATTTGCTTGTAAGCACTTGATGAAATTGTGTGACAATGTCCAAGACTGACCAAAAATGGAGAGGGATAGCCATATAGCTACCCTGCACAGAAATGTTTAAATTTGACTTCAGTTATTCAGCTTTATTCCCCTTGTTCTGAGGTGTGTACTGTCAGATACCCTAAGGGAATTCAAATAGACTGTTCTGAAGCTGACTGACTACAAACAGCAATGCCACCATACACATGCAGGGCCAGATTCAGCCACAGTGTCCTTAGATTTGCACACAGTTTAATCTTTCAACAGAATGAAACCTGAAAGTTGTCAAATTAGTTTCCTCTCCACAAAGCCTGTACAGACAGGCACAGAAGTGACAAGATCCCTCTCCGACTCTGCTGTGTGGAGGGAAATTTGTTAGTAAGATCTCTCAATTCAATTCTGCAGTTCTTCAGAAGGAATAAAGTCAGAAGCACGGCATTTAAATGGTGTTTTCTGCCCAGTATATCACAGGGAGCTTTCTGTTGGTGCATTTTCCCTACTGTCCACAGCCATGACTGATGCTCAAGTCTCAAGAAGATCAGGGACATCAGTGTGTAGTGAGTCAAGACAATGTTGTTCAGCAGCTTTCAGACAGTTTCTGAAGCTTAATCTGCTTTCTTAGACTACTTTCCTATGTCTCTTCCTTACATCTTTCTGTCAGCCCAAGACATCCTGCTTATGATATAAATACCTTCCTGCTAAGCAGATGACAATTTTCTGATACACGGACCAATTAAACCAACAGTACAATACCTTTCCTTCCTTCCTTCCTTCCTTCCTTCCTTCCTTCCTTCCTTCCTTCCTTCCTTCCTTCCTTCCTTCCTTCCTTCCTTCCTTCCTTCCTTCCTTCTTCCTTCCTTCCTTCCTTCCTTCCTTCCTTCCTTCCTTCCTTCCTTCCTTCCTTCCTTCCTTCCTTCCTTCCTTCCTTCCTTCCTTCCTTCCTTCCTTCCTTCCTTCCTTCCTTCCTTCCTTCCTTCCTCCCTCCCTCCCTCCCTCCCTCCCTCCCTCCCTCCCTTTTTCTTTCTTTTTCTTTCTTTTATTTTTACCCCATGAGAGACTGAGTTTATTAAATAGTGTTTTTCCTTTCCACTTTTTAACTTTCCTCTCCTTTAATCATTGTGATTTGATTTTTGATACACAATGATACTGAATAACACTGTAGATCATATACTAGTAGAGGTTACTCTTGAATGACAAACAGAGTTATGTTTGTGGCATAAATGTGAGAAATGTAAACTCTGAATCTGCCCAAGATGTGGTTTGCTGAATCTTTGCAAGCTCTCAGTGCCTCGCTGAGTCATCTGGTAAGTCCAGCCACATAGGATAAAGTCACCTCCACACTCAACAATGCATCTCTAGAAATTCTCTGTTAACGTGTTCCCCTCCTTCACAGCCTCCATGCTGGTTCTTAAATAATGATATTATAAATGACACAGTTTAAATGGTATGTTGGTTGGGGTTTTTTTGCTAACATACATTCTACTGTTCAGTCACATATGGATAAGACTTCATAAAATTGGGTTTTCCACCCCAGAATACAGTCTTGTGGCGGTTAAAAACAAGCCTTCTCCTGTGGGTCACCATCAGTCTGGAAAACCATTTTTTGTCTGTCTTGCTAAGTGTCCATCTGTTTGAAAATGTTATGGCAAAATTCCTTTTCTCTGTTATTTAAATTTAATTCTGTAAGATAAGTTTTAGTAGGATACTGGTTATATAAAAGATATTACAGATTGGTTCTACCTTCCCTAATGTAAGCTGTTGAAAAATTGATTGTCTGTTCCAAGTTAGCTGTCCAAATTCCTTCTGTAGTCAGGGGAAATATAAATAATTTAGCCCATTCTAGATAATCATTAGAAGACAAACTTCAAGTTATATATGGGCTGGTTAATACTGTGAAGAAGTCATCTCCCTCTGACTTAATTTTACGACTAAGGCTCCAGCAAACAAAATCAGTCTGGATCTAAATTCCAACAGCCCACCTGATTTCTCAGTGCACTAGCAATCTTGCTGAGGAAGTTTTATTTCATGCCCAACTCAGCCAGCCTTTCTTGTATGGAATAAGGAATATGTTTTTCCCCCTTTTTGCTATTTTGCATCCCTGCAAAGAGGAGCTGCTAGACTTTGTAAGCACTTCAGCAAACTGTTGTCTAAAGTTCTGTAAGACTGGCACCATAGTTTAAGTAACAGCAAAAAGATGAGCATTTGACTGATCCTCAAAAATGTTACAGGCACTCATTTCCCTGTCTACCTCCTTTTGCATTACTCGCTGTTCCCATATTTTAGAGCAAAGCACTTTTGCTTCTCTAGCTCCATTGTGTGGCTTCTCTTTGCTGCACCGGTCTTTTGTCTGAGATGTGAATTGTAGAGAAAAATCCCTTAGCCTGATCTTCAATTCTTTATCTTGTGATTGCCCAATCCATGAAAACAAAAATCTGCACCAAATAAAAGTTCTTTTAGCTGCTAGGCAAGCATAAAACCGCACAAATCTGCAAAAAGCTGTTCTACTTGGACCCTCAAAGATTCAAACCTGGACAAACACAAAGGTATTAACTTCTGTTTGAAGCTGGAATGGTCTATCATGATCTTGTACTGGTGGCGCCTTTGTTGTATACTTGTGTGTTCATGAATTGAGGCTGCTGAATTGGGAGGGCTGAGCCGTAGGGGGAGCTACTAAATGTCTCAGTATCGACAGAAAGGCACACAGGGAAGAAGGATATTGATACAAGTCCTTTGAAGTGTTGCTATTGCCTCAGATCTTGGGTTTAAAGTCTGTAGTCCTTTTCAATGAGTCACATAAATGTCTAGGGAGCAAAGAAAACTGTCTAAACAAATTTGTTTTCCTACCTCTTTTTTAAACTAAACCCAGTACCCCAAATAATTTGAAGTTTTTATTTTGGAATTTCATTTTCTTCCATTCTTTTTCTCTTACAAAATCCTACAGTAGATACAACACTTTTTCTCCTCTTCTTGCACCCCAGAGGCAAATCTTCAGGAAAATGTTTCTGTCTATTGGTAAGTTACTGGATAAAGTGGATAAGGACAGTAAAATATTAGGAATAAATTCTGAGTTGAAGAAGCAGATTTTGTCAGGTATTCTAATTTTGAACTAAATTTTTTAATAGTTCCAGTAAGAAGCTTCTTCATACAAAGAAAAGAAAACTACCAACTACAAAAATCCAAGAACAACTAAAAAAACACCCCAAAAAAAAACAAACACAAACCACAAAGACAAACCAAAAACCCAACAAACTGCCATACACTGTAAAGCAGTCATATTAGTTCAGAACCTGTGTATGCTATGTGTGGTTACTCAGTTATGAGCCACTAGATACAATCGATAATTCTACCCCATCACGGTACTGTAACAATATTGCCTAGGCATGAAGGGCTAACCAAATCCACATCTGTTATAAAATACTGTCTCAGTTTTTCTATTCCAGTCCCTCACAAGCTACTTTTTAATGTGTCAAGTCTCATCTGTGGGGGAAGAATAATTTAGAGGTTCAGTAATGGGATGTGGAACATTTCACCTCCAGGTCACTTGTTTGAATCTAACCCTGAACCAGTAGTGATTGAAAATCATTGCCATCTGATTGCTTTCTTTTGCTGGCCTAATGGATATGAACCATTGGTCCTCATCTAGAGCATAAAGGACATGTGCCCACATCAAAAATCTTCCTTCAGACTGTAGTTAGCCTATTTATGCACCCAGCAGAAGGAAGAACAGGGTGGAATTGGTGATAGTGAATGTATTCCATTACCCCCATGACCCAGAGGTAACCTTTTCACGTAAATGAGATACTCTAGTAGAGTTACAGAGAAACTTCAGTGCTTGTATGATACTCTTCAGAGAGATAGTAAAACAAGCCTCCAAATCAGCTCTTGTCACACATTCTTTACCAATCATGTTGAAGTACTTTGGGAGTAACTCTCTAACCCGTATTACCAATCAAGAAAAACTTCTGGCAAAGATTTGAGGATCCTGAAAAAAAAACCTAGAAACTGCATATGAGGAGTGAAGGAGAGTTGAAGAAAACAAAGACTGAGAAGAAACATAAAGAAACAAAAATCAACTGAAATCAGGATGCAATTGGCTAAGAATTCATAGCTTTGCTAATATATAACATACCACAGATTTCCCTGCAAAATAAGACCTTTTAAGATGAGTTGAGAGTGATGAATCTCAGCTTCTCTAATTGATGCAGTTTAGCTATCATCCTTCCCTTGATTTCATTTCTCTTACTTCTTTATACAATATAATACAATACAATACAATACAATACAATACAATACAATACAATACAATACAATAAACCAGGTTGGAAGAGACCTTCAAGATCATCGCATCCAACCCATCAAACAACTAGATCATGGCACCAAGCACCCCATCAAGTCTCCTCCTGAACACGTCCAATGAAAGTGACTCCACCACCTCCCCAGGCAGCCCATTCCAATGGGGAATCACTCTCTCTGTATAGAACTTCCTCCTAACGTCCAGTCTAAACCTGCCCTGCAGCAGCTTGAAACTGTGTCCTCTTGTTCTGGTGCTGGCTGCCTGGGAGAAGAGACCAACCCCCTCCTGGCTACAACCTCCCTTCAGGTAGTTGTAGAGAGCAATAAGGTCACCCCTGAGTCTCCTCTTCTCCAGGCTAAGCAACCCCAGCTCACTCAGCCTCTCTTCATAGGGCTTGTGTTCCAAACCCCTCACCAACCTTGTTGCCCTTCTCTGGACATGTTCTAGCAAGTCAACATCCTTCCTAAACTGAGGGGCCCAGAACTGGACACAGGACTCAAGGTGTGGCCTAACCAGTGCTGAGTACAGGGGCAGAATGACCTCCCTGCTCCTGCTGGCCACACTGTTCCTGATGCAAGCCAGGATGCCATTGGCCCTCTTGTCTGCCTGGGCACACTGCAGGCTCATGTTCAGCCAGCACCCAGCACCCTCAGGTCCCTCTCTGCCTGGCCGCTCTCCAGCCACTCCGACCCCAGCCTGTAGCACTGCCTGGGGTTGCTGTGGCCAATGTGCAGAACCCGGCACTTGGATGTGTTAAAACTCATGCCGTTGGATTGAACTACTTGGCTGCCTGTAAGACACTGTAACTCAAGAGGAATATGCCTGGAGAATAGTCTCCATATTTGCATCAGAGAGAGGAACTGATATTTTTGTAAGGTGTCATATAGGCGTTTGGGATCTATTGGGTTGTTGTGGGAGTTACCTGAGCTGTTTAATCGCAGTCCACAAGTGGCATATAGGCATCGCAGGATCCAAGTGGCCATGTCTATAATGTTGGCTCTCCTCTGTCTGGCCAGGCATGAGGCACCTCAAGTCCAGGAGGTACAAGCTGTATTTCTCAGTGCTGTTTCTCAGCCCTGTTTGTTCTCTCATGATAGTTGATCAATCAGACAGTGTGAGGAATACTCTTATTATTTTATTCCACAACAACAGATGAAGAAAAATCAGATTAACTCTGCGAAGCACAACTATAAAGCCCTGCCTTAATCACAGAGCTTTTCTTAATTCTTCATCTGATCTACTTAGGTAAAATCCTTTTGAATTAATACAAGTAAGGACAAAACTAAAAACTATGACAAGACTTCAAGATTTGATTCCATATGATTTGGGGTGTTTGGGGGTTTTGGTTTTTTTGTAACACAGGTCTTCACATTTCAGTACAGAACAGTGTTCAATACCAATTCAGGAGAGAAAAAAAACCCACAAACCAAACAATGAAAAAATAGGACTGTACCGCTGCCTTCCACAACCCAGTAAGAGTAATGTCTTAGATTATAAGAAAGGGCAGTAGCAATATTACCACTGCAAATAACAAGTAGCAACTTCTGGCTGCTTTATCATTGACTGGTTTTTTTTTTTTTTGCTTTCCCAATTTAAGATCAAGATCTTGGAAAGAATTACATTCTGTCTTAGGAAGAACTGACAGAACTACATTTTCAATTACCAGCGGGTGACAACAGAACAACAATGTTGGTACTTTTTAAAACAAGGTTATTTCTTGGTTACAGAGGTGACTATTTATAAATGACTGAACAAGATTCTCTTACAAATTATCTTATAAAAAATAGAAAGAAATACCTTCATTGTGGGAATGGAGATGTTCAATTTATACCATACACTCTGTTTTAAAGGGCAAAGGTTCTTTCTGTACAGTAAAGTTGTTGTAAAAATGTTTGGAGTTGATCATTCCTTTAAATAAAATCCACTATGTGAGGAGGTCTCTTCTGCCAGCCCTTTCCATGGACACAATCCTGCCAAGACTTCAGTGACCCCTGGCTGAGTTCTTTCCTGTGCAAACAGGCTCTTAAAAGAGATTGTGGTATAATCTGTAGATCACCATCCCTTTGAATAAGGAACAATGCTTTACTGTGCAGACACACAAGCCAGCAGGGACATGAACCCACTTACAGATAACAGGCATTAGTGTGGTATCATTAAGGAGAATAAAGAAATTTTGCAGTTTTCCAGTGCACTGAAATATATACCTTTAGTGAACTAAGCAGGAGGGAAGAAAGGTAGAGCTCTTGTTTCAGTGCGATTATAATGAAGAACAGTTGCTATACTATTCCTGCTTAAATATTTATCTAATGTGAGTTTTGTCAACATAAAAAAACCTGAACTGTACAATAAGGTGACCTGGAACAAGGACCATTCTGATAGCTAAGCACAGTTCAACAGTACTGGAAGGGAATACATTACCCAAAAGCACATGAGACATAAAATGATCCAAGTGCAAGGCAGCATAACTCCCACCTAATGGGGCACTTTGTGAGGTTGTAAAACAGATGATATATAAATTACACCGTAGTAACAGCTCTTGGTATGTAAAGGAGTCACATAAACATGGCAGGCAGTGTGGTATCTGGGAGCTGGAAAGCAGTAATGCAGAAAACAAGAGTCTGCGACAGATGCATCCTGTTTTGACTTATGTTGATACAATCCCCAAACTGGTTGGCATCAATACTTCAGCTATATCCATTTATGTTAGGATGATGGTTCTGACAAATATTGGTCCTCTTTGGTACATGCTTTGTGTGCTTTTACGTATCTTACAGTGTTGTGGTCATGCATGCGTTCTCTGAAGTCCAAAATGGGAGTGATGACAGACACTCTGAAATATCTGGGCAATGATAGAAGGTTGGAAGGAATGATCTGATACTGAAGTCTGCTACTGAACACACAGCCTGGAAGACCAGGTGTGATAAAAGGCTTGTTGTTGGAACAGAACCTTAAATACCTAAGCATCTTCTGAAATACTCTATGGTGACAAACAACCTGTCAAACAGACTTTACCCTACTATCAAAGAACTTGTCACCAGTTCATTGCAGAAAGGCAACTTTTGTGACAACAGTTGTGAGATAACAGAGGGCACAATCCTTAGGAATAAAAAGTGAGAGAAAGCAAAATAAACCTAAAAGGCTACAAAATCCCACAACATTGGGGGAAAAATTTGAAATAGGGGATGAAATTATCTAGAAAAGAGACATCTCTCTGGGGACAGTCAGGTTGACATGTGCAAAAGACCTTGTTGTGAAGAAGAATAAGCAGGAGTTCATATCCTCTCTGAGGAAATTAGTTTAAATTCCACAAAATATTAAAATTATTTTAAAAATTAAATAGCAATGGGAAATTATATTTGTGAAGACAGGCTCTCAACTGGTTCATTTAGGGAGGATGTGGGTTTTCCCTTCTGGAGTAGCTTCCAGAGACAGCTTAGACAAAGCATCATGACCATCTCAAGTGCAGCTGATCTTCTCTGACAGGCACAGAGTGGGCAAGGCTCTCTATGATGAGATAAATCACTTCTAAGTAGAAAGCTGAAATGTGAGAACAAACCTCAAACACTCACCTTGATGGGACAAAAATAAATTACTGATATTTAGGATATTTTTCTTCAAAAAGTCTCTCAACTTCCTCACTGTTCAGATTGAAAATTGTACCTATAAAAAATGGTCCAACCTTTTATTTTTATTTTTACTCCCAATACCATTACTATTTCAAAGGCATCTAATTCAGGTTTTAGCTTCAAAGTGTTTCAACATGCCTATTTTATTTTAGGCTTTTCCTGAAGAGTAATTTTTCTTTTCTGCCTTGCTGTTTCTTATCCAACAGATGTTGTTACAAATTAGTCTATGAAGACAAATTTTTAAGTTTGGTTTAGTTGCTTACAAATTGTCACTGCTCTCTTGGCAAGGGAGGAAGGTTTCAACTTTTTGTAACAAAGTGCTTTGCTTTAATAAGAAGAACAGTTAAGATTTACCATCTAAATGGATATTATGCACTATAACTGGCCTGGAGAGATTATCTTTGACCGTACTTGATTTGGGGCAACAATCCTTGCAGCTGTCAGAAACAGGAACCCCACAATTCCCCTATTTTATGAATACATGCATAATCCCAGAAAGGGGAAAGTTGAAATTGGCTCCATGGCGTTCCCAAGACTCATTCTACTGCCGGATAATTGCAAACCAGAAAGCTTCACCTCCCAAATCTCAGGTTAAATTGAAATTACCAGCAATAAACCATCTCAGTTAAAACCCATGGCCTTAATACTGTCAGCAGACAAATCTGTGACAATTTTGCTTGTCTTAATTTTGCAGCAAGATCTATTCTAAAAGGGCAGAGATGTCTCATTTTCATCTGGACTTACGATTTTCAACCTAGTTTGTACAGAATGTTGGTTTATCTGTAGATATAAGGTCAGTTAATGAGTTAACTATGGCTGCCCTCTTCTAACAAGTACAACGTAGAGCAGGCATAGATGATAGGGGAGATACAGAGGAATGACCAGGCTGTCTGTCTGTCTGTACACAGCCATGAAAAATGGAAATATACCAGTTAAGTTAATTCAAGGCTTCTGCTCATGTTCCTTTAGGCATCACTTCATATGATTTCTTTCAGCAGCTCAACTGGTTTAAATATCTGCTTCAGACTTTCTGTAACTCCAAACCCAGTCAGAAGTTTCCACCAGTGCAATGTGGCCACTAAGTCAGACCTTATTTTCTCCAGATGTTGAGTGTCTGTCATTCTTAATTAAACAAACAGGAGCTGAGGCAGTGGAAAAGCATGCACTTTTAAAGGTGACTTGCAGTGAGATGGAAAACTGGAATTTTGCCCTTTCTGCTTCTTCATGATGAGAAAACAGGGATAGAAAATGTTCTTCTTTTGCGTATATTTTATTTTATTTAAGTTATATGCTTAGAAATATCAGGAATATAAAATCAAACATTTCCTGGTTTTGCTGGGAAACTCCTTTAGAAGCTTCATCTCCACATACCACATATTTGTACTGAGGAATGGCCGAAAAGGGATCATAGAATCATAGAATCATAGAATCATAGAATCATAGAATCAGTCAGGGTTGGAAGGGACCACAAGGATCATCTAGTTCCAACCCCCCTGCCATGGGCAGGGACACCCTACACTAGATCACGCTGGCCAGAGCCTCGTCCAGCCTGGTCTTAAACACCTCCAGGGACAGGGCCTCAACCACCTCCCTGGATAACCCATTCCAGGGCTTCACCACTCTCACGGTGAAGAACTTCTTCCTCACATCTAGCCTGAATCTCCCCATTTCCAGCTTCATTCCATTCCCCCTAGTCCTATCACAACCTGAGATCCTGAGAAGTCCCTCCCCAGCCTTCCTGTAGGCCCCCTTCAGATACTGGAAGGCCACAATGAGGGATCAGGGCTGCACTGTGCATGTTTGATTTGTTCAGCATCTGGCACCATCTTTATTTACTCTTAAATGCTTTGTGGGTTTTAAATCTTAAACAAAAGAATGTTTTCTCACAAGGTTTTTTTATGTAGTGCAGTTGAATTGGTATGCTTGATTTAAGAAGGGGAAACAAAATTCCTTTGCCATTTCATCAGTGTAGGCAGAAAATATTTTGGCTTTGCCTCACATGATGTTCCTTAACCTGGGAAACATTCAGTATATCATTGTTTATGATTAAAATATGTTTTGTATAAATATTTTTAGAATTGTGACCGTAATAAACTTTTAAATATCTCCTTTACATTAGAGAACTAGAAGGTGCTAGTCACCAATGTAAAAGAGACTTTCTTTTGCTTCAGCCTCAGTAAAATGAAATATTTTGGACAATATGTTTAGATAGGTTAGAAAGTTTCAGTGAGTTAGTTTCCATTCCCTTTTTTGATTTTTGTTGCCACAACAAGGTTGGTTCTTCTCCTGGTTTTAAGTCTTCCTAAGAAAAAGAAACAAACAAAACAAAACAAAAATGAACTATTGAAACAAATGTGAATTGCAACTCTAAGTTATAGAAATAAAATACAAAGACCTGAAACAACATATTTGAATGAAAATATAGTAAATATTCAAGGACTTTTATGAGATTTGTAATTCAAAAACAAATACAAACATCACACTATTTTCTTGTAATTTGTATGGTACCTCTGAAAGAAACTTAAGTAGAAATCTGTTCTTCGGAGCTCCCTCTGTTTTCCCTTTCATTCTCTCAAGTCTACTCCGAAGCCCTTAATTGTGCACAGACAAGCTAACTCTTTCAGCTGAGTCAGAGGCACCTCTAAAATCTGAGCTGTTTGAATCAGATGGGGGAAATGTAAACAGGCTCCATCATGCGTGAAAACTTTCTCAGAGTATGCAGATATAGAATACAATTTCAGAGTTCCAGAAGTGAAAAAAAAAAAATAAAATAATGCTTGCATGGCAAGACTGGGATTAATAAAACAAGAGCTGAAGCAGAAAGCTAGCTTCCACAGGAACCAGGAGCAGAACATGAAGATTTCTTCACCGAACAAGGATTAATCAAGCATCCATGACAGTTTTAAGACACTACATGCGAGGAAGTGTTAGTATCTTTTCGTCTGTAAGGGAAAGGTGAGCCACAAAATCACTCAGGCAACTTACTTGGTCCTGTCTGCACAGCTGCTGTTGGTTTCACAGGAAAACAAAAGCATGGAAGGAAAAGCAGACCCAAAAAAAGAAAAAGATAAATACCTGGGGTGATGCTCTCCCTTCCCTCAGGTTTCAGAATCTATTGGATTAGTCTGCTAGATTATTTTGTACAATGTGGTATTTTAAACAGTAGCCAGAACCTTTAAAACTGATTAGTGCACTATGGTATTCCTCTTACAATGTTAGTCCTTATCTAACAGACTGCAAGCCTTTGCTGAAATTAATTATTTCACGTCTCTTTTTCCTTTTGCATATGGATCACATGTACTTGTAATGAGAGTTCATTCTGATAGCTGTACCATTGGAATAGTGTGGTAACAATCCAAACCACTTTTTTTGTATGCAACTGACATCTTCTATTTATGCTGTCAGTCCTGATACTTCATTCCTGTAAACATATGTACTGTAATTTCTTTTTGATCAACATTTGAATTGCAAACAATCTGCCTAAATTGTCAGGGGTTCCCTAGATATTGTGAGAGGATTTAAGGATTTAAAGATCGCTTTATCTCTAACTTTTTTTGTTGTTGTTGTTCATACTTTTATCTCAAGGATGTAGGACAAAGGCCTATTTTGTTAAAAAATAATGAAAAATTAGTCTTAATTTTTTCTATGATCTATTTTTAAAGATCATTACATCTTTTCACATATCTTTTAGCTTTAAAAAATTGGACAGGCAGGAAAACCTCTACTTTTTTGACATTATGTTAAGACTTGTGGTATTCATTCTATATAGGTGTGACAAAACCTCAAACTAACAATGGGTTTTAACATAAACCACCAGTAAATTTTGCTGAATCCACAGCTGAACGCACAGCTTTACTGGAAAAAAAACCCTACAAAACCAGAGTGAATTGATAACTGGAGGTTGTTGTGAGTTTTGGTTTGGCTTGGTTTTGGTTTTGTCTTTTGAAAAGTAGGAATAAAAAAAATGGCTCTTTCAAGATCTCTGCTTTGCATTAAAGGGAGCAATATTAGAGGAGCTTTAAGGAGTTCACGTTCAAACAGATGAAAAGCAGCTGATTCAAAGTACACCTGAGAGAGTCCTCTCTCTGCACATGCAAATCATCTGGGAGGTGATGATTACATCAAGAACTGAAGAGTGTCTCAACTAAGATAAGATGTGTCATCTCTGCCCACTGAGACAGAAGCTGTCCAGGTGGTGTGGTGGAAAGACCCCCTGGAATGTGCAACAAAGATAAGCACATCCTGGGTGGTTCACCTGATAAGGCCACTACTGCCCCTGGATGGGTGTGGTGAACAGGTGGGAGGTAAAGAGGGGCAGAGGCCCTGCAAGCACACAGGAAAGACCCCCAAGAACTAACACCTGGAAGTCACGTATGCAATATACTGTGACTAGGGTGTGGGGTCAGATGGAGCTGTGATAAATGAACTGCATAAAAGTATCAAACTATGCCTGCTCTGGGAGAGAACAACTTCACTGAAAACGCCACACACAGGAGCCTGCTCAGAAGAGGAAAATATTGCAGTCCACATCGAACTCACAAGGACTCTCAAACCTCTCCACTCCTCCAGCCAAAGACAGTACAAGATGAAGGGACTTCTTGTCCCACCACCCCTGCTCCTGGCCAAAGGCAGAAAAGTATCTTGGGGTAGTAATTTCTCTCCTATGTGCTCTCTCTCTCCCCCCTCCTCTCTCTTTTCTATGTTTTGGTTACTTTATTCTTTAATTTCAGGAGATTCACCTCTGCCCAACTCTTCAGCTGGTCCAGGTGTCACTGATTGCAGCACAGACTTCTGGTGTGTCATTCATTCCTTCCAGTTCTGTATCATCAGCAAACTCTCTGAGACTACACTGTTCCTTCATCCAGGTCACTGATAAAGATGTTGAATATATTCATCCAATCCACTGGGCCCAGTACTGATCCCTGGGGAGCACCACTAGCTACAGGCCTCCAACTAGACCTTGTACCATTAATCACAACACTGTGGTCTGTAATTGAGCCCATTCTCAATCCACCTTACTGTCCACTCATGTAACCCACACTTCTTACTTTACCTAGAAGGATGTTATGGGAGATGGTGTTGAAGTCAAGGTAGATAATATCCATTTCTCCCCTCATCTATCCAGCTGGTCACACCCTCATAGAAGGCTACCAGATTGGTCAAGCATGATTTCCCCTTTGTGAATCCATGCTGACTATTCCTGATAATCTTCTTTTCCTCCATGTGCTTAGAGATGACCACCAGAATGGACTGATCCATCACCTTTCCAGGGATGGAGGGGAGACTGACTGGCCTGTAGTTTCCTGGGTCCTCCTTCTTGGCCTTTTTGAAGATTGGAGTGACACTGGCTTTCCTCCAATCCTCAGGCATCTCTCCTGTTCTTCATGACCTTTTAAAAATGATCATGAGGGAATTATTAATAACCTTAGCCAGATCCTTCTTCACTCTTGGGTGCATCCCATCAAGGTCCATGCATTTGTGGGTGTCCAGTTTGTCTAGATGAGTTCTAACCCAGTTCCCCCTAAGTGTCATAGTTAGGTTATTAATTGTGGAAATATGAAATAATAATATAGTTATTACTTATTAATATAAAAAAGTATTAATAGCCTTTTAATGGTGTACATATATGCAGATTCTAGTGTATGGTCGTGGGTATATTCTCCATAAACTGGTACAATTTAACAATTTTGAGTCAAATTAGAAAACTACAAAACAGTTATTCAATAGGAACCAAGGATGTCATTTTGCCATTTGTCCACCAGGGGCTGACTCGGTAAGATACCAGGCAGCTTGGCCAGGTGTCAGGCACATACAGTTTTCACTCACAAATTATGGCTTGGGGCGAGAGAGGGAAGCTAGCTGCTTATTAACCAAAGATTACAGCAGAAGCAAAACTAGTGTTAAAAATGTGAACATTGTGAAAAATACAGTTTCCTTTGCTAAACTGGTTGCTGCTGAGGCTGACTGCTGCTATGGCCTCAGTAGGGCCATGGCTGGCTGGCTCCTGGGGGTAGTCCCCTCCAGACAAGGTGGAGGCAGCTTTTTCCCACTGCTGCAGGGGTGCGGCATGGAGGCTCTGTGAGGGTGTGGTGCGGAGGCTGGTTCACCTGGAACAGGCTCTTGGGCACTTCCTGGCACTGGCAGTGCTGCGGAATTGCAGCAGCTGGAGAGCAGGAGTGGGGGTGCGGAGCAGCCTTCTCCCTGGTCGGAAAGGAGCAACCATCCGGGACACTCACAGGCTGTCCCGGCTGTCCCAGTGCACTTGTTTACCCCAAAACAGGCTTGTTGATGCCTGGCTCCTTTTGTTTACTCAGCTCTGGCTGAGCAGTACCCACTGCAGAAAGGAGGAAGAAGGGGCAGTTGAGCAAGACATGTAGGGACACGTTTTGACAATATTTGGGGTGTAATTCTGGGCATAAGCACCCTTTACCACACTAAGGGAGAGTCTTCCTTCATCTAAACCTTCTCTCTAACCTCCAGGACTGAGGGCAAATCTTAGAAGAAGTGGAGAAAACATTCAGTACCTGCCGCCTCTGTATCCTCTGTGACCAGGTCACCCCACCCACCTCAGGCACACATTTTTCTTGATGATGCACTTGAAGAAGCCCTTCTTGTTATTTTTTACATTATTTGCTGAATTTGATTCCAAGAGGGCCTTAGATTTCCTTGTAACATCACTACATGCTCTGGCAATGTTTATATACTTGTCCTAAGTAGCCAGTCCTTTTTTCCATATACTGAGGAATTCCTTCTTCTATTTGAGTTTTTCCAGAAGCTCCTTGCTTCATGCAGAAGCTCCATACAGATCTCCTGCCTTCCCCACTTGATTTCTTACTCCTGGAGATGCATGAATCTTGAGGTTGGAGGAGGTGGTGCTTGGTTATTAACCCCCCTATCTTTAGTCCCTCAATCTTCTATAGCTGAAACTCATGGGATTCTTCTGAGGAGGTCTCTGGAAGCAAACAGGTGTTCCCTCACCTGCACACTCTTCTGGAGAGCTGTCTTTCCCAGGCTGTAATCAGAGATGTACCTTTGCCTTCCTGGAAGTAACACACTTTTTTCATTTTTAACCATGTTTATTATTAACGAAGTAATTCAATAGACCTGACAAATTGGCATGCTTTTAATTTCCCCAGAGTTAAGGGGTTTGCATAAGGCAGCACTGTAGATAAAGACTTTCACTTTTTTAGATCCAGACAAACTTGGACATCCCTATCTGCTAGGAGGGATTTGAGAACTGTCAGGTTGTAGCAGTCAAAATATCCTGTCAAGAGTTCCCTGGTAGACCTGCAATGACAAGAGATCCTGTGTCCTCAGCAGCCACATATTCTTGTGCAAAAGGCCTGCTTAAAGAGAAATGCTTAGAAATAATGGTAGGAGCCCGAATTTTCCTTGGGCTCTGATGCCTTTTGGCAAGTCACTGAAACTGTAAACTTTATCATTGTTTAAGGATGTCTGACCTCCTTCAGCACTCAGGTTTTGTTGCAAAGAGGTCATTGAAATCAACTTTTTTTTTCCAGAAACCCCTGAATTGCCTGTATTCATGGAACAAACATGCAGAAGTAGTATAATTTTATTCAGTGAATGAGGTCCAAGAAGTTAATCAGAAATGAGTCTTTTGCATTATTTATAGAGCAGAATTGTGCCTTATTGGACCATTTTAAGGTAATTGGCACTGCCTCAGTCTGTCCAGCACGTTGCAGCTTTCTAGAGGAAAGAAAAGCATCCTTGCAGTGAGCAATGTGTGAAATAAGCTCACTGGGTGTGAAAGTTTCATCTCAATTCCCTGACTATAGATTGGTTGACCTTGTTGATTACTGAGTTTTCTAACACTCATAAAACAAATGCAAGAATATTTGTGCATGAGCTGAGCCCTACAAAAGCTTAATATGAATTTTGCTTCAGGAATATCTGTTAGCATTGCATTTTCAAAATAATCATGTATTGTTTCTTGAAAACACTTCTTTTTTTCACAGTTTTCTAAACCAATGGGGGACTTGAGCAAAAGCTTTTAATCACTAGCTATCTCTATATACTTTAAAGAAACCTGTAATAGACAGTTTGAAACAGTATTATAAAATGTTGCATAATTCAGCAGTGGCCACACTTATGAAAATTTAATCTGAACCCAATATTGACTTAAACAGACTTCATGCTGATATCTTTTTAAGTGCTTTTCATTGCAGCTCTTCTTGTCATACTTAGAAGACAGGGTGAGAAATTAATTTGATTCTGGATGAAATACCATATAAATGTATCTTATTTTCACAGGAATAAACAATTAAATCAAAAAACTAAGTAATTGAACTACTCTACCTAGATAGGTTTAATCAGCTGATATCACTAAAAGTCAAGCTGAAGTATTGATGAGAGAGAAACAGTGCAATTTCATGTCAAACATGTCCATTAACTGCCTATAGGAATGCATTTACGCTTTTCAGTTCAACCTGCAAACCTTGATATCAAGTCAGAAACTGCTAACTTCTACCCTTATTATTAAAAAGACGAATGAGAACACAGAACACTTTAGTAATTTTGCATGCCATAAAAGAGTTTCTTTTTTTCTCACTTAAATGTAGAAAATCTGATGTTAGTACCTCTTATTTGTGTTCCTATATAGTCCTATCCTCTCCAGGAAGACTTCTCATGAGCCTATGCTTAGACATAGAAAATTAAGAATAATTTTTGTATGTTCTGAAGCCCACAGCCTTGGGTGTAATATGGGAAATCCTTGTCCTTTAGATTTTTGATTAAGAACACAGGTGATTTCCACTCTTCTTGATGGCAGTATCCAAGGCCAAGGTTAAAGAAGCAAAATCATACAAGTGAAACAGCATCTGTCTTGCTTACAGTAGGAATATAACATGTTAGCTAACTTTTTTTTTCCCATAAGAACATTTTCTCTTTGATCAGGATGATTTAAAAAAAAAAAAATCCTCTTTCTTACAATTATTTTTGGGGTAGCTTCTAGCCAGCTGCACTAGCTCCTGAAGGAACTTTGCCTTGAGAATATGTGCAAAAAGCAAGGTTTGAACTTTAAAACTTGAACAAATAAAAAATAAAATCAGAGTGTATTTACTTGTGCAAGACACTTTCCCAGCACTGCTCTCATAGCAAACCCCTGCTCATACATCATCTTGCAACTGTAGAATTACCCTTCTTGCCCACCTATCCCTCCCCTGGGTGCTGGGTTCCATGGAAATACAAAATGAGGCTTCATTAGCATTTCTGCAAGAGTCTTTGATCAGGCATCTCATTTAGGGGAAGAAAGGAAGAGTGGAAGGAGAAGGCCACATGGTTATTGCACCTTGTTACTGCTGGCTGTTCTCTCCAGCCTTCCTGTTTCCGATGCTGACATGTCACAAATCTCTAGAGACATCAGTGTTTTCAAAAGAATACACAGATTCACTTTTTATGTGCATCTTGGATCTTCACAAGGAGCAAACTCCCTGTTTTCATCTGTATCTAATTTTTGCTGGGTGCAATGTGGATAAAGGCAAGGCAAGGCAGAAAGAAAGAAAGGCAGAAAGAAAGAAAGAAAGGCAGAAAGAAAGAAAGAGAGAAAGAAGGAAAGAAAGAAAGAAAAAGAAAGAAAGAAAGAAAGAAAAAGAAAGAAAGAAAGAAAGAAAGAAAGAAAGAAAGAAAGAAAGAAAGAAAGAAAGAAAGAAAGAAGGAAAAAAGAAAAAGAAAGAAAGAGAAAGAAAGAAAGAAAGAAAGAGAGAAAGAAAGGAAAGAAAGAAAAAGAAAGAAAGAAAGAAAGAAAGAAAGAAAGAAAGAAAGAAAGAAAGAAAGAAAGAAAGAAAGAAAGAAAGAAAGAAAGAAAGAAAGAAAGAAAGAAAGAAAGAAAGAAGGAAGGAAAGAGAAAGAAAGAAGGAAAGAAAAAGAAATTTGATCCTGTCATGCAAGTATCTACCCATGTATTACACATGCATGTGAATGCACACATGAACTTTGGTAAAGATCAGTTCCAACAAAGGATATAGTTATCTCGCCTATCGTATCAGTCTCTACTGCAGCTGATTTGGGCTAGCAATAGCTGGCTACCTAAAAGGAATATGAATAGTTTTTCTTATTTCTGAGCTGAAATCTTCACCTTGATCTAAATCCTTTTTTACTGCCAAAGGACTAGAATGCTTAAAAGGAACTGAGAAAACTCTGGCTTCTGCCACTGGAGGTTCATAGTAAACTCAGCACAGACATTCTATAAAACTATCCCCAGAGGATCTGTTTGCAAATAGTTGTTAGGAGAGGTGTATGGAAGGCACTAAACTCACCTCAAGCGGCACTGCAGAAGTTCCAGGCACTGCTTTTGCCAGAAGGCAGTGCTGAATCACCACCATATCCTGCATAGTGCTAGAGGCTTTCATAGATTCTTGGGAGAGCTGGAAACAAAACTGGCTGGCAACTGCCATTGCCTGGTTTTGGTATGGCAGTGTATGGATTAAAGCCACGAGGTTCAGAGTAAAGAAGGCAACTTCTGCTTCCAGAACCTGCTGCCATGGCATAATATTGTAAAAGAGAGTCTGTTTTAAGTTTCTTTTCCTCATCTCACTACTTTCCTTCATTTTATGCAGCATCCACAAGCAATGCCTTCTGAGGTTATTTTGAATGGCTTAGCACCCCTCTCTTTCCCTTAGGTCTTGCTCCCCAAGAATATTTAAATATCACATGCTTGCTGTGCATGTTTAAAGAAATCCATTCAATATTGTGTCCAGCACTGCGTGCAGACACTTTCTCTTCTTTATTTATCTTGTCCAATTTTTGCAACAGTAAGTAGTGTCTTTCAGTATTGCCTTAGATCTTATCTCTGTTCTTGTGTCTCCAATTCTAAAAGCAGCCTGCTCTTTGTTCTAGCCTGACAAGTCAGTTTTTGTATGCAGACCAACGTAGCTGGAGATTTTCGGCCTGACTCTAGCTATCTGAGCATAAAAGAGACAAGGCTCATATATTCTTACAGTTCCCTCTCTGCTCATATAAAATATAAATTACAGACATGACAGATTAAAGTCAACCTGTTACATCAATTTGAGATGTAAAAAGTTCCTGCCACTGGACACATGACTTGTATGTTTGTCCCTTTCTCCAGCTCACCGGCTCTGTTTTTCATTTGAGTAGCCTCTGCCCTGGAGAGTGTACAGTTTGTGGTGCCGCTATGGTCTTTAATTACTAGCACAACAGCCTCAATATCTATTAGCATCCTACTGAGCTTTCAGCTTGGAGGGAGAAGGTCTTAGAAGATCTTAGAAATTACTGCTACCCAGGCAGTCCCTAACTCTACAGGAAAATTCTCCCAGTGGAGTAAGAGGAGGCAGGAAGCAGGAGAGATACCCCAGCACCAAAATCTGGCACACACCCCAGGGTAAGTGCCTCTCCTGTGAGGTCCTGTTTGGAGACTCCTGTAACTTCACCATTTTATAGGTCACAAAGTGAGAAATGCAGATATTCTAGAGACAGCAAACTCTCTGGTGGTTTTCCAGGAGTATAGGGATAATAAAAAAGCTTCTCAACTGAACAGGAAAGTAAAACTGTCTCTACCAGAATAATACAACTAATAGATGAAACACTACAGTGCAATGGCATTTTGCGTACGTGTAAATAAAACCCGAAGACATACAAATACAAGACTATCATATATGCTAAATGAAGTAAATATTGTGTACACATATATGGATACACATTTGTATTTAAATACGTTGAAATAAATTGTATTATTACTATGATGTATTATGTCTCAAAAAATGCTCCCTTTTCCTCTCATTTGCAAATATAAACACTCATTAGATGCATTTGGCTGAATGTCTGGATACTATCAGGGGGCAATAAAACTGTACCTAAGGAAAATAGAAGGGCCATGGTCTTGTCTTTTTGATATAGTAACACTGCAACTTGTGATTTTTTTCCCCGGATCACTCAAGCTTTCTCAAAGCAGAACAGCTCCCCTGGTTCTGCTTTTCTCAAGTTATGCTTAAAATGACCCATAAGCAGAGTGAGCTTGGATGAACATTTCTTTTCTTCCACAGCCCTGTGAATTTTTTATGCCTGGCATTAAGGTGAAAATCATAATTTCTCTCTGTCTGCTGGGCGACGGGCCATCAATTAAATTCTCTTTTGTCCATATGTAAAATAGCTAATGGTTGCAGCTTCCTTCCATAATAGAGCCATTAGTGGGTAATCTGCCCCTCTCTGCCAACCGACTTACTCAGATGGGTATAGATGAATTGGCAGTAATGTGCCATATAAACTTGGCTCTGTAGATGTCCTGAAAGCAGAAACGATCTCTCAGTGTGATAGTTTGCTCTGTTGTATCACTGGTTAATACACAACTTACTTCTACGCTGGTGTGGCTGTCGTTGAATTTGCAAATAATTTTGTATTCCAGGATATCAGTTTACACAAATCTGATTCATGATCTGACATAATGCATATATAAAATGTCTTCAATCTGGTAACGTGCATCTGATTCACATTGATTATACTCAGTGCTGATATTCAAAGCCCTGTATTATCTTTGCTGTTTTCTAGCTTACAACTCCAGTGGATAACTGCTAGGGAATTTGTAATCCTTTGTAAATATGCCCACTTGACTGCTGCACAATGAATATTGTACGTTTTATTTATAACTAGTATTCTCTAAAGATGTCCAGATCTTGTATTATCTAAAGGTCTCCAGTACTGGGACCTGTGCTGTTTAATATTTTTATCAATTATATAGACAGTGGGACCGAGTGCACCAGCAGCAAGTTTGCAGATAATGCCAAGCTGAGTGGTGCTGTTGATACACCAGAGGGACAGGATGTCATCCAGAGGGACCTGGACAAGGTGGAGAGGTGGGCCCACATGAACCTCATGAGGTTCAACAAGAGCAAGCGCAGGGTTCTGCACCTGGGCTGGAACAATCCTCACTGTCAGTACAGACTAGGGAATGATGTAAGTCTGAAGTGGAATCCACAAAGGGCTGATTCTGAAACGAAGTTAGACCAATGCAGAATGCCCTTGAAATTTCCACCGTCCTTATGTTTGTATGCAAATATTTAAGTTTATGTATGTATACATTGTAATTAATATATCTGAGTCCAGTAAAAATCATACACACTTTTTTGCTCTCTGCTTGCTTTTCTTGACTGGCTCAATCTCTGTAGAATGTTTCCAATTTGGATCACTTCTGTTCTCCTGCCAGTTTTCCAGTCCAGTGTGATCCAAATTAAATAACCTTCTATTGTGCCATTCCTGATAAATGTCAGATTAATCTTTGCAGAATGTGGAGCTTTGCTTGACAAGATGATTACTGCAATATTTAAACAACCCTTAGGGCCTTAATTCTCTAACAATTTATGGTCTATCCTATGTGTGACTGCTGTTTCTGTCTCCTGAATGGCCAAGTGCACTCTACTGTGAAATGTACAGTGAAGTGATATTTGGTGGCATGCACTCACTTTCTTTGCTTCATGACAGAGTGTTTTAGATAGGGTCCAAGAAGGGCTTTGAAAATGCACGGCTCCCTCAGATCTTGAGGAGAAATCACTTCCAAGAGAAAAAGATAAGAATGCTAACAGCGGTTAGTAGGAATCAGGTAAGGGAAACCTCTTTTACTTGCATTTAAGCAGACGAGTCATGACGCGCATTGTGGTGACTCTCCCCATCAGCTGAGAGAAGCAAGCAAGGAGCACAGACTTCTCACTGCCACAGCCCCCTGTGAGTGAAGGCACTGAAGGAGCTGGGGCTAGGCATGGAAAATCCTCACTGGAAAGCCCAGTCTGTGGCACAGATGCCAGATAAATAGGCCAGAATAGAATCCAAAAAGTTTAGAAGGAATTTAAGAATGAAGCTGACATTTAATGAGGCTTGGGAAGAAACTTCCCTCTAAGGGCCTGTTATTAAATAGCTGATGGCTGTAGGCTTTTTTCATTTCCTTTCAGAGCGGCTGATACTGTCCAGTTGCTGGAGACAGAAAAGTGGCAGTGTCAGAGGTGGCAATGATTGCCTTTAAGACATATTCCATTTTGAGTTAATACAGATTCTTAACAAAGAACACATCATGATGAGGAAGTGTTTACAATGGATGAGTCAAGGAAAGATCCCATTGTCCCTCTCAAATTTTTGTCCAGCCTGTCCCAGGGTTCAGGGTTATGCTTCACTTGCACAGCATGCCTTTTTATGTCTTATGTCTGTAGTGTCATAAAGCAACTGGTAGTGTTTAGTGGCTCTCTGCACCAGTAGCTCCATCTTGAGGGACTGAAATTGATGTAATTTATCATGGCAGGTGAATATGCAAGCTGTGCCTCTTGCCCCATCGCACAATGTAGCAGAAGAAGCAATAGACAACGAGTCAGAAATAGCTCTCTCTTATTCTTTTCTTTTTTTTTTTCCTCCAGTTTTTGAAACACCAACATTATATGTCTGCATGGCTGGAATACCTAGGTACAGTAGCTCCTCTTAATGGAGCTGTGTACAATCGCACACTGTCAGAAGCTGTTGGTGTTTTATTAGTGAACTATTCACTGCATCTGTTTTGCCAGAAGTGGTAATGAAGAGTGCATTTTGTTTTGTGACATTTTTTCCAAAAGAAAGAATGTTTTTTCCTGTGTTCATACCTTGTCATGATTCTTTTGTACTGTCGCTTAACACTAAAGGAGCCTCATATCTTTTATTCAGTAGACATACCCCAAACAGGACTGCATGGATGGATGGGGCTGTCATTGCCTGGAACAGTATGTTTTCTGTCTCCATAGAGTTCCCTAACCATACAGTATCACTCCAGGCTTGATAGACATATTAAGAATCTCAGCTCCAGGCCTTTTGATTACATGTTCCAGTTCTTTCAGAAATTTGGAATTAAAATTACCAGGTTGTCCTGACCTGACTGCAGTGAGCTCCTTGAGTCTTTATTCCACCTCCAGCTGCTTTACTTTGTGTTATCTTAGACTTGTCTCCCTTAACCTTCTTGCCTATACTTCCACTTTCAGTATCATTTCACTAATCTGTGCCAGAAAGACAGGAAATGTGGAGATGAGTTGTACTCACTGCAGGTATCCAAGGGATACATAATCCTGCCCCTTCTGTGAAGGGGCAGCATGAATATTACAACTTCAGTTCAAATACACTGGTGCTATTATTTGGAGGAGAGGAACTTTGCAGGACTAGAGGGAAAAGATGGCAAGTGACATAGTTTTGCCTGGACAGGAACACATTTTAGCCACTTTTAGAATGTCCCAACTAGTCTGGCTTCTCACAGGTGCTGGTCCCACACAGTTCCCAGGGTGGCTGGTGGGAGGTGCAGCTGTTCTGCAGCTCTGTCGGCCAGGCTGCTTATGTCTGGGACTAATCAAAAATGCTTCAACCATGAAAAGGTTTGTGACTTTGAGAGTATTTTACATATCCCTATTACGAAACATCAAAATAACCCTAATCCCTTTGTAAACGTTAAGTCTTAACACAATCTTTTACTTGGCACTGTATCTGTGGGCAGGCATAGACACATGTTAACAGGGCTAACAAGCAGAATAGTCAGTAAAATATAACAAAATAGAGGAAAATGAAGTAAAACATAACAAAATAAAATAATTCAAATAAAATAAAACCCCAAACTGCCCTGCTCTCAACAGTGCAGTCTTATCACAGTTTGGTTATATTTTTCTTCTGCAGAATTCAAAGTTTTGTTTTAAATTCTGCACATCACAGCCATACTAAATATCCCCTTAGACAAGACACAAAGCTGCTGAGTAAGACCCCTGCAAATCAGGGATGCTTTTTCATAAGACCAACATGCATAATTTATACCTGCATACAATTAGCCTGTTTACATTTATACATCTTCTGTTTCCTTTTATGTGAAATATTCCACAGAATACTTGGTAATGCATTCAAAGTAACCTGAGTTTTTTGGATTTTCTTAAAGGCTGCAGGACTAAACAATTTATAAAACCTCACACTTAGTAAATACTTTAGATGAATACAAAAGTGTTTTCTTACTAGGTATCAATGGTTTTACATTAAAAAAGAGTCCTGTTTTTTCCCAGTTTTGAAGCTCTCTCAAGTGGTAGTCTATAAATCCTTGACACATTTTAAAAATATTTAAATTGTGGGTTTTTTTCTAAATGCATTCAGTGTTAGAGTCATAATCATGTCTACAAAATAGATATAGCAGACCAACATCCTTCCCTCAGCCCTGATCTGAAGGGTCATACCTTTCAGACTGCAAGATCCCCTAGCGGGGGTTGAACTGCCTTACCAAGCATATTGAAGTTTTCTTTAACCCTTCTGTGCCTGACCATCTTTTGAATTCTCTTGGCCCAAATGAGGTGGGAAGGCTGCATATACATAACAGAGGATGATGAAGAGGCTTTGTGTGATCATCAGAAACACAGCTAGCGCACAGGAAAAAACTGGTGAGTTCAGTGGCAAGGCATGACTGTACTACACAGGAGGTGAGAAGATGGGGAGGGTTCACACTGGGACTGCATTCACCAGGCAGTAGTCAGCAACTAGAGAGGTGAGGACAAAAAGTGCTGTTTAGGGGAGAGTATCACAGTACGACTAAGGTTGGAAGAGACCTTGAAGATCATAGAGTCCAACCTGTAACCACAGACCTTACGACTAGACCATGGCACCAAGTGCCACATCCAGTCCCCTCTTGAACGCCTCCAGGGACGGCGACTCCACCACCTCCCCGGGCAGCCCATTCCAATGGTGAATGACTCTCTCGGTGAAGAACTTTCTCCTCACCTCGAGCCTAAACTTCCCCTGGTGCAGCTTGAGACTGTGTCCCCTTGTTCTGGTGCTGGTTGCTAGGGAGAAGAGGCCAACCCCTTCCTGGCTGAACAGCACATAGCGCAGAGAAGAAGACATCAGGGAAGGACAAATGTCTGGGTGGGAATGAACCAGGACAGTGGCTGGGAGAAAAGGAGACTGAGATTTTGAAAAGAATACTATTTCTTTCTGAAGGGAAAGAAATCCCATTGTTCCCTGGATTAGAAAAGACCATCTGCCTTTTATATACAAATTAAATTTCTTTATAAACAGCTCATTATTAGCTCTGCATTCACACACTTCAAAGAAATAACTACTATTGCTGAAAAACCTACGGATGTATAGTAGAGAGACTTTGTTTCATGAGCACGTCATGCTTAAAACAATGGAGAGCTGGGTTCCCATGACCATCCAGGCACATACCCTTCTGCAGCTTTGGGCATACAATGATGAATTAGGTGCATCTTGAATATTGTGTTCAGTTCTGGGCCCCTCAGTTTGAGAAGCACAGGGGGCTGCTTGAAAGTGTCCAGTGCAGAGGCACAAAAATGATTAACAGAGCAGGACAGCCTCTTATGAGCAGAGACTGAAGGAGCTGGGGCTCTTTAGCTTGGAAAAGAGGAGACTAAGGGGTGACCTCATTCATGTCTATAAATGTGTAAAGCAGGAGTGCCAAGAAGATGGAGTCAGGCTCTTCTCAGTGATGCCCAATGACAGAACAAGGGGAAATGAGTGGAAGTTGAGGCATAGGAAGTTTTGTGGAAAAACGAGAAAAAAAATGTTCGCTGCAAGGGTAATGGAACAGGCTGCCCAGGGGGTCGTGGAGTCTCCCTCTCTGGAGATACTCAAGATCTGCCTGAATGAATTACTGTGTGATCTGGTGTAGGTGAGCCTCCTCTGGCAGGGGGATTGGACTAGATGATCATTTGAGGTCACTTCCAACCCCTAACATTCTGTGACTCTGTGAATAGAGTTTTAACTACTTTGGATTTCAGTGCCTGGTGACCAATGCACACTGCATCTTTGAGGAGACTCTGACACTTACTCCTAGAGCACTGTTTCTTTTGAATAGATTTCTTTTTCATAATATACCTCTTAACTCTACCTCTCCCTCCCCACCTTCCCCCTTCCCCCTCCCCTCCTTCCCCCCCAGTATCTATTTTCTGCTCATGAGTCAACAGTGCGAACAATGAAGAATTTGGTATGGCATGATCCAAGGGGGCATGAATTACTGGTATTACTTTGCACTCACTCAGCTCCAACTCTCCAAAGAGCTGCCATTGTAACATAAAACACAGCTGGAACATAAACCATTGATCCTTATGAGTTTTTTCTTCAATCAATATTTCTTTATAGGGAACTTCACTTAGGATGCAATAAAGAGGTACATCATAACTGTGGACATGGGATACAAGGGCTCATTTTAGATGCTCTGAGAGCTGCTAGTATTGAAAGGGGACTGCAGTGCCACAGCAGGCCATAAGGTGATATATTTGAAGATTGGACTCTGCAGTCTGTGATGCTGTTGGTGAGAACTAGGACCTCTCAGACAGCTCCCCAGGGCATAACCCTTGAGTCCACTTGTGGCTGCAGCTTCTGACATCTCCTGTGTTGTAGTCTCTGGGAAATTATTTTTCTGTTAAGTGTTTACTCATCAGATTGGACACATATTTTCCTGACTGATGAATGTGATGACTAATACAGACCAGGGCAAGTCCAATTCTTATGAAGCCTGAAAGACTGAAAATGGGCAGGGAAGAAACATCTGAAAAATCATGTGCACAAGTTGTCTAGCATAACGAGACAGTTAAATCACACATATGAGCAGTGCATCTTTACAAATGAGCTCTGTCAGGAGCTGAGCAAGAGCTCAGAGTCTCTTCACAAGGCAATAAGGCAAGAGTATCAGATAGGAATTAGTGTTCATACAACCAGGCAGATGGGTTGTTGCATGCAGATCAAATGTGAAAGGAACTTTTTCCTTTCCTCTAAGAGTGGAAAGCACCAGCTTCCAGTACAACAGAATTTGTCTGTCAGATGCTGAAACAGCCAAGACAAGTCGTATTCTTACAACTCCATTTTCAATGCTGGGTAGAGTTACTGTTAAAATGAGTCAAGGAAAAAGGAAAAAGGCAAAAAACAAATACACACCCTGCCCCCTCCAACCCCCCAACAAACAAACAAACAAAACCAAACAAACAGGATAAATAAATCTTTGGTCTGATTGTACCACTTGACATTTTTTTTCAAACATGCATGTTTTTAACTTCCTTTTGGTCTTCAAGCAAGTGTTCCTACCCTTTGCCACTATGCTCTGCTGTTCACAGTAAAAATTAACAACAGCCAGTTAACACTGGTGAAATTGAGATGAACATTTGCTGCCAGGTGCTGCCCAAAGATCCTGATCAGCATCACTACTCTGCTATTTATAATTTTATACAAGCCAGTGACCAACGGGCATGATCCTTTCTCAAGTAGCCCAGAGCTTTAGTTAGGTCTTAACAACATAAAAAGAGCAGCTGGGGGGAGAGATATTAGAATGGTCAAAGCCAAAAGCAGAATGTGATAGTTACAGATCTCTTTGTTGATTTAAGATTAAGAGATAGCAGCAGTTATCCTTTGCCCCTTTACAGAGATGCCCTGCAAAGCAGGAGGACTAGGTATCTCTGTGTTGGCTCATTTCCTGCTACCATCAGATAGTAGGGCTGTGGTAACCTTTGCTTCCTCTAATTTTCTGAATTTCCTGCTAGTTTGATTCCTAATGTACAGCAGAAAAAAGGATGCTGTCTGTCCTCCCTCTTCCCAGCTCTGTCCCTTCTTCATTTCAGGTTTTAATGCTCAGATGGTGCAACACAGGTGGATCCCTCTGGGGATGGGTATAAGGATACTCACAGGCTGACTAAGATCAATGCACTTGCAAACAGACTGAGAACTGCAGATCTCATTCCATTTTGGTAAAGAAACAGATATCAGCTGTTCTGTTACAATGGTTATAAAATATAATAAAAAACCTTGTGAGTTTTTGATCAGACACTTCTGAGTTAAAGGATTGCTGACCTGTAAGTAGACAGGCTCACTCACCCCATTTTAATCTGCTTTTTCTCTAGTTGTTCTTCCCTTAATTTAGATGTGCTGTGAGGGAGAGGCAAACAACTGAGACAAGCAGGAATGGTGGCTGACTTGCTATATCAGAAGGAGGTCAATACTGACACATTTGTGAGTCACTGAGCTGTGCAATGAAAATCCCAGTGATTTCAGAGAGATGGTAAAGAGCATGCACAAAGCATATGCAATCCCATCCCCCCCCAACACACACATATTCATAGGCAAGACTTACATGTACACATATGTGGTAGTCACACGCTCACATAAAAAAATACCACAGTGATGTCCAGCAAAAGAATGGGTATTTTCTCAGACAACTGCAGGTAAAAGGATTACTCACTTGAACTACTATGTTGACTCTAAAGACAAAACAAGATGGAAGTGTAGGCAGAGGTATGAGGTGGGCAGAGAGTGTTAGAGAGTTTCAGATTATATCTCTTAGTGCAAAAATGCTTTGGCAGAGTACATAGGTGTAAAAATATGAAGATACAGAGAATTCAATTTCTTACATTTTGATCCTTTCTTTTACTAAAGAGGTGAAAAGTTCTTAAAACATTGAAGAGTAAGGTTTATGGATTGTTAGAGCTGTGAAAAACTCAGTTTAGTTCACAGAAGCATTGCTGATTTTCTCACTTTCTGTGGATATGTTATGTATCAAGTTATCACACAAGCGATGTTTCAAAATGTTTCTTAGACCCCTGAAAGGTCTTGAGATCAGTTGCCAACAAAGTTCTGCTACAAACACTGATCAGACATACAGGATACAATGCCAGATAAGGCATGCCTGAGCATTTTTCACTTCAAAGTTCACTGAAAAGTTTGGAGAAATGACAAGCTATTTGCTGTGGAGCACAGTAAAACAGGACAAAGAAATTGTGTGTGAAATGAGGACGCTCCTCACATCCACCTAGCATGTCATGGAGCGCAAGGTGGATGTATTAGGAAAACCATGCCTGCTGAGTAACTTGAGAATAAAGGATTTGCTACACTGTTAAATGATAAAGATCTTCCGGTTTCTTTGAACAAATCCATTTCTCATACTCTAAACTCAACAATGAAAAGTAAGCACAAAGAAAACTTAAAATCCTTTAAGATATGTAGCAAGTCTACCATTTAATGAGCTACATCAATGGTAATCATCAGTAAGTGTGTGAAGTACTGGATTACTCTTACAACAGCAAAAAGAAAGATTCTTAAAAAAAGAAAAAAATCTACCTATATATCCTGGGGGAAAAATCAACAGAAAAAAAGGTAAATGGATGAAAACCACTCAAATTAGTTTCTATTTCCAGCATTATTAAATGACTGACAATTCCTGCCCTTTGTGGATTTGTAAAATAATTTAACAGCTCAGCGTAAACACTCTGTCAAGATTGAAGTCTGTTATAGAAGTAAAATACAATGTTCTAGGATTTATTTGTTGTTCCTCATTGGCTACATGCTTTGTCAGAGAACACAGTGCAGTAGTGAGCAACCAAGAAATGGGGCTTGTATGAAATTTCCCCTGCTTGATATTCATGCTAGAGTTCCAGGAGACTGAATTTAGTGAGGATAGGACTGAGCATCTTCATATCCTGCCAGGTGGTGAGATAAAGGCATTGCAAACAACCCATAATGCTCTTAAAACACCACTAGTCTTAATTCTAACCAATAACAAAGCTACTTGGGAGAATCTTTTGGTGTATTTTGTGTTCATTTTTATTTTAATGTATGTCCTTAATTCTTCAGATACAGTTCTATTAAGTGACATCACTGCTGTCATTTGATGATGTTTATCTGTATAGATGATGACTAGGTGAATGGGGCTGGGGTTCTTGGATACATCTGGGAGATGCTTAAGTACTTTGAAATATGTATATGTTACAGTGTATCTCTATAGAGTCATACAAAATAGGGTGACTGGGCAGTGCAAAAAGTGTGAAGGGAAGTGTTTACACAGAAGAGCTGGTGAAAACAACAATTTCGTACTGATGTATCTTTCTGAAGAAAACTGCAATTTTAACCTAATGCAGGTGTGGAGGTGTCATATTTGTATGCTTATGTGCCCTTTCTGTGTCGTTTGTGTCTCCAGTAACTGTTACTCCTATCCAGCACTTATCACCCAACGGTCTTCTCACCCCCTTCTGCCTCCTTTCAGTCTTTGAGGTGAGCCCCTTGATCAGAAACTAGGGAAAACAGGTAGCTATGGAGTCCTTATGTGGAAAACCCTCTCACTTTACATAGTTAGCTGATGCTCTTTGATCTTAACAAATCTCTTGTTTCAGTAGAGAGAAATGATTGTCTTGGTGACAGTTTCATTCAGACATAAAGCTGTTTTTCCCCAGCAAGTTGGAAGAATGACTGAAAGGACAAATTACACGATAAAGATTCAGATGTGATTTCTCATCTTGGATCTATTACAGATATAGTCCCAATTCACACCTGATAGTCTCTGCTACCTGTTGCTAAAGTCTAAGTGGGGATAATGCATTGTGGGTGGTCTGAGAGTAGTTTAATACCATTTGCCATCTAATGATCAGTGGTTCAGCAAAGACACATATTTTTCGTATTGGTGAACTTGAGTTACTGGACCAATGATAATTTATGTTACTGGAGGTTCTGATACAGAAGAACTAATGAAACTATCACAGGAATTTTGCTGTTGGGCTGGTATGTTTTTGTTTTTTTCTATTCCAGTCTGGAAGAATACCTTGTGATAGGTAAACTGATTCACATAAACTTATGTGGCCCATTGTAGGGTCTGGTGGTTTTTTACAGTCTTTAGCTACTCAGGGCATTGAATTTTCAGTCCGTGTTTCTAAAATCAAATTCTTGAGAAGGAAATGCATTTCTTTTGAATTAGCAGAATGAATATCAGGGTCCTTTCTTAAATAAGAGTATGAATTCACTGAGATATCAGTTTAAAAACTGGTTAATTATGTGTCTTAAATATATAATTACAGGAGGGGGAAAATCTACTTGTATGTCAAATTACTGAATACTCTGTCACTACAACTAAAGGAACTCTGCGGTTGTTTGGGAAAACTATTTTTTAACTCCTTTTCATTTTAAAGATCAAATAGAGCATAACTTTTTTTTTTTTTTCTTTCTGTCAAGATCAGAAAACTAACTTAAGATGACTTTTAAAGAAAGGGGCTATTTGCTACCTTGCTGTTAAAATCATGTTTTTACCGTCTGCAACCACAATATTTTCAACATTATAATGCTAGGCAGGAAGCACAAGATTACTAGGTATCAGCTCTGATTTCTGTTTCCTGTTTCATGTCTTATCTGGCCTAAAATTTCTGTAGATAAATGCAGCTTCCAAGTTAAACACAGGTGTGCTACAGTGTAATTCTGGCAGGTACTACTGTGTTTGTGCTATAAGAGGTGTTACCTGATCTTGCTTGTTTTTAAAGCTGAGAAGACAAGGGCTTTCCTTTGAACATGCACAGTAAAAAAAGAAAATCTCCACCAGCAGGTGCTTTCTGGAGGTGAACGAGACCCACAGTAAGGAGCTCATTTTCCAGTCCTTCTTGGTCTCTCACAAATGCCGGCCCTCTGTTCCCTAGGAATTATGCTTTACTGTGCATTTTTTGATTGTGCATTACAGCAGTTTGTCGAGATGCTGATACAAAAAAGGATAAAGGTTAAGGGTGTTCTAACAGAAAATAGATAGGGAAGGAGAAATAGGCACTGTAATGCAGAGATTAGGAGAGAGAGTGTTGCAAGCAAGGATGTAAAGGTGCATGCAAATAAGAGAATTAAATAGGAAAAAATAAGATAGTACACCATGATTGAAAATGGTTAGCATGAAAACACAAGGCAGGCAAAAATAGGCTAAGACAATACTTATTGAAATTTCATTCATCAGAGGAACAAGAGAAACAGGCACCTAATTTTCATGAGTGTCCTAAAGTTCAGCAGGCATAAAATCATACAGTTAAATTACAGAATACCAATAGTCTAAATCATGCATACATACATACAAACAAGATGTTTAAAAATATAAATGTAATCTTATTTTAAACAGCTTATGATTCTCTCCAGAACCAATTTAGCCATTTTCCCTGTAATACCCTGGCATGGTTCCTGTAAAAATGGGAGCAATTTGAGATTCAGCAAGTTGGTTAGCAATTTAACTGAAAAAAAAAATTCAACCTGGTGTATTCAAATAGTGTTAAAAGGTTTTGCTTAATCTCACAAATCACAGAACTCAGGCATGACTGAAGTGGTGCTACTTAACCCCCTCCATTCTACTGAAGGATTACAGCAGCTATCTATTGTTTGCAGTCTCTTTTAACACTTCAATCCAGCAGATTGAAGATAGGATTCTGAAAATTGAGCAATAGGTGAGAAGTTTGTGAGGACAATAATGACAAAAAGAAGCCATTGTCACCAAATTATTCTAATTTGATAGCTGCATTTACAGTTGTGTGTTGGATAGTGCCCAGGAGCTGAAAATATTTTAAAATCCTTTCTAACTTCCTGACTGATTTTTCATTTCAAGCCATATGTCTATTGTCCCTATATGGAAGTTGATCAGGAACTAGAGATAATACCAAAGTTTAAAAACATCTTTTGGTTTTAGCTTCTTCAGTATTGCCTATATGATTCTTCTTGTTATCAGCATGCATTGATTCATGAGAAATCAGAGGTTGGGCTAATAGAAATTAATGTAAAATCTGGAAAGCATTAATAAGAAATATTATTGTGGTTTTTTTAATTTAATTATAATTTTTCTTACAGAAGTATCAATGTCTACACAAAATATGTTTAAGCATAGCCTTCTTACTTAAGTAAGAGGAGCAGAAGATGTAGAGGTTTTGTGGTAACAACCATTACAGAAATTAGTCAGAAAGTTAAGCTGTGTTTCTCAAGATGGTTTGCTGTGAACTTGAGTACCAATATATCCAGTGGTATTTGACAGAGATTAATGATGCATTTGAATGTCAGACAGTATGCGCTTTGTCAAGCTGTGAGATAAGGTGTCAATCTACTTTTGAAGCTGTTGTCTCAAGAAGACACTGGATCAGTTTTTAGAACAGCTGATTCATGATTCTGCATCCTTCAAAGTCCAGCAAGGCCCTCTCATAACAACTGATTTCTTAAGTGTTTAATCTTGCCTTTTCAGATCTGGTCCTGAGACAATCAGGAGAACAAACAGAGCTACAGCAGTCAGCCTATTCACAGAAGAGTTACATTACTTAGTTCTTTGGAGCTAATAGTTTTGTTGATAACAACAAGTGCTGATTTTCACAAGTTCAGTCAGTAGTGCACAAAAATGAAAACAGACTCAATTTCTATATCTAATTGAAATGTTTTTCTTGGGTTGAGATCCTTCACTTTAATGCTCTCTTTCCTCCAAAGTATTAACATTTGCCTTGGCAGCTTCATGAGTCCATATTGGCATTGCAAAAACACCCTCACATATTTCATGTTCCTTGACTTTTCCATCATAAGAAAACATACATGAGACCTTGCCTTTGAAGTCTTCATAAACTCAAGCTCCAGAACTATAAGCAAAATAAATTAGTCTTTCCTTGCAATAGTATGAATGTCATACTTTCCACTGTACAGGTCCATCCATCTAATTCAGACGTTCTGTTGAATTTTGACTATCTCCAAAATTTTTTATTTAAGCATCAGAAAGTTTTTGTTCAAGATCACAAAATAGTAAGTCAGTCAGATAAATGTTGACAACACATTTGGACTCTTGTCCAAAAGGATCTTAAAGGTCTTTTCCAAGACCTAAATGAATTCTGTGAATTCTATGATTCTATAACATTCCCCATGTTGGCATACAGGCAAAGGAAGGCTGGCTACAAGATTTCCAAGAGTGTAAGACCAGACCTAGTATATTATGATTAAAGGATGAAAAATAAGAGTACAGCAGAAAAGCAACTTCATCTGAGAAATGGAAGTTACAGTGTCCTGTGTGCCTGTGTTAATGGAAATGATTATTTGTAACATGAGCCCATTACTCATGTTTGTGATGCTGAGCCACTTTCTTATCTGCTCATGATACTAATTGTTAAGGTAATTCAAGACTAAATGCGTGAATATTTATGGACTTAGTATTTATTCTTTCAGAGGAAAACATTGTTTAAAATATTGATTAAAATATTCTGGGAACGTAGTTTCCATTTATATATATATATATATGTAAAAATATTAAGATGAATCCCATGGTGGATTATGTCAGTCTTGTCAAATTCTATCATGTCAGCCATCAGAAAGATAAATGGAACAAGGAATGGAAACAAAGAGGTAGGTTACTGAGCAGAAGACAAATCAGGATGTATATATAGTGAGAAACAGAGAGGATGACATAGAAGGATGAACAGTGAACTGACAGTAGAGTATGGAGCAGGAAAAGAAAAAAAAAAAAAAAGTGATGTTATAATGAAAAGGGAAGATAGCTCTATACAACAGTGGGAAATCTCCATTAAGCTACCCCCAGCGAACAACCTAAAAATACTTTGCCAACCTCAACATGCTTAGAGGTAGTTTTAGGGTATCTCAGTAAAATTTTGCTTGACCTTTATATGTTGTCCCCTTCCTATCAGAAATCCCAGAGATAGGTTTCCCTGGATCCTACACTATGCAAAGGTTATGTCAAGAAGACATTCATGCATTGTTGCTGCTTATGCCATCCTTGGTTTTTTAACATTACAGTGGCCCAACTCATTGTGCATGGTGATGCTTTTTTGTGCTTTTTCCAATCCAAAAAACATCTCCTATCTATAATTTCATCTTGTCCCATCTATTCTGTCTTTCCAGATCTGTGAACCATGAACTACATTGATAGTAAGTACAAAACAATAATATAAAACACAGTCTTGAGTTTATGTTAAAATATCACAGAGCAGAGAAGATGTTTCTTGTGATTATGGAGAACTGAGCTTTGCAGCATTACACAGATTCACAGAATGTTAGGGGTTATAAGTGACCTTGAAAGATCATCTAGTCCAAGCCCCTGCCAGAGCAGGATCACTTAGACCAGATCGCAACAGGAATGCATCCAGGCAGGTTTTGAATATCTCCAGAGAGGGAGACTCCACAACCCCCCTGGACAGCCTGTTCCAGTGTTCCATCACCCTCACTGTTAAAACGTTTTCCTTATGTCCTTCCACCCATTACCCCTTGTTCTGTCATTGGGCATCACTGAGAAGAGATGGCTCCACCCACTTGGCACTCCCACTTTACCCCTTAGTTTCCTCTTCTCCAAGCTAAAGAGACTCAGCTCCCTCAGTATCTCCTCATAAGGAGGATGTTCCACTCCCT
Organism: Picus viridis; assembly: GCA_033816785.1. NCBI lineage: Eukaryota > Metazoa > Chordata > Aves > Piciformes > Picidae > Picus > Picus viridis. The sequence goes on along the minus strand of CM066578.1, from coordinate 32,582,771 downwards.
CCATAATTTTTGTGGTTCTGCGCTGGACTCCCTCAAGCAGTTCCCTGTTCATCTTGCATTGAGGGGCCCAGAACTGGGCACAATATTCTAGATGCAGCCTCACCAGGGCAGAGCAGAGGGGAAGGAGAACCTCTCTTGACCTACTAACCACACCCCTTCTAATACACCCCAGACTAGCATTGGCATTCTTGGCCACAAGAGCACATTGCTAGCTCCTGGTCAACCTTCCACCCACTAAGACCCCCAGGTCCTTTTCCCCTTCACTGCTCCCCAGTATATCAGCCCCCAACCTATACTGGTACATGGGGTTACTGTTTCCCAGGTGTAACACTTGCCCTTGTGGAACTTCATTACATTTCTCCCTGCCCAACTTCCAGCCCGTTTAAGTCTCAATGAATGGCAGCACAACCTTCAGGTCTGTCAGCCACTCCTCCCAGTTTTGTGTCATCAGCAAACCTGCAGACAGTGCTTTCTGGGCTCTCATCCACATCATTGATGAATATATTGAATAGTACTGGTCCCAGTACTGACCGCTGAGGACCTCCACTAGATGCAGGCCTCCAACTAGACTCCATCCCATTGACCACAACTCTCTGACTTCTTTCCTTCAATCATTTCACAATCCACCTCACTACCTGATCATCCAGACCACACTTCCTCAGTTTAGCTGCAAGGATGCTGTGGGAGACAGTGTCAAATGCTTTACTGAGATCAAGATAAAACCACATGCAATGCTCTACCATCACCTATCCACCTGGTTATGTCCTCATGGAAGGCCCTCAGGTTAGTCAAACATGACTTCCCCTTGGTAAAACCATGTTGACTGCTCCTAATCACCCTCTTGTCCTTGATATGCCAAAGGACAGCACCAAGGATAAGTTGCTCCATTACCTTTCCGGGATGGAGGTGAGGCTGATCAGACTGCAGTTACCTGGGTCCTCTTTCTCACCCTTTTTGAAGATTGGAGTGACATTTGCCTTCCTTCAGTCCCCAGGTACCTCTCCTGACTTACCAAAGATGGTGGAGAGTGGTTACACCAGATGATTTTTTCCACTGAATGGGCATGAGGTGTGTGTCATGCAAGCCCTTGTGCAAAACCTGTTACCTGCGGTGAGCTGTTGTTACTGTTATTCTTCAAATGCGTGTTTTCAAATATTTTGATGGTTTGGATGGTTTGTTAAAGGAGAGAAGTTTTCATGGATTGTGTTTTCATTTATTTGCTCACTGAGTAGCATCCTGGTGGTATTTGCAGAAGCTGATTATGTGGAAGCATAATGTTAAGGAATTTTTAAATTTAAAATTTTTCTTTCTCTGTGCTATGATATAATTTAGTAGCTAGGAAGGAAAAACAGTCTCATGTGATTTGCCACCATCCTGATGGCAAGCAGCATGTATCATTGTGATCCACAGAAACCAATTTAGGAACCACCCTCTAGGAGTTAGCACTATAAAGAGAAATGTGCTGTCTTCAGATGCTCTTGGACATGAAGCTCCTTGAGGAATTTAGATCTTTGTTTCAGAAGTGAAGCTGGTGGCAGAGCTCTAGTGAATACCAATTCCTGTTCTCCCAGATCAGTATGTCCTCCACACAAGTCTATAATCATAAGCATTTTGTATCACTGCTTGTCATCTGTCATGGATCTTGATCTTACAGTATGTAAACTTTTTTTCATGAAGGGTTTTTGAACATCATCCATAAATTTCAGTGTTCACGTTAGAAGGGCAAGTCTACATTTATATGCACATGGGTGAAATAAGTAAAAAAAGGTTTTTTGCACAGCAGAAGATGGAGACATTATTTTATTCACTGAGCAGCTAGAAGCACATGCATCAGAAAGCCTATTGGAAAAAAAGCCTTCTTCAAGGGACAATGCAAGGAATCCACCACCAGAGGAAAGTGAAAAAAAGAGAACTATACTAGGAATATGCACAAAATTCCCAGGATGCAAAAAGGCTGTTGCAGGATAATCAAGGCAGGAAGAGAAATGAAAACCAAAAATACAGTCACAGCTCTCTGCCCCCCACTTTTTATGGAGCTTCAGAATTCCTTCAAGATTCCTTTGTAAGCTGAGGTCTAATTTCAATTACCTCACTTTTTTTTTTTTTTTTTGTCACATGAATTACCCCCCACTAGCTGGCACTTAGATACTGAAAAGAATGTTATAAATCCTTTGGGGGAGAGGCTTCAGTAATTTATGCTACCTTGATGTAAACTGTATACAAAGCAATATCTGTATGTTATGGGTATTGATAACTGACCATAGCTTAAGGATAAACACGCATTTTGCTGGAAGGTCACAAAGCACCTTAAGGTAGCCACCAGGCGATATAAAGTGTGTGACATCCTCTCTTACCATCTCTCAAATGATTTAATGGTGCCATTGTTTCACCAGAAATTACATTTTCTGAAAACTTATTTTGTAAATTGTCATTAAAAGAAATATCAAAAGTATCCACAGATGAAAACATAGCTTAGAAGACTGTAATATCAAATGACAACGTCCAAAAGGCTGAAAATATGTAGGTCACAGCCTGTGTTTTTCTTCACAGCAGCAGAAGAAGGCCAAGTTCTGCTCTTATCACCGAATTCCCTGACTTTTGTCACTTTTGTCATGATGTTAAAATTGATAAGCATTCAGCAGTGCCAAAGGGGTGTGCAAAAATGATCACATAAATACAGTATTACTATGCAGAAAATTAATAAAATAGTAGAAAACATGCACAAGCTGCTGCCGTACTTGACTTGTTTGACTTTCATCAGTTGAGCTAGAATCTGCTCTTAGTTTCGAGTGTTAATATGAAGTGGACATGAGGGAAATGTGCTAACTCTCAGAACCATTGCCCTTCTGAAGATTGACAAGGTAGAATTTTCTAGGATACTTGAAATTTCAGTCCACTGGTATGATTATAGCATGTTGCAATGCAAAGTGGAATTTCCTAGTTAAGAATGTATCTCAGGTTCCTAAGCCCCGGGCCAGCAAAAGATGAGTGTACTGTGAAGGTGAAAATGTTCAATCTCCAAAGCAAGAGAGCCATCCACATCAATTTGCAGCAGGCTAAGTGGCATCAGCTATGGGAGACAACCTTACAAAATCTAGCTTGAGAACTGTACTGCAGAAGTTACACAGCATAGCATGAAAGAATCTGCATAAACAAATTAGAGACAGATAAAATGTTCCAACACCACTAAGTCCATGGAAACATAGTGCCGCAGGGAGGAAGATGATGTAGAAGTAGTGTGTCCAGTATCACATTAAATAGTGTTGACTGTGTTAAGGGAGGAACATGATTGGTTTATATTCTGCAGCAGCAGGGATTTACATCAGACCATACGCTACAGATATCTGTGAAGCAAGCTTTACTTGCGGTACTGCAAAACTGAGATTTTACATTTGCATGTACATGTACAAATATGTGTATCTGTAGTCTATGGGACTCTGAATCCCCCTGCTCCCCCTGCGTAGTCTATGGGAGTCTGAATCCCCCTGCTCCCCCTGAGATTCACTGAGGAGTGAGGCCTAAAATCTCAAAATAAAAACACCCCTCTGTCAAAGAGACCAAAATTCTCCAGTTACCACCACTAGAGTGGCACTGATTAGGCAAATTGATTCAGTGCAAAGTTAAAATGAGGCCCAGGCTGCCTCTTAAGTTTTATGGTCTCTAATGATTCTCTAAAAGCACATAGGCTGTGCATTTTATTATTACAGTGGCAGCTGAGAACAGACAAGTTTTCTGATTTCAGGTTTCACTTTGCTCTTTGGAGACAAATAATACAAAAATTGAGTTAAAATTGGCTGGCGGGAGATAATTAGGTAACATTTATAGAAGAGTGCTTGAAATCATGATAATACTGCATTCTTGAGAGAAATGTAGAACCTTCAAATAACACCTGTTTGTATTAATCTCACCTTATTTTCTTTCAAAATAAGGTTAATCGTAGAGACAAATCTGAAAGCAGACATTGCAACCTGGTACTTCAGTGTATTGAAGGTAGGGTGTCAATTTAAGTTCCTTCCAAAAGGTGTGCAGAATTGAAAACTGTATGGAATCAGAAAGGAAAATGGATGGCAGATGTTGTTAATGTTATTAATTGTACAGAGACCCAGAGAAGCTTGTGTGTGTGAGAACCTGGTATCCAGTGACCAAGAACTGAGGTTTGTTGCCAGCTTTATAAAAACTTCTGAACTTCCACAAAGGTTTTCCTTCAGCTGTAAGAAGTTTTAAGTTGCAGCTCCAAAATTTAAGTGCTTCTTCATTTCCTAAAATTTCCTAATATTTGTTGTATGCTTATAACAGTTTCTGCAAGTGTATATCACTGTATGATGAAAAGGACTACAAATCCTTACCTAAATGACCAGGCATGATAAAATTAACAAGTGATGGATATAGACTAGACTAGACTAGACCAGAATAGAATAGAATAGAATAGAATAGAATAGAATAGAATAGAATAGAATAGAATAGAATAGAATAGAATAGAATAGACCAGGTTGGAAGAGACCTTTGAGATCATCATGTCCAACCTATCAACTAATCCAACCCACCTAATCAACTAAACCATGCAACCAAGCACCCTATCAAGTCTCCTCCTGAACACCTCCGATTATGGTGACTCCACCACCTCCCGGGCAGCCCATTCCAATGGGCAATCACTCTCTCTGTGTAGAACTTCTTCCTAACATCCAGCTTAAACCTCCCCTGGTGCGGCCTGAGTCTGTGTCCTCAGTAGCAAGCAGTGTAGAAAGTATACTTTTCCTTATAATGAGAGCAAGTTACAACAAAGATCCTTAAAAATGCAATACAACTTTTACATATAACCTTGGAGTGACACCTGATGCTCTCATCACAAATAAAGCTTTAGTAACATAATTTAATATATTGTGTATATCCAAACTCACAGCCAAGGATAGCTTTTACTGAAGAGAGGGCTGTCAGAGAATATATGCCTTGTTTTTGTTTTCCTATATAACTGAACTGGTACATGCATACATTTGAAAAGTAAACATAGCATTACTGGAAGAAAAAAATAGTGGCAAAAACTACTAGCAGGAGATCTTGACTGGTGTCGTCTCTCCTCACTAGTATTCTTAGCTGCATCTTTACTAAAGAGGTCCTCTGGGATGTTAAACACTTGAATGTCTGCTGGGTTTAGAATCTGATGTTCTGACATTTGAATTTTTTCTTTAAAAGTTCATGTTTTCAGGCTACAGATTTCAAGCACTTTAAGTGGAAGGTAGGCATCATACAATATTATTACCTTATGAACAGTTACAATAAAGCATTATACATAGCCACTTGGAAATACATGTTATGATTGCATGTCTACAATAGTTTTCTCCATCTTGGTGTGAATATCAAGCTCAGCATACACTACTGGATGCCAAATGTTGTGGTGTTCCTGTTTTAATGAGTTGCTCTAGTCACTTCCCCCTGACCCAGTATCTCTGTGAGGAACTAAGAGGTCCAGTGGAAGTTACATGCTAAGTATTTTCGAGGAATAATTTTCTGCCTGACAAGTTTGACATTGTAGATTATTAGCTTTAAATTGTGCTATTCTCTCCAGCAGAGCAGGATCTGAAAGAGATAGCAAAATGAGAAAGGAATGAGTACCAATCAAGTGATTTGTCTTGATTTTGATCAGTTCTTGAGCAATCTTCAAGTGCAGGATGTAAAAGGGTTTGTTGCTGGAGTAGTGCACCTACTTCTGCCATGCTGTTCACTGCATTCCTGGTACCAGTGTATCTGGAACTAAACAGAACTCAACAAGATTTAGTGATAAACAAAAACAGTATAGACATATCTTTCCAGAGGTCTGTTTAAGTGGCTTTCTTCCCTCACAAGTTTATTTATTTATGAGAAGTGCATGCCATACTTTTAAAAGAAGAAAACTATATAGAAGAAATATAATAGTGGTGGTTCCACAAAACCTGAACTCTAAAATATAAGCAAATGGGTGGGTGAAGGAGATCTTGGAAACTAATTGGGAAGGGAAAGGCAACAGTGGCAATGGCAAAAATGATAATAATATAAAACTATTGTTGGCACTCACTTTGGAAGCAGGAACAAACCTGAGGCAAGAATCAAGAGTAAAGAAGGTGATGTTATGACAAACCAACACTTGCTCCTGATGTTGTGTGTCAGAGTTGGAGCATAACATTAGTTTCATTCTACATTCCCACTTTGATGGTGCAATTATGCTATCGTGGGATAAAAGCCAGGAGACTCTGATGCAGTATGGCTGTGGCTGCTGTCATTCTAATTTTTTGTTAATTACTGCCTGAATTTCACAAGACTCTTCTTGTAATACTATACTTCAGTTCTGACTAAAAAAATTAACGTGTTTCATCATCCAATTAAATTTTGTTAATGAAGCAATAATGGTGTAGAAGTCAGGGAAAAATTCAATCCCCTGGGCAGTACTGACATGATAGTTTGACATGGTTTTACATCTGTTGTGTGTACTTCAAATAGATATCAGATTCCCTTACTTTTCATTTTTACCTTTTCCTTTTCTGAAGTTTGACATGAATATGTCTAACTGTTATGTTATGAAGTACTTCTAGGTCCAGCAATGCATGAAAAGCTTTGATCAAATGTCTCTGTTCAAACAAAGACATCTTTTTGTTCCATGTTTTGAGGAATTGAATGGCTGCTAGGATAGTAGGACAGTCTGTTCCAATATGGAAGAGTAGATGCTTTATGTAACAATTTTGGGTAGTAGAGTACAACATTATGGTTTCCCTCTGGGAGAATTTTCCTGTGATGATATGGAACTAGAGTTATAAGGTTTGTGATTCGCAAACTGTACCCAGAATTTTGTAGAAAAAAAGCTTAATTAGGAGGGCTGTCTGACAGGTACACTAGATAATAGTAATGCCACAAGAGCTAGCCAGGAATTTTTTGACAACATTGCTTTTCATCATAGAAAAATGATTCATCAGTCTAAAACTTTCACTTGAAATTTTCTCTTTTATCCTACCTTTTGGAGAAAGATCTTGCAGGCTTAGAGTAGAAATAATGACAAAAGACTGAAAGCTAGTCAACAGTGCTATGACAAGAGACCTCATCAGAAACATCTAGAAGTGTAGGCTAGAAGTTCATCTCTTGACCTTCCAAATGTGCCTGGCTTTCCTCTGGAGGGGTCTCTTTCACTTTCAAGGGAGCTGTACTGTTTTGTGCCAATTAAAATACCATGGCACAGTAACCTGAGCCTTGGTCTTCTATGCTGCTGGTGACTTCTACACTGCAATATATAGTAACTTCACTCTGTGATGGCAAGTGAGCTGCTGAGCTGCTTGAAACAAAGGAACTCCGGCAGGAGTTTCATCAGGGGGACTTCTGCAGCTCATCTGCTCTCAGGAGGAACAGCAGAATGAGGAAATCCTACACCCAGGTGAATGCACTGGCTTCCTTCCTATCTTTGTTCCCTATCTTGATAAAGAGATAAAGGTGGGAATTTCCTACTCCCTGCTAGATTTCACCACATGCTTCTCATTTTCAGTACCTGGTTAACATGCAGCTTTTTGCTCCTGAGTAAAAGACACATTCTCTGAGAAACCTTGGTATACTGTGTTACTATGCCTGAGAGAATATGCTTCAGGTGACAAACAACCTGCTTCTGCCTGTACCAGAAAGGAAATACTTCTTTCTGAAAGCCATTTTATTCACTTGGGTGAGGATGCCCTGAGAGGAAGAAATATTCATGAGAGTGCTCTTGGGAGAGCTGAGGTCTATTGCCAGCATTAGTGTTGGGAGACTTTGGGAAAGCAATTCTAGATAAGATGCATTTTAATTTAAGCACTGCCTGCACTGTTTCTTGCAGCTCTCTTTTCATCACTAAACCTTTCTTCTTTTGTTTCTTCTGCAAGCTCCTGGAAAAAAAAAAAAAAAAAGCTATTTCCTCTTTCAATGTACTGATATCACTGCTGCATCTTTTTGGTCTACATAGGTCTCACAAATACATCAATCTTTATTTTAATTCTTTTCAAACACAGTTGAATTTTGTGGATTCTGTTAAGGCTAATATGTATTCAAATTAATGTTGCTGCTCTTGCAGGCTCAGCTACCCTTCAGCCTTGCTCTAGAACTGAATGCTAACGTAAAATTTCTCAGTCACAACCGTCTGGGGGTAAGGGGAAGGAAAGTGTGTCTGATACTGAATTTCATCTTTCTTCAAATAGATTTGTATACATCCACACCTAATTAGATGATGCATCGTAACACCACCTTTTTACCACTTGTTTTGTAATTTCCCCCTGACTGGGCCATGTAACAAAACACAAGGCAAAAATGTATAATTAGAGGAAAGATCATGTTATTTATGCCTAGACAGCAATATACAGTTTTGTCAGTGAGTGCAAGCAGCAAAATCTGTATTTAATAAGAAATAATGTGTTACAGAAACTGGTAAAACTTCCTTTTCCCAAGAGTGCTTCCTATAACTCAAGTCCAATTATTGAGGATAAAAAGTTCTCTGAATAAGAATTTTTAGAATATACTGAGGGAAAGCAAGTGCAAGGCCAAAAATAGGCAGTCAGGATTATTATTAATCTGTTCCCACAAAATCATAACATCGTCTCAATAGGAATATATTTGGATTTTTTTATATACATATATTTGCATCTAGATTTTGGGGTTTGTTTTGTTTGTTTGTTTTATGTACAGGGTTTGTGTTTAAAGCATTTTGTATCACAGTAAGGACAAAGCATTTTCCAAAAAGACAAAAGAAACAATACCTTAAATTCAGGAGATGACATCTAGGAAAATCACCCCAAAACTCTCAGTAAAAATTGCAAGTAGTGACAATGCAGCTTCCAAATTACCAATTTTTTCACTGCAGGGTTCTTTACCAGTAGAAGAAGGTCTAGAGTTGAGATCCAGCATAGAGAATAGTCCTTCTAAAATGCATGAGTTCTTTCCTAACTAGGACAAGAAATCTATTTATTGTCACTTCCATTTGCACTGCAGCTGAACACAACACTTTAATTCATTGTAAGGATTGCACCAAACAGTCTCACAAGGTCTGTATTTGGTCTGCAACATTAACTTTTGCTTAAGAAAAACAATTGCTGTTAGGAACAATTTCAGCTACTCCACAGACTTTTCACAGTCTAGCTGTCAGAGAAGGATTCATGGAGAGACCATTAACATTTGATATTTCAAGAGTGAACTCTATTGTATGCTTAGCAGGTATTTTTAGCTTCTGAAAATATTTTTATTGTTTCTCAAGGCTGAATAATATATATTCAATGGAGAATTCTTCTTTTGCTTACTATTCAGTGGATCCAGAATAACTCCATTATCTTGAGTTCTATCACTTCAGCATAAAGAAAAGCAGGATTAGGTTCTGTACATCTTTCAGTTCATTGTGTTTCTGTAAGTGTGCTACTGTATCTCAAAATTTTCCTAGGGTTGGTTAATAAAATATATGTTTGGGTTTATTTCCAGTTCAGACTCTTTTGCTTCTGTTCTTCTTGTAGGTATATCACTGTATATTCTCTAAGCATATATTTACTAGTCTCTGTAATATTTCTAGATATAGTATAGGGATATTTTATTGTTTTCTTAATGTTAGTTGATAAAGTCAGTATTTCTCAACTATTGCAATACTGTATCTATTTATATATATATAAAAGAGGTATTTCACACTTCTATGATTGGGACTATTCTTCTGTTTGTCTGAAATATTTCATTACATTGTGTCTGAAAGTTCCAAAATTGATTTTTTAGCCTATAATGTGTTTTGTACAGAACTTTCTTACTCTTAACATTGATTTTGCTGTATCTATGGGTCTAAATTATTGTACTTTCAAGTTTTCTTTAATATTAGCTTTGGGTATAAAAGGAAGTGCTAAGTCTTGCTCTTCAGTGCTAGCCAGACTTTCCAAGCCTCCTCTCCCTGTAATGCTAATGTTACTCTCAGATTGATTTAAAAGTCAGGAGTCTCTCTAGCTGTCAAAAAACCCACAACCAATGTCAAAAGAATCTACCAGTCAACTTCTCTGTGGCAAGTCTAGGAACTGGGTTTTTTTTTGTGTTTGGTGTTTTTTTTTTCCTTTTCTTTGTTTCTCCTGCTCATTCTCCTGCATTCCAATATTCATTTCTCTTCTTCCTTGCTTTCTAGTTTTCTGTTTCTTACATATTCACTGCATCTTTCATTATCCTTCAGCTCCTTTATTGCATGTTGTCCTTCTCCTTTTTTCCCATGACACCTTACCCAATTACACTGTTCCCTGTTTCCTCTCTTCTAGCCTGCTTTTCTGCTCTATTTCCCCATTTTCTACCTCAGCCACATTTAGGGAAAGCAGTAACAAAAGTTAATCTTTTTTACTACATTTGCCTGCAAAAATTTCAGAGAGGTAGTGACCACACTTGTAGAAATTATTCCAGCCACAGCTGTTTTCAGAGTACTGGAAGAAAATGACGTTTTGGTAAAGGAGAAAACCTTACAGATTGCTTTATGAGGTAAATTTTAAGGAAACCAAGACAATCCTGTAAGCATCAGGAACTCAGCTCATAATTGCCTGCTCTGCAAATTATCCTTTCTATCCTACTCTCAGTTTCTGCAAACAGTGAAGAGGGGGAAACAAGTTTGAACAACAGAGGGAACTGCAAGCTGTTGTTTTCCTTTATGGAGAAGATATTTATTCTACTTCCCCCAGCCCAAATCAGTTATTCTGATGCTATCCTGCCGAAAATGTTATAAATGCTGTATTATTTTCCACATAAGGAAAATGTTCCAAAATACTGGAAACAGCCTTGGATTTTAGAATGTTATTGTCCATAGCAGTATTCACCTTTTTCCTCTCTGTTATGATGTGCTATCATGAATGTAAAGAGAAGCACAAGACAAAGCAACATGAAAAATTGGAGGTATTTGGAGTTGCAAATGGGCATATGGGTCTACAATGCACTGGACCTAGAATAATCCAGATTTTTTTTGTCTAATTCTATGCTGCCCCTCATATTAAGAAACGCTCAGTTTTCTTCTCAGAGAAATCTATGAGCACATTGCCATGTATTTCTTATAGTAGGTCACTGCTCTTTAGATAGGTATTTCTGCATTTCTTCTTGCAGTTCACTATGAGCCTGAAACAAGGACTAGATGCCAGTGATGGCAGGACTGAACAACTAGATAACTTTTTATATTGTATTATTTCAATCCATTGTACTAAACTTCCTACAAGGCTTCATTCATTAATTCTGATAGCATGTAAACTCTGTAAGTTGCAGGTCATACAGTACTGCATGAATTGCAATTGATCAGTGTAAGTTTTAAATACACCTGGTGGGAATATTAATGAATTCAGAATTAATTTTGGGTCATTGCATGGATTTCAGAGAGATTGTCTGTGTACACAGCCTTGTTTTTCCTAGATCAGGGTCTCCATGAATATTTTGAAGCAATTGTTTCAATGCAGTTTTCCATGTTTGCATAAATACCCAAGAAACCATTTAGTAAACGGGACGGGTAGAAAAGGAAGCTTAAAATTATTTTGTCTATGGGTGTCAACACATTTTAACAAACATGTACTTGGAGGTGATGAAGAAAGATTATTTGTTCACCTTCAGTTATGATTACAATAAAAGATTTATCTATAACTTAACAAACAATAGAAAAGTATATCATTCCAAGTAGCTTTAGCATGTATTGAAGTTTTGAAACCACACAGGAATAGCACTACAATTGATGCTACATGCAGTGTAGAATAAAACTTCTGTGGAATATGCTTGCCTAAGTGAAACAGGTATCAACAAGTGGTAGTCTTGACTGGCAATGTGCAAAAAAGATTTAAGGGAGTCGATGCAATTATTAGTTATGATGTAGAAGGAGAAATTCAATCTGGAGTTAGCTCATGATACAATACAATACAATACAATACAATACAGTACACCAGGTTGAAAGAGACCTTCAAGATCATCACGTCCAACCCATCAACCAATCCAACCCACCTAAACTAAACCATGCAACCAAGCACCCCATCAAGCCTCTTCCTGAACACCTCCAATGAAGGTGACACTACACAGAAGAAAGGTATGGCAAGCTATTTGATTACCTCCGATATATAATTCTTACAACAGAAGACCCTGGGTTATAACAGGAAATTAGAATATGAGGTACCACTACTAAGAGCTTAATTGAGTAGAAAAAAGCTGAAAGTACTACAGGATTTTTTGGATAACATTCCAGCCAAGATTTTAAAAAGAACTCTTCAAAACTTTGAACCTAGATAGAGGACAGATTTAGATGCAAGATTTCCTCACCCAGTTTGGTTCTGAAGGCTTTCATGGACCACATGGACACAACAGACCGAACACAAAAGCCTGGAAAAGGTTGTTCTGATTTTGACCTACGTACATGTGTGTATACTAAACAACAGAACTAGATTCCAGGGAAAAGAGATAAAGAATCCTCTGGAAAAGGGTCTGGCTTTTATGCGTTCAATAGCATTTGTGGAAAAAATTAAGAAATTGCTCTTACAGAAAAAATGGGGTTTAAACATAAATAATTTTCATGTACTAATTCTATCTTCATAATGGGGCACATTCATTATAACTACACTGAAATTAATGAAGTCATTCAAGGTTTTTTTTGCCTAATTGTTTGAATGAAAAGGGGAACTTCTTACGGATTTGAGAACATTTTGCTGCAACATGAATGCCTCCCCTATGTCAAATGTTTGCACATTTCATAGTTTCTCCCTGTGGTACTTTGTTTTATGCTCAGAAGATGAAGAGGGAGAGAATTTCTAAAGTAGAGTTGTCATTCAATGATGTAGTATTTTAAATGGTATCTTTATTGTATCTGAAATCATACAGCTACCTCAATGTCAACTGAGGAGCACTGAAATGGATAGAGCTTATAAACTGGGATGGAAACTGTAGGTGTCTCCTGAGAAGTGCTGTGAGATCATCAAAGACTAAGTGTGTGAACCTGTTTTTGCAGCTCATCCAGCACAAAGCATACTACTGTCCTTGCTGAAGGCAGCTGGAGAATTTGGATCCTTACTCACTATGACACAAAGAAGACTTACATATATCTGCTTCAAGAGCACTCCTGTTTGGACATTGACTAGACATGTTCCTGTGTATCTTATCCCATCTGGCAAGGCCAAAGCACAAACTGATGCTACCTGCATTTAAGGGCAACAAAGCTGGTGAGGGGTTTGGAGCACAAGCCCTATGAGGAAAGGCTGAGGGAGCTGGGGTCGTTTAGCCTGCAGAAGAGGAGACTCAGGGGTGACCTTATTGCTCTCTACAACTACCTGAAGGGAGGTTGTAGCCAGGCAGAGGTTGGCCTCTTCTCCCAGGCAGCCAGCACCAGAACAAGAGGACACAGTCTCAGGCTGCTCCAGGGCAGGTTTAGGCTGGATGTTAGGAAGAAGTTCTACACGGGGAGAGTGATTGCCCATTGGAATCGGCTACCCGTGGAGGTGGTGGAGTCACCTTCATTGGAGGTGTTCAGGAGAAGACTTGATGGGGTGCTTGGCTGTATGGTCTAGTTGTTGGGTGGGTTGGATTGTTTGATGGGTTGGACACGATGATCTTGAAGGTCTCTTCCAACGTGGTGTATTGTATTGTATTGTATTGTATTGTATTGTATTGTATTGTATTGTAATTCAAGAGTTTAAAATACCACACAAATCAAGTAATGAAGATTTTCATCAATGACTTGTAGCATCCTATAAACTAAAGGAAATGTCAGAAGTGAAACTGAGACTTACAGGCAGATGTCTTAGAAACAATGCAAATTCAGAAAAAAATCCAATGGCTTTTGGTGCTGTTAAAATACAGGAAAACTAGGTAGAGGCTGAGTTTGTATATGATCATAGGATGGCTTATTCATATTTATGATCCTAGGAGCCTTGTTTTGGATTGTGAAGTAGTATTTTTTCATGTTAGTTTTATCCTCTTTCCAGTTTAACACAAGAACCACAAAAGCTGAATTGTAATCACAGAATCACAGAATGTTAGGGGTTGGAAGGGACGTCGAAAGGTCACCTAGTCCAATTGCCCTGCCAGAGCAGGATCACATGTCTGGGTGGATTTTGAATGTCTCCAGAGGAGATTCCACAATCTCTCTGGGCAGCCTGTTCCAGTATTCTGTAACCATGGCATGTGTTTGAATGAGAAACATATGCGAACAAAAAAACATGGGAAAGTTGCTGCAGCAGCGCTGTGCCTTAGAACACTGAAATCTGCTTTCTTATAATCATAGAATTATTAGGGTTGGAAGGGACCTCAAGGATCACCCAGCTCCAACCCCCTGCCATGGGCAGGTACACACAGAATCAACCAGGTTGGAAGAGAGCTCCAAGATCATCAAGTCCAAATGATCACCCAACCCTATCTAATAACAAGACCATGGCACCAAAAGATTGAAAACGCCACACACTAGATCATGTTGATAAGAGTTTGACTCACCTAAAACGTTCACACCTATGCCATCACTCTCTTTGTTATGATTCCATTTCAGTTTGCATCCTACTACAAGTTTAGATGAAACTTCACAAATAGGTGAGAAGGAAATATCAATGTTATGTATAGTTCACACTCTTCACTGGGATATGAAGAAGTGCAACCCTGATATAAGACAGGAAGGAGGCTTGAAAGTCAAAGTGAAGACAAATGCTACGAAAACTTCATTTGTAGTGTGTGATAAAGAAGAAAAGACAATGCATTTAACAAACACTCAAAGTGGAGCTGTTTCAAGCGGTGGGAGAGAGTGACTTTTAAATGGAAAAGGGAAATTATGTCTACAGCAAAATAAATGATAAAGCCATTATTCTTTTCTAAAAGACATGACATGATCTCATAAATGAAAGATGAAAGCACCTGGAACCTGATAAAGACCATATGAATGTAGGACATCAAAAAGCATGCAATATCTGACATAGAAGGTTTTATCTTACAGAGGCCTATTAGACTGACAAGACAGGGGCTGTCAAATACACAGTTCTAGTACAAGTAAGGTTTGTGGTGAGGAATAATACATTTTATCCCCATATGATATGGGGAAAAAAGAAATAACCTCTCTCAAGTGCATTAAATACTTTATCAGGACTGAAATAGAAGTATAAAACAATCGCTTGCAGTAATAAATCAGTGACTTGCATTACAGTATCACAGTATCACAGTATCGCTAAGGTCGGAAGAGACCTCGAAGATCATCGAGTCCAACCTATCAGCACAGACCTTACGACTAGACCATGGCACCAAGTGCCATGTCCAGTCCCCTCTTGAACACCTCCAGGGATGGTGACTCCACCACCTCCCCAGGCAGCCCATTCCAGTTGTGAATCACTCTCTCGGTGAAGAACTTTCTCCTCACCTCGAGCCTAAACTTCCCCTGTTGCAGCTTGAGACTGTGTCCCCTTGTTCTGGTGCTGGTTGTTAGGGAGAAGAAGCCAACCCCTTCCTGGCTACAACCACCTTTCAGGTAGTTGTAGAGAGCAATGAGGTCACCCCTGAGCCTCCTCTTCTCCAGGCTAAACAACCCCAGCTCCCTCAGCCTCTCCTCATAGGGCTTGTGCTCAAGGCCTCTCACCAGCCTTGTTGGGACTGCATTAAAAATGTCAAGCCCCAAAAACCACATTGGTTCATTTTTGCTTTAAAAGTGTCTGAAATCTGGCTAAATTTTGGCATAACTTTTACAGAACAGGTTTTTTTTTTTTTTTTTTTTTTTTTTTTTTTAATAAATATAATGGAAGTGTCAATATGTATTTTGTTATAGACTAACAGACTTTCTTTTCTTTATGGCTTTATTTGGAATTATTTTGCTTATTTTAAGGAAAAGCCTTCATGGCCAAAGAAGATTTTATTTCCTTGTAAAGTAAGGAAAGGCTGGGAGATTTTTTTAAGAAGGCTAACGTCATTGTTGTGAGTACTGGATAATCTTAATGCATCTACTTTGACTGCAGTTTTCTGGCAGATAACTTTTATGGTGCTCTTGCACCATTGAGGTTACTGGCCTTTCACATTCGGCTGCCCATGGAGGTGGTGGAGTCACCTTCATTGGAGGTGTTCAGGAGGAGACTTGATGGGGTGCTTGGCTGCGTGGTTTAGTTGTTGGGTGGGTTGGATTGGTTGATGGGTTGGATGCGATGATCTTGAAGGTCTCTTCCAACCTGGTGTATTGTATTGTATTTCTATGCAGACTCTGTGGAGAATTAGAAAAATGTTAAATACGTTTTTTCATAGCTGTACTCCCAGTGTACAACGCAGAACATCACTTACAATTTAATAGACCATAAAACAATGGGTACCAAACTTGTATTGACCTGAGGTAGTGATTTTTATGATTCTTCAGGATAAAACAAAACTCAACATATGGTCTGAGACATTAGAACTTCTTTTTCATGAGTATACTGGATTTCAGGAAGCAGTGCTTAGCTGCTATATCAGAATCTGATTACAGGACCATATGAAATACTGGAAGTAAAAGTAGAGGAAAATCTGTTCCTAGAACTGCAAATCACTGTGCAACGTGTTGCCAAAAATGCCGGGAAGTCAGCCTAATTTTCAAATATGGGCATCTTAACAGGATATCCAAACTGCACATTTGGGTACTTGCATGAACACTTAGATGTGTAAATGTCCACTCTGTTGATCTAAGTGCTGATTTGAGCATTCATGTCTGAAATTTAGGCATCCTATTTAAACATCTATATTTGATATTGGACCCATCATGTGTATGCATATTAGTATTTAAATAGAGCAAGAGTATATGAGCCAACTATGCATCTTATGTAATAGTGAGCAACCAAATGTATTTCTACTGAAAACACATTGGATATGATAAAATAGCACCACTGAAGTTCACAGTAGAAATACAGACAATGCCTCGAATGTACCTTGGAGACAACATGCAAGCCTGCAATCTGAAATAAAAACAATTTTCAGGATATGTTTTCAGTTTTAAATACATGCACTATAATAATGTTAGGAATATAAATATAGAAATAAACATTAAACCTCCTGCTGGAGTCTGGAGAAAAGCTGCTTACTGTACTAAAGTTGTTCACAGTTTAAAA
Source organism: Picus viridis (assembly GCA_033816785.1). Taxonomy (NCBI): domain Eukaryota; kingdom Metazoa; phylum Chordata; class Aves; order Piciformes; family Picidae; genus Picus; species Picus viridis. Next base: position 32,565,738 of record CM066578.1, on the reverse strand, counting down.
TGTTTCCCTAAGCAGCAGTTGGCCAGTGTATTGGATATTAAGCATTCCAGGCATACCAGACACATCGCCACATTCGGACAGGAATTCATGTTTCTGCCAAGTTTTGCATGCCTTCCCCTCTTGCTCATTGAACAATCCTCTTTTATGTTTCTGTGGGGCTTTCCAATCACTCCTGCATGTACTCTAGCTTAAACATAATATGTTGTGTTAGAAGCACTTCAGACATAAAAAACATGATTAGGCAGGAAAAACCCTGCAGTTTCCTCAACCCCTTCCATGCAACTTCTGAGAGCATTGTGAAAACTTTTCTGTCTGATTGTACTTCCAGTATTCAGAAGTGTTTTATATTAACCTTGGAGGGGTAATGAAGTTACCAAAATACTGTGGCAAACTTGAATGGGCTTTTTTTTTAATTTTAAAAATAAAAAAGTCAGACACCCTCCCTAACCCCCCCACCCCCAACTCCCATCTGGAGAAGGATGAAGTAGGAATCTAAAAACTCTAACACAGACTTCCTGTATTTCTAAGGCAGCCTTGCAGCAACCCTTGAGTCAGGTGGCTCAGGGTCCTTTGTGTGGCAGCCCTGCCTGGGGCTGGAGAAAAGCAGTGGCTCCTTCTCAGATGCTGAGTTCCAAGAGTGAAGTTGAGAACAATCATGTCGTATTTGCTTAGAGAAGGTTCAGGAATTATCCCTTGACTTGCTTTATTTATATGGAATGGGAATGGGAAGGTAAAGCTATATCAGGCTTTTCCTGAGGATGTTCATTGCAGGTGTAACCTCCATGATCAATGGCTTCTTGGACTCTGCTTTTTGCAGAGCTGGAGTGAATTCTAAAATATGCATCATGTATGAAAAATCAGGTAGTAATTTATGAAAATTAGCATGGAGCATGAAAGGATAAAGGCATATGTAGGAAAGCACATGGGTCTTGGCATTAGTTGGCTAAAAGGAAAAATAGCAGTCTGGAAACAAACATACCGGGTAAATAAAAAATTATCTTATTTTAGTCAAACTCAGCTCATATTAAACTAGAGTAACATAATGTTTAAATATTTAAGTTACAATTATCTTAGTCAATCAGACAAGTATAAATTAACACTCCAGTGTCTGACTTACTGAACTCTAACTATGGGTGATTTTTAGACCATTCAGTTTATGGCAAATGAGAAAAATAATGATTTTAAATACTTGAAAACACACACAAGGTTGCCCAAAATACACTGCAACTAATTGAGATTTTGGGTTTGGTTTGGTTTGTGGTTTGTTTTTGGTGGTTTTTTTTTTTTAAGTTGACAATGAGGATTTTGTTCTGTATAGCTTATAGGGTATTTTAATGTAATTAGTTGCTATGGTAAAATAAATTGCAATCCCATGTTCAGTACTGGTGCAGATTAATCCAAGTTTTGAGTAGTTTTGCTTATATAAGGCCTGCTAGCTTAGTTCCATTTTCTTCTCTCTGCTTGAAAATAATGGGCACTCATTTTGTCACTGAGGGAAGGGTCATCGCTTCATTGTGTACACAGGGAACTCAATGGTGAATTCAGAAACAACACATGCTGCTGAAGAACCATATCAATAAAAATAGCTCATCTTTACACTACAATATTATGAATTTAAAGTTAAGTATCTATGTTTCAGAGAAATATTCCCCAGAAAATAATTGCTTTTGGAATATAAATTAGGGATCACATTAATTAATAAATAAATGCCTGGCTTTAAGAAGGGATTTAAACAACTTCATAAGAGCAGCTATTCAATAATAAAGCTGTTACACAGTAAAACAAATAATCCATAAAATAATCTTGCTGATAATCATACTGTGTCAAACCTTTCTAAAAATTCATTTGGATTTTTGACTGCTGGAAGTTGATATACCAGCCTGACACTGCTCTGTTTCACCAGCACACAAGAGAAAGTCAATATCATATTATTAGGCAGACCTAAAATTTGAAGCTTGGAGTTCTACACTTGTAGGCTCTTTTTGCTTTTACTGGTTAAAAACCCCACGAATTTCTTAATGCTTCACTAAGTACTGAGCAGAGTATAAAGTTTCAGTGCAGGTTGCTTGCATCTGGAATTGTAAAAATTTGCTGATAGTCTTGAAAATAATTGTAAATAATATGATCTGAATAGAATAGAATAGGATAGAATAGAATAGAATAGAATAGAATAGAATAGAATAGAATAGAATAGAATAGAATAGAATAGAATAGAATAGAATAGAATAGAATTATTTCAATCAGAAGGGCCCTATAGTGATCATCTATTCCAACTGCCTGACTACTTCAGAGCTGACCAAAAGTTAAACAATGTCATAAGGGCATCACCCAAATGACTTAAATACTGACAGGCCTCAAGTGTCACCTGCCTTTCTAAGAAGCTCATTCCAGTGTTTACCTACACTGTTGGTAAAGAAATGTTTCCTAGTACGTAGTCTGAAAATAAAATATTTAATTGTGGCTGGTGTGGGCTTTGCTGCTTTTTGGCACAAAAAGTTTACCTAAATACTATGCAAGTTGTGAGGCCAGAGATTTTATAAACCATATCCTCAGGACACTCACCTGAGATGGAGAAAACCTCTAGTGAGGTCCTTATCTCCACAGGTACTGCCTGAACATTTTCTGCTTTGAATATCTTGTGAAATAGTCAATGACTTAAAAGACAGTAACATTCTGGCTTGAAAACTTATGAGAGGAAACTCCGAGAGAAGTAAAGAAGGCATGTTCTTGTCCTGGAAACAATGTTTTCTTTTATTTTATGGGGTAAAAATTAAAAATGCTTCTCATACCCTGATTGGTACCAGAATATATACCCAGCTCTTAGCCCCTGAATTCAAAGGTTTTAAAAATGTAAGAAATGTCAAGGTGAATTGCTCTGAGATGTGAGTGTGGGGTTTTGGTTGGTTTTGGCAGAAACTCTTAATCAAACGTGGCTGTCATTTGTGTGTGCCTAGGACGCAGAAAACTCATAAATTCGTTTTTTCCAAATTATAAATAAGTTACCCTGTTCTGTTTGTATCTTGCAGGTTGGGAGTTGGCATTATCTTCTCTACATATGATAAACGGGGTAAAAATAGATTCCTGTTAAACACAAATAAGTCTTTCTGCTCCTGTCTTTCTTGAAGTAGAGATGGTCTGCTCTCCATTTCCTGGTGGCTGAAGAAGGGCTGCTGTTGCGAGAAGCCTTGCATTCTTTAGAGTAGGATTGACCGCAGGGCTGACAATAAATATTGTGTAAAACAAATACATTGTGATCAGGTTTCAGTGTGAAATATTCAATGCATTATGAAATTTTCAAATCGACCCAAGGTTTACAATTTGTTGTGGTTGCTTTGTCATTTGAAAATCAGGAAGATTGTCTCATCTATTACAGTAAATGCCTGGGTTCTTTGTTCATCTCTGAACACGGTTTGAGAACAGTTTCCTTTGAAGAGAAAAAAATAACTGTGGACCTCAATTATCCATGTATCACTCTTCTGCATCATGTTTTGCAGCTGGAGCTGGGTTGCAATTAGCAAGCAATCCAATCTGATTCTGCAAGGAATCTTACAGGATATTAAGCACAGTTAAAGAGGGGAAAACAGCTTTTGTGAATTTCAAGTCCGTTTGTAAGAACTTGCTAAATCCTTTGAAACTTCAGTAGTCCAGCTTAATGCTGCATGAACAACTAAGTCTGCATAAGTGATAAAACCTGACAAATATTAATTCAAGTCAAACTCTATGCATGGAAGCCTCTTTTTTTTTTTCCAGCTGAGACTTTATTTCCTCAGTGAAATACTTAATTATAAAGAAGAATTAATGGTTTTAAAGATGAATCTGAGAGAACAGAGAAGTGAAGATATCTTTTTATTGCCAACTGGTCTGTTTATAAAGCATGTTATTAGCAAGGCAGTATCTTGAGTGTATAGCATATTCAGACACCATCAATCAGCTAATTAATTATTAGACACATTTCACCTTACCTTTAGCATTTTGTTTATTCACATTTTAGCAACAGATTTGGATTTCAGAAGGCAACTTCTCATATCTATTTTTATCTTTCACAGGGTGTTGGTTCCTTCTGGGGGATGGGATTCAAAGCTTCTTCCAATTGAAATCTTTCCTGGATGGTTGTACTCCTATTCTTCTGTGGTTGGTCTTCAGAAACACATGAGAAAAATAATTGGTATTAACATTATGGTAATCACCTTCCTCCCTGCCCCTCCTCCCACCCCAGGCATCTTCCACATATTGCCCTTGGCTAAATTTTAAATTGTGATCACATTTTGACAAGGTAAAATTACTTGATTGCAGTCTATTTAATAAGCTACCAGACACAATTTTACTCCTTCAACTAATTTCATTATTGCATGAATTATTTAAGAGAAGCTATATCTTCTGTTGGTTTACAACAATAATTCCACTATATTGACATTTTCTGATTTTTAAATACTCTGTCTTATTCTCAGTGTGCTTTGAAGATAGTGCATTTGTATGGAGCATACCATGTAAACTTGCGTGCATATATAGGTGATGGCTACCTTCAGATCTTTTCAGTTTGAGATTGAGGTTATGACAGAACTTTTTCTATATTCAGGGAACTTTGATCATTCCTTCACCTAGCTCAAAGAGGGTTTTTTTTGGTTTTGGGTTTTTTTGGTGCTTTTATCTGTGCTTGAAAATTTTGAAGCCCTTGTATTGGTGAAGTATATGATCTTTTCACATTTCATGGGGAATTTTCTGTGTGTTATACTGCCACTGGAATGGTATAAGTGGTCTTTGGTGTTTTTCTGTGCTATGAGGTTTTCTTGCAACAGCTAAATAGGCAGTCAGGTCCAAAAACTCAGTCAGGTGCAGAATGTTTTGGTTTCTTAATGAAAAATAACTTGGGGTGCTGTGTCACGTCTTCACAATGTTGGCAGCCTATCTAAGGCAGAGGAAGATGATACTTTAGATATAATTACTTATTTTTCTGACATATGGCCCATGATCTCTGACAACATTTTGACTTTAAGCAGATGTGACAATATTAGTTCATTTACCTGAAAATTAGGCACTCTTAGCTACAACCTGCTGTATTTCCCACTGCACTTGTGGCATCTAATTTAGTTCCTCTTCCCTCTGCCATAATTATAAGCAGATGGAAAGTGTATTTGCTTCTGTGGATTTGAAATAACATTGTTTGTCTTGCTTAATGCAAGGAAAAAAGCTGAAGCAAGAAAGAGAGATTAGTACATGCTGACTGAAAATGCACAAAATTAAACCCGACAGTTAGGTATCTCTGGCTGATTGAATGGTCCCAGTGAATGACCTATCATCTTGTATTAGATAGGATCTGGAGAAAGAGTCAGGGTCCAGTTATTTGGATTTCCAGGGCTGATTTATTCCTAGCCTTACTGATTGTACAGCACTTGTTGACTTACTGTTGTGTTGTAACTGTCTCACCCAAAGTGATAAGCAGTAGGCTGTTATGCGGTAGATTGGGAAATACGAGGAAGCGGTTGGGGGAGTAAAAGACGAATCAATGAAAAAGGAGAAAACCAAAAGGAGAAGCAGAAGATGCAAGTAAAAGCCAGAAGTATTTAGCCGAGAGATAGAACATCAATTGAACAGGACTGTGGTTAGATGGACTGTTAGGTGATTGATCAGTCTGTACCTGTTTTAAACATACCATTTATCAATGAGAGAACTGTAGCAGCAGGGCTGGCGGACTTCAGGTTGCCTTGAGCCACTTTACCAGTGAGTAAGTACTCTCAGTTTTCTATCTTGTTTCAACAAGTGACAGCACTCCAGATGTGATGTGGATGAGTGCACAGCAAGACAAAGTTCTATCAGGGCACAGGAGTATAAATTATACCTCCTTCTGTGAGAAAGGAGGTATAATTTGACTGTTGAAGGGAAATTTCTCAAAGCTGAATTGCAGGAGGTAGTATCTGGTAGAACTGTTTGGAGAAGCCAGTGGTATATTTTAGTAGTCTAAAGTAACTGTGCAAGAGATGTTTTACATCTTTTTTTGAGACATTTCCTTTGCATTCTACACTTCTGTTTCATATTCTTTGCTAGACAGGACTTTAAAAGAGCTGTGAGTACTTCTTGGTAGTAGAGCTGCCCTTTCAGACAGAGAAATGAAAAAACCCAAAACTGCAAACTCATGAGGTTGAAGCTTGGACCTGGAGAAAAAAAAAATTAGTTTTAGGTGTTCCTGATTCTGATCTGAACTGCACAACAGCTATCTGGAAAATTTATTTATGTCAGTTCAAGACCATAAAATAGAAATGTGGGTTTTTTCCATAATGCAGAAAACTAAATAGTATTTTTTTCCCCAAAAGGAGGTAATAGAATGGTGGAAGAAATAAGCTTGGTCATTCATGGGAGACTGGTTACCTAGAATAACATGATGATTTGTGGTAGAAGTTATTATTGACAGAAAGAGTGATGGAGAAGAGTAGAGAAAGGAAAGGCTATTTAGTGTTTTAAAAAGTTTCCGGTTTGCTTAAAATTGCTAAAATTTTTATATTGCCTAAATACTGCACATTCCCCCTGTAAATATATATTCCAGCTGTACACTGAACAGATTTGATACATTTTGGGCACCTTTTCATGTTAATTAAAAAATAATATTTTTATTAATAGCATGTTTGCCATAGTAATTTATTCATAAATCAAATGAACTATAACAGTCCTTCACTAGGTTTCTTAGGTGCTTTGGTAATACAATGAATTAACAGCAATCCTAAACCCAAGGTCTTTTCCAGTCCACAGGGAAGGGAAAAGGATAGAAATGAGTAAATGACTGGCTGAAAATATCCCAACCATCCCTAGTATCAAGGAAATGACAAAGTATTGACTGTGTAACTATGAGTAGAACCATGAGATGATACTGTATGGGGAATATGTTAGAGAATATGACTCTTTCTTGACTTCAGCTTTAAATATGCCTTAGAAGGCTCTACCTGCTTGCTTCTCAATAAAATTTTTATGATAAAGATGATATGCTTTACAGAAATCCTTCCAAAACCCCTGCTACTTTTAAGTTATATTTTCATTTCTACTAAAAAGTAGAATACAGAAATTTCCATTTTAAAAAAAAAAAAAACCTGTACTTTCCTCTCTTTTTTTCCTTTTTCTTTTTTTTTTTTTTTTTTTTTTTTTTTTTTTTTTGCTTCTCTCCCTCCCCCAAGATTTACACAAGTCTATATGTGAGGAGTTATGTTTACACAGCGAAGCACAGTGAAGATTTTGCTCTACAGGACATTTTCTGGATCAGTGACTTGCTCAAGAGAGTTTGTGTGCATATTTCTGAAGTCTTGTTCTGCCTGCTGCAGCAACCCAGATGCTGAACATGCTCTATAAATGAAAGAAAGGCAAGCCTCGAGTACAAATGAAGATTCCCTGTAGCTGGAGCACTCTGTGTTGGAAACAGGTTATCAAATCAGTCATGCAACCGAGCATGCCACCTTCTCTCTAACAAAATATCGTTGTGGAAGTAGACTAGTGAATCCGTGACTGACAGAAAAAAGTATGAGCCAAGACAATTAATTAAGTAGTCGATAGAAAACTCATTCCAAATGTTTGCAATAAGCAATACGACTGAGTGTGTAGAAGTACCATCGCATTTAGAATCCTAGATACTTACCAATACTGGTAGAAAGCACTCAAAAAAATTGGGTGTTGTTTGTAGTGGATCGTTTCAGCAGTGATTCATCAAATGCTACAATACATATCTGACAGAACTCAAAACTGGCAAATGTTCTAATGGAACATAATAACAATGATGAGTCGTACATTTGTAGCACTTACTAAAAAGAATTCCAGGATTGACAAATTGGAGTGGTAATGTTGGCAGACTTAAAATGAAGCATTTGTACAGTATATACAGTACTCAGAGATGTGGAATAGATTCCAATATGAAATGAAGTTTTTAAACATCTTTCTGAAACTTCATGCCAAGATGGTGTCTGATTTTTATCCTGTCACTCAGAAACCTCTTTGCATCTGTTGTTTCAATGTGTGAATAGTGACTTGGTTCAAACTGCTCTAAAACTTGAGTGTTAATTAATAAAGAGAAAGCTGGCTGATGGGTAATTAAGAGCAGAGTAGGAAATTCTGGACTATGTATTTGAAAAACTGCACTTGAAAGAAAGATGTAGAGTGGTTTAAGAAAACAAACCCATTTTAAAATGAGATATTTAGGGAGTAGTTGCTGATAGTATTACACATTTCAAGCAGCATGGGAAGCTCTCAGCATTAACTTTCCTGGGAAACTTTACTGTAATCAACCCAGGTGCTGGACTAGCCTTGTACTTGCCTGAGAACTGCATCTCCACTCTCAAGAGCACATAAGTAAAAAGCAGGTTTAATGCACTCTAGGTCATCAGTGCTACTTATAGCTGCAGGTGTAGAGTAGGTGTAATTGCCAATATGTCTTTTCACATGGAGACATTCCTTACTGTGGAATTAACAGAGAGGTTCTCTTCCACAAGTGTGCCTGGAGCCCTCAGCTGATTATGCTTGTACTGCATGAAAGTCTGCTTTCATTGCCAAGAATTGCTTGAGGTACAAGTCCCACACCATTTCTATGTGGACTTTTTGTCTTAAATATGTTCGTCCGATGCACTTATGATTTATTTCTCTGTGAAGCCTTCTAAGCAGACACTTGCATTACATTGTGCTAATCCCTTGTCCTGTGCCATCCTGTGTCTATCACAAATTCTTCTTTGAAATGGTGATTTATTTTTTACCTTCCCTTTTCTTATTTCTCTCTGGCTGAACACAATAGGGCAGTAATGTAGATCAGGGCCTTCCACAAAATAAATGTGCTCGCTTAGGCAGCTTTACAAAAATAGTTTGTAATGTTGCATGTCCCTGGAGATTCTTTTTATCTACTGTTTACTTCACTTTAAAACACAGTTTCACCAATGGAATTATCTGATTTGTAATTTTTTTTTCACAGTTGAAGGTGATCAAGTTAAGTAGAAAAACTGTAGCTATACACACGAATGCAAATTAGTTTGCATTCGTCTGGGTTTTGATTGACAGGTAAAACCACATTAAGCAATGATTTTATTGAAAGATACTCACTGCAGCTAAACCACCAGCCACTAACCTCTAAGGAATAATCCCCAGCGTTTTTTGAGTAATAACCATTAGTTTACACTGCTACTCAGGTGCAAAACACATGAAATCAGAATTATGAGAAGGCACAGGAGGGGCTTGTGGATTATGAGCAAATCAGCCATATTTACTTGGCCACGTGGTGCCAGTACAGGCACAATGCCAGGAAGAATTTTCTGAGAAACAGCCCTATGTATTGTAGCATCTGCTTCTTAAACCATTGCTGCTGCTTCTCGCATAGATCTCAGGTCTTAAAGAAAAGGGGAAAACAATATCTAAAGACATTCATCATAAATCCTCCAATTAAACTCAGAAAATTAATATATGTCATGTGCCTTGATCAGTGTCACACACATACCGTTATACACACACTATATACATGCATTCTGGGAGGGAAATAGAGGTGTTACCACAAATAGAGATATCGTGTATCTGAACAGAATGACTGGCTGTGTACTTTCATTTTCTTCACTTACTTTCTTCTAAGTCCTAGCACTCAATTTTTAAACTTCACTTTCAACAAAGATGCTTTGATAGTCATTAAATATTGAATCCATTCTGCAAGAAGGATGATTTCTCCCTCTGCAGAGGGTAAGATCTGGCAGAGCTAATTCTACCAGTCACATCAATGTGATCTTCGGGCATTCTTGCAATCTTCCATCAGGGAAATACATAATTCTGCATTTGAGTGCCTCATTCCCAAAAGATGGGTGAAAAGGATTTGTTATTCTGTTTACCTGAGGAAAATAAAATTGTTATTTCACTTCAAGGTTTTTTATGAGTAAGGACTAGAGCTTTGTTTTGTGCAGTCTAGTGCTTGAATGTTGGGTTGAGGCAGCTGGGTGATATTTTGACCACAGGTACTGGGTTCCTGCTGAACTCAGCAGAAGCCAGGGGCCAGGAACAAGAAGCCTTTTCAGAGAGAGAAGAAAAATCACACCTATCTGAGAGGCAGGCTCCGGTTTGAAAAAGGGGCTGAATTTTCTCTCTGGTGACAGGCAGAGGTTCCTGGGCCACCTCTTCCTCCATAACTGAACAGCAGAGACTTGACACTCAGTCGTTATGCTGCTGAGCTCGGCCGTGCAATGGGCCCTAAAACCAAGCTGGGAGAGCCGCAGGCCTGGAGCATAGCTAACAAAAACACGGTAGGAGAAAAGGCTCTTGCTGAGCTGCTCCAGGCACCTTCCATGAAGCTCCCCTGCAAGGAGAGGCAGAATCATCATGGAGTGATGGTTAGACATCCTGCCTCATTGCTAGCAGATCTGCCAATGGTGTCTTGTACTTATCAAATCAAATCACTCTTTCCAAGGCTTGAGCAGGCACGCAGCATGTAAACTTTACCTTCCCAGGGCTGGAAGAGTTACCATTTTCTTCTTTCGCTGAGTGACAAGGTGAGAGCTCAATGCCTGTCATTTATTTCATTTATACTTCTATAACTCAGAAGTAAATCCTTTAGAGCCAACGGAGGATACAAACAGTGAGCATCAATTTCTTAGGCAATTTCTCTCTTTTTTTTTTTTTTTTTTTTTCATAATGAACATGAATTAGAAATGCAATTTACACAATTCTTCTCAAAATGAAATTTGGAAAAAAAGATCATTCAGTATTTATATTGACAGATATGTTCCGTGAGATTAAATGGCTTATTTCAGTCCAGACTTCAAACTCATGTTTTGATTTTGTAACCAAGTTGGGAAGCTAGCACTCTTGATATCTGTTGTGTGAAGCAATATTCTTTTTCAAAGTACTTTATGACCTAAAGATAATAGTTTGAGAACTCACTTTTTTTCCCCCTAATATCTTGATTTCTAGAATGCCTAAATGCTACGTCCCAACTTCTCTATGTATTTGATTGAAAGCTGCTCAAGATGTAAAGCAGCTAACCTTGAAATGTCTGTGAAAAAAATATCTTTGCAGTTGTTTTTTTTTCTAGCAGCCTACAACAGGATAGGTTGGAAGGCTGGAGGGAAAAAAAGCAAAATAAATTGAAAACTACATGCTTGCACTCATTTCAATTGACCATAATTAGCTATGTTTATAATGGCATGTAATCAAAATATGGTGTCTCAGCCACTGCGAAATCCTTTCCTTGCTGAAAAACATAAAAATAACAATAATGATGACAACATTGAATGACAATCAAGATGCAGATGGGTGATGATTTTATATGCTCTTTCATAACTATCTCAAGGTGTCAGCACATCTGAATATCATACTTTCCATGGGAAGTAATTCTGCTTTAACATCACCTGTGTCAAGGAGAAGCATTTAACTTATTGCTGGGTTAACAAAAGGCATATGTTTGTGTCCAGAATCCGGTGGGAATGAATAGCCTGTGGACTGCTCACAGGTGCAGTTGAAAGTATGGTGAGAAGTAAAAAGCTAGAAGAAAGGACTGCAGACATCTGTCCCCTCAATGCCAGGGCAATGGAAGGATGAAGCATTACATGGTTGGGGCTGTTTTCTGCTGCAGTCCTGACTGCTCTTCATGACAGGTTTTTGTTTCTTTATTTCCTTGGATTTGGGTGACAGCCTTTGACATATATCTGTAGGTCACTCACTTTTGAGGTATTGCCTCCTAGGGAAAACTATTTTGTTTAAAGCTGATTTGGACTTCATTCTTGAGAGCCAGAAGAAACTTTGAAATGGCTCATTAAACTCTTCATACAGAATATTTTGTTGTCATTTGAAATTTTGTGAAAACTAGAGCAGCTCTCCAACCTCAGAAGCACAATACCAGCCAATGAGAACTAGACAGAACCAGTGTGAAGAAGTGTGATTGCTCGGTTCTCAGAACCCTTGAAATCTGCTTGTTTTCTCCCAATAAGCTGTATTAAGCTTCTCACTCCTAAAGAGAATTCAAAGCATTCTTCCAAGCCTCAGCTCCCTCATGGCAGTTTGAAGACGGAGTCTGTCTGAACCAATTGGGAAATTTCCAGGTTCCCATGCAGAAGATCTGAAACTGAAACCACTTTGTACTTTCCAGAGTCTGAGCATTGAAGATGAATTCTTCTCTGTATGACTGATGCAACATGCCACAGACAAAAACTATACCTAATATTTGTTGTATAATGAGGAATTATTTGTTTACTGCCCAAAATGTATTAACTATTAGAAATGAAAGAAAAGTTTGGGAACATCTTCAAGGCCACAGTATTCAGAGACATAAACAAAACAAAGAAATGGATCTCTGGGAAGTGTGCATATCTGTTGAAAACGAGCAGGCGATTCCTACCTTGTGCCCCTCTACAGGGGGCAGAGATGCATTGAGAGCTCCTGCAGGATGGTGTTTAAAAGCACCTACACAAATATTGAGCAGGACATCATCCTCCTACCCAGGCAGTGTCATTTGTACATGGAAAGGTCCAGACCCACAGCTGGGGTCTGCTAGGGTAAAGAGGTTGAGGATGTAAACAACAAGACCAAGTCTTCCCCAGGCAGACACATAGAACATTTCTTGCTATAAAGCAGTAGAGCTGTGCATTTTTCCACTTTCTCTGTTCTGGAGTGGGCCATTCCCTGGAGATTTCAACCTGTCAGAGTATCTGCTGATGGTACCTAGCCTTTCGAGCCTTACATGCCCTCTAAAGTGTGTGTACACGTTGTTGCCAAACTTTAAGTATAAAGTCTGTCTTTTTTGACTGTTGTTTAGCCTTTCATACAGGAATACAGCTCCATGCTATAATCACAAGAGAATAAAAACAAAGAACTTACTCAGCAGTATTAAAATATAGTAACTTCTGAATATTTTATGACAACGCTTTAGGTGCAAAACATTACCAGAGACTGCCACTAAATAATTGCATTAAGGAAAAGAAAAGAACAAGTGGAATTTATGAGGAGAATGGTACAAATTCAATCATCTCTCACCATCCTCTCCTTTTATATTTTCTTTGTACCGCAGAGCTCATGTGTAGAGCTGATTGACATAATTGCACCACTAAAATTAGCTTTTGTAACCTATAAATATATCTTAAGAGTATGCTTTCTCTGTATAGCACACATGAAATATTTTGCCACTGCGGGCTCTCTGGAGCAGAAGAGTTAGAACATGACACATTAAGTGGTTGGGTAGATACATAAATATGGATTCTTCTCCCAAAGCTTAAAAACAAGTAATTTCCTGGACTTTGGTGGCACATTCTCCATAACTGGAGCAGGAAAACACAGCCTTATTAATATTTATGGAAAAATGGTTTTTTATTTCTATCTGTGCTTATCTTGACCTTTTTGTTGATCACTTGGATCACTAGAAATTTTAAAGGATGATATTGTTGTTTTCTCCCATGTTTGTTGGCTTATTTGGACAACATGCAGTCAAAATATGCATAATAATTGTAAATCAAGTTTATTCAAAATCAAAACAGAAAAAAATGTGTAATGAACTGTAAATGTGATTAGTTGCATTTTAAAATTCTCCTCTTCTTACCTACTGCAAAAATAGAGTTTTGTTAAATATATCCTTTACCTTCCTGCTTTCCAAAATATTTCTTGCTTGCCTTTCCTTTTTTCCATTCACCTTTTCTTTTCAGCTCCTCAGAGATCTTTTCAACTTTCGGTTCTTCTCTGTTTCTCTGATTTTATGAAGCTAAGGAAAAGAAAGCCTCAAACCTTAATTAGTTTGGCAAGATATTCACACTGAATGCCTTTTTATCAGCATGATTGGATTAATAATCAAGTTCATTAACAAAGTTTTGTTGTGAGGTCTGTTTTTTTTTTTTTTGTTGCTTTGTTTTGGTTGTGGTTCTGTTATTTTTGTTTTGTTTTTGGTTTGGTTTTTTTTGTCATCATTAAGCTTCAGAACAAACAGTCAGGGGAAAGGAATAAGACAGATAGAGCAGGTCTGTCAGTGGTGATGTGTGCAGAAGCAAAGTCTACATTAGCATAATCCTCTGTATGCAGTCAAACATTTGATGGTCTGGTTTTAATGTAAAAATATTTGAAGTGTATGGTAGATCTTAGAGTTGTGCCAGAATCCCGAAGGCATGGGGTGAGCACCTCCAGGGCAGTCCAATAGGTGAAGGTGCTCCCCTCTTTCCTTACTCCTCTTTTGTGGAGGTAAAATGTCTGTTCTCCCCAGTCACACTCAATCCTTTATGTGCAGAAATAGCTTGTTTCAAACTACCTTATGTAGCTGTACTTTACACAGTACATCCTAAAATCTTTTCAAATCCAAACAGTTTAGCAACCTTAAGAATTGTTGTTTACTTGTAAGAGTAGCTCATGTAGTGTACAGCAGCCTAGTCCACCGATTCACTGTCCTTTCAATAATCATGTATTCTATTTTATATAGAAAAAGACCTGAAACAGCACTGAGACGTGGCTAAAAGGTTATGGGGGTTTTCCCATACATTGTAATCTCCCAAAAGTTGCCTGAATTGTACCAAACTGACCTCTGAAAATGCTTTCATACGTAGATAAAATATCTAACACAATGTGTTAGTAAACAAATAGTAATTAATGCGTGGTAACATACCAACACAGAAAAATGTTTCTAGTTGGAACATACCTTTATTGCCTAAATAATGACATTTACATCAACCTGTTAAAACCTGCTGACATCTGCCTTGTTAGCAGTCACATTACCCTCATCTGCAACTACATAGTTAAAAATCCCTACAATTAAATATCTTCCATCTGCTGATGACAACACTTGTAGAAGCTGTGGTTGGACTTGTGGTTATAGCTGTTTTCTGCCTCTCACCTGCACTGTTCAGTCCTGTAACACACTCTGTTAACTGGTGAGCTACACTAGCACAGGCCTTCATTTTCCCACCATTGGCCCCACAGTAAGTCACCTTGGCAGCACCACCAGAACCTCATCCATATATCCATATAAGTGTTTCTGTGGAGGATAGTGTCGTAACTTAGAACGAGTCTTTGATGACACCTTTGATTCCCTTACCCACCCTTAGGGGTCCTTAAGGACAGGACTCTGAGGGTATGGCTTTGCTGTTGGATAACTCCACAGTTAGTTTGGCATGTGATAAAAGTCGATTTAATTTCTACTTCTTCAGGCTTCACAGCCTGCTGGCTAATCTGCTAATTGGGTTGGAGAAAAGCGGGGAGGAAGTAGAAAAAAGGGAAGTAGTGATGAGAGGGTGAAAACACATTGCTGTCAGGATTTGTAACAAGTCCACAGAGGAATGGGTCTTTCAGAAGGTTTCTGAAAGATCAAGGTTTGCTCAGACCTGTTTTAATCACGTAAGAAATGGCGGCATTTCCTAAGTTTTGGTTGGTCTCTGTGTTTAAAGAGAGCCAAAGGAAAGCTCCCCATGCACTAAGAAAATGTTGCCCCTCTGTCAGAAGTTATGTAGTTGTCTTGATCAGTCCTCTAGTTACTCCTATTTACAAATCACCATTTTATTATTATTAATGTGCTATTGCACTTGTAAATATCATTTATGAATATGAATAAACTGACATAAGCTGTATCAGAAAGGGATTGGGAATAAAAACATTATGAAACCCATGTCTTTCCAATATAAATTATTATAATGTAAACATACTGCACATAATTACATATAATGACAAATGTGTCTCTGTGTGGTATGATTAGCACTGTTGTAACAAAAGAAGAAAGGAGAAGATATCACTCTAACTGTCAGCCATGTCAGGAAATAAATAAAGATAATGCATCTCTCTCTCATCATTATTCTATTTACTCATTTAATAGTCACTACAATCCAACCAACAACTTGTAGTCAGCTATGGAGTTACATAAATCCAAGAATGGAATATAAAAAATGTCCCCTTTACTGGGGACAATGAGCTGGATTCAGATTCATGTATCTCATTTAGGCAAAGAACATGTGCAAAATTACTTGTCAACTTTGGCAACAGCAGAGGAGCTTTGATGAAGTTGTTTGAAACCAGATGACAATTTATGATCTGTGTATCCCTTCAAAAGATTATTCTATTGGGACACCTAGAAAACAGTTGGGAAAGAATAACATTTAAATTGTTTTAGGCAAAAAAACAGATCTGAGTAGCTCTAGGAGACTTTCCTCAGAAGTTTCATAAGAGAGACTTTCTGAGAACATACATGTATGAAATACCATTGTAAGGACATCTGTGGAAGACTCCCCAAAAATCAGAGAAATGAGCCTGGACATAATGATGTAGAGTTGGCTGGGACATTTTAACAAACTGAATCCTCTGGAAAGTTTCTTAAGCTTTACTTCAAAGGGAAAGCATCCACTAGTCTGAGAGCAAACAAACCTCCTTTGGTAGGGTGGAAGAGGGCAAAACTAATGTAATTCTGTTAGTAAAGTAAGTGAGTAGGCTAACCATTGAAATGTTGGTAACTGCGTAAAGGGTCAGTCTTGCCACATCAGTTTTGTAAGAGATTTCAGAAGATCTCAATTTTATCCAAATATGTAACAAAACCAACTTTAAAAGGTTGCATTTTTCATCAAACAAGCAAACATACAAACAAACAAACAAAACAAACAAAAAAGAAAGACCTTTTTCTCTGGACAGCTTGGACACGGAGCAACTAACACAAATCCTGAGATTGGTCTAAAAGTCTTGGAAATAGCATGATAAGAAGTGGCATCTTGGAGTAGGCATGAAGTTACCTTGGAAAAGATATGAAGTACATATTAATATACACAAGCAGTCACACACACATCCTGTCCTAGTGCTGTACTACATTTCTGGCCTTTCTGTCTGCTCAGGACTACTTATAAAGTATAAGCATTAGAACCGTGGCCAACAACATGCAGACAGTGGAACAGGAGAAAATATTCTGTGTTCCCTTCCACATAAAACAATTACTGTGACAGTATAAACCAGTAAACGGTAAACAGGAATATAAAGGTGAGCCATAGTTGTCTTGGCACACATAAAAGTAATTCAAGTATATGTAGAACCTCGTTATAAGTCTAAGTCTGTTGCTGGCTAAATGTCCACAATAATTTTCTTTAGGCATAAAATGAAAAATGTACACTGTCTTTCTGAAGCTATAGGCTGGAGGAAAGTGCTTCTGTAGTTGCTAACACAGTAATAGAAATTTTCTTGCTGTCCACATCATTGAATTGTGGAAAAAATATCCATCCATGAAATATTTTGTGTGAATTATACCATATATTTTCCCTTTTCTATCTTCTTTTATTTTTTTAAAGAAAATTGAGTAACTCAAGAAAGACCAAATGAATATGAATGAACACACACACACACACGCACTTGTATGTGTTTTCACCACACAGAAGATAAATGATCAGAAAGCAGTATTTACTACAGTGTTTTCTTCCTGTAAGAGCCCTTGATTTTGCCAGAAATGACAAATACATATCATCTGCCTACAAAATCACGTTTTTAAGTGAAACCAAAATATTATGGGAGTGACAGTTCCTGCAAACAGAGAGCTCAACCTTATGACATTGAGGCCAAAGAGGGGGAGAGGAGAATTTCAGATGTATAAAATAATCTCCCCAATGAGAGAGTGTCTCTTTACCCTTTGATGGCAGGGGCTCTCCTCTACCTCCTGTTAGCTTTTCCCCTGCTCCTTGCTTCCCAAAAGAACTCTTTCTTTTTGTGCCTCTGAGGGAGGAGGATCAAAAAGTCCAGAGAGGAGGAGCAAGAAGTACTGGGAGGAAGAAGGTCAGGTCTCATGTTCTTCAGTGGCATAATTCCTTGGTCTGGACTGACAACCACTCAGCACAGGTTGTGAAGCAAGATTTGACCTTCAACTCTGAAGCCTTACATGATATCTATGGTATCAGATAAAGTTCTAAACAAGTCCAGATAGGATTTATTTGCCCTTTTCATGCAACCCTTCATCCTCTGTTTCTGCTGAGTGCTCTTCTTCTCCAAGTGGTACCCAAACCACAAACCACTGAGCTGTGGCAGGAACTAATGGCAAATCCACACTGGCCAGTCATCCTTAACTCTGACAAGAGAACATATCACCTCCCTGGTAAGACAGTTACTGTTGCTGGGGAAGGAGTGAAGGATATTGGAAAACTGAAACCTCTTCTACAGTATTATTTCCTTTTTAAAATAAAGAGCAAGTAGGAGGTTGGCAAAAGTCCTCTAAAAAAAAAAAAAAAAAAAAAAAGCAGTCCTCAACTAATTCTACAAAAAAACCCCAATAAATAAAAATAGCAAGTGTCAGAAGAGGCTTAAAATCAATCAGCCCAATTGATTTTTGCCCAGCCTGCCACTACTTTAAAAGCAGGGCTGGCTGGAGCTCCACACCCCCTTTTATAGACTAGGCTGCAGAATTATTCCACAAGCAGTGAAGAACACTTTCATAGTGAGAGTCAGAAACCTTTACTGTCTAAGAAGTAGCATGGGTACATCCCTCAAATGGGAAGGTGGAAGAACCGTCGCAATGAGAGCCAGTTTTTACTTTGCTTTGTGATAAACTGCTGGCTTCTGATAACAGCTGCAGCATCCCAGCACACATTTATCTTGCCATTACAAATACTCTGAGGAGAAGCAGGACTGTATTCTACAAAGATCTTGTTTCTTGTAAGTTAGACTCAGCTCTAAAGCCTAGAGCAATCTCAGACCTCTGGGATCTTTTGTTTATTCTTAATCGACTTTTAAGATCTGAGAGAACAATTTCCGAATGTCACTTTTAGTCAACACAAGGCACGCATGTCTCAGCGCCTTTTGTGGGTGTGCAGATTGTCTGAGTCTTTTAGCAAATTCCATTTTGGATTACAGGCTTAAAGTGGCCATTTTGGAAAATTTCTATTTCAACATTTTGTTTTAAATGTTGGGGGAGGTAGCAGAGGGGAAAGAGGAAGTATACTTTCAAGGGAATTTTTTTTTGTAGCCAGCTTTGCCTAAAGTTTTTGGAAAGGCATTTGTAGTATTGCCATTGACTTAAAATCTTGGTTTAAGTTCGATATGTTTTAAACTCTGCTGAAAACTAAATTAGAGCCCAAACAAAGCCACCTACGAGGAGTCCTGGAGAAGAATGCTGCAAATTAGAACACAGGATGTTTTCACTTGAACTTAAGGACATACTTCTTGACATTGAGGGTGATGAATCACTGGAACGGGCTGTCCAGAGAGGCTGTGGAGTCATCTTCTCTGAAAGCTTTGAAAACCCACCTGTCCATGTTCCTGAGCAACCTGATCTAGACGAATCTGCTTTAGCAGGCAGGTTGGACTAGGTGATCTCTGGCGATCCCTCCCCACCCCTACCATTCTGTGATTCTGTGCTGTACTGGGGCATGCAAGCCTCCATTTAGTCCCATGTTCCACCACAGCTGCAACTGAGATTCACTGGGTGGAAGGCACTGGAAACTCTGCAATAGGCAGATATGCAAGATAAGCTTCTCCTCCTAACACTTTCAATAGAGGCTGCCAAGTCCTGCTAGCTATAAGAATTTTATCACATTCAAAACTATTAGCTTTAACTCTTTTACGAACATGACACTGGATATTCTTATCACTTGTTAATGTCGCTTGTGGCTTATGTTTGGTGTTTGCAGAGCTTTCATAATTTATTGCCTGATTATGCCACTGAATATCATACACAACTCTTATTGACTTCAAGGGGAGTTTCACACAGAGAACATGGCAATATAATGCAACACTTCTAAAGTACTTCCTATAACTATTCATGACTTTGTCTACATTGGTTTTAAGATGTAAAGTGAAGAATAGAAAATTATTCCCAGTAATTCTTTTTGTCATACTTTCATTTGCTATGCAGACAAAAAGAATCTGCAGCTCTATATTTCATACCAGCACAAAAGAAAGCAAATAATTTGCCAGTTAAGTCCACTACAGAAGCAGACTAGATGCAAATCTATATACAGAGGTTTTGGCACACACAAAATTCAGCTATAACTGACATAAACTGGTCTATAAATGGGAAATGGCAAGTGCTAGGAAATCTCCAGGAAGAATAAGAGATTGTAAAGCAAGTTTCTGTTAGTATGCTGCAAGCAGACAGGTAAATTTATACTCAAATATCCCCAGCTCCCTGCTGAACATGGGATGATAGCTATAACTAGAGCATTGGACAGCAGCTTTTAATGGTTGAGGTGCTTTTTGTTCACAAAGTTGAACAATTGTTCATTTGCTGCATTAGATCATTGAACTACCTTCAAGAAAGTCTTCCCCAGCACGTGAATGTATAAATCTTGAAGAGAATCAGCTTCTGCGCTCAAAAGATGTCCCAGCTGAACTCATCAGCCTGGCAAGTCAGGATCTGTACTGACAAAGAGGTATCCATGAGGAATATAGAAGATTATTCCCAAAATAATTCAAGAATAATGACATCTCCAGATCAGAGGCTTCTGAATTATCTTCCAATACTTTTTGATAGCCTGTGTCCCTAAAGGACAAAAGATGATTTACAAAGTTGTCTATTGAAGGATGAAGAGCTACTACACCCCAAAATCACGAAAAGCCTGTGAAAATTATGTTTTGCCAATATATCGAAATAGATGGGGCTCAATACATATGAACTGTAAGTTACAAACACTGGCATTCTCTTACCTTTGATGAGAAACTATCAAATGAAAGCCTTTGCAAATCATCTTTCTGAAAAGAAGCATATTTTGAATAGGCAATACACCTATCTTTGCAAGGATAAGAGATAATACTGCGCTTGTAAATTCTTTCTGGCAAGATAAAAAGTAGAGTTTTGGTTTAGGAGCTCTTTAATTCTTTGTGAAGGCAAAGTAAATTTAGCAGATTAGGCAACAGCCTCTTGAGACAATTCATTGCATGAGGTGTCAAGTTAGGAAGATCATGTTCTTAATGTAGTATTTTGGTAGGTTGTCTCAGCAGGGCTTTTCAGGAAGGATAGCAAATCAAGACACTGTGCAATTCAGTAGTAAGAAGTAGCATAGCTTGGGCAAATGAAGTTCAGTTGTAAAAGAAGAAAAAGGGAAAAAAATCATTCTTCAGGCACTGCCTTTTAACCTGTGTTACACAAAGACTTTAGTGAAGGAAGAACTTCATGTAAGTCTCACATCGTATTTATGGAGTTTTCAAAATTCTGTGTCATAAGAGATATTGCCAAGTGGAGAATTTTCTCCTTTTCTGCGGCTACTATGTCTGATACATTTGTGTGCAGCTACTATAACAGAGAAATATCCACAGAGCCTAAGGCCTTCCTGTGGATATGGAAGGAAAGTGAAAAGACAGTCACTGTCACTGAGACCTAATCTTAACAGCCAAAGACATGTCACTTACATAGCTCAGAAAAAGGTGAGAGAGGAGAAACCTGTGGTAAGTCACACAACTGTTTGAAAAGTTCAAACTTTGGAGAGTTAAATGAGAAGCTGCAGCTGCAAAACACCTGATGTGGAGGAAGCACTTCCAGTGAAAGATTCTGCTTGGTACCTACAGAGGTGTGAAATGAGAGAGTCATGTAGTTGGCTGCTGAAAGAAGCAGAGTTGAATGGTGATACCAAGATTCCAGTCTGAAGCAGGGACAAGAAGATATTTGATTTAATGGTGGCAAAGGTAGCAAAAGGACTGAGGAGATTTTATGTAGCTC
This sequence comes from Picus viridis, assembly GCA_033816785.1. NCBI lineage: Eukaryota > Metazoa > Chordata > Aves > Piciformes > Picidae > Picus > Picus viridis. Next base: position 32,544,170 of record CM066578.1, on the reverse strand, counting down.
CTTTCTCTTCACTGTACCATAACTTCTAATGTGCTGGAGAGAAAAGGCGAGGTTAAGTTATGATACTGCATGGATAAGTTATGATACTACCCTTTCTCTCCTAGTTTTCTTTCTTGGCTCTTCATTCTTATTCTCCTTTCATGACTAACCCTACCACACCTCTCTCTTTCTTATGAAGGGATGAAGATACCTACTCCATGAACCAGGGATCAATGCAGCAAAAGCAGAAGAGAAACTACTGAAGTTGTAGAAGAAATGGGTGTTTTATTTTCAAGTACATGAAGCAAGCACACTGCCTTAAGGTATGAGATGTTATTAAAACATAACATACACCTGTTGTTAGCTGTCTTCGAGCCTACAGCACATTGGTTTTAAAGCATCTCACTGCAATGCTAATGAAGTCAAGGGGTGAAATTCTTCTGTAAAACCTCTGAAACTCATCAAGTCTTCAGTGTTGCTTCATGTACCTGGGAGTGAAAAAGAAGATCCAAATTGTCAAGTGTATTCTGAAAGATAGTTTGAATGTATTATGATCTGAATTTAATTTCTTAATTTTAACTCAGATATGAAACAGACGTATCACGTACATCTTGCCTTTTACTGAACAATACGTTGGAACTTGATTAATTGAATGATAAGATAGAAGGAATAATTGCAATTTAAACTCTAAATAGTAGCTTGTTGGAGCTAGAAGAATTATTGGATTATGCTAATGTTGAGCAAGCACTATAGCACCAAAAATTTCATAAATGCAGAACAACAGTTAGGGAGTTTCTCACTATCAATGTCGAAAAGATTATTTCTGAAGCAAAATAATCTGTACAAAACAGAACAAAAACTTGAACATACACAGATATAACCTGACCAACCTTCTCAAGCAAGGCAAACAATGAGGAAGGAGTTTCTTGCTTTACTTCACAAATTATTTTGATTATGCTGCCTTCAATATACAAAATCATGTATTGCAAAAGCAGAATACACTGGCATGTTCCGTTCTTTGACCCTTCTTTACCGTGTTTTTGCTATAGCATATGGAAGAGAAAAATGAAAACACCTAAAACACAAGCCCTATGGAACACAAGCCCTATGGAACACAAGCCCTATGAGGAAAGGCTGAGGGAGCTGGGGTTGCTTAGCCTGGAGAAGAGGAGACTGAGGGGTGACCTTATTGCTCTCTACAACTACCTGAAGGGAGGTTGTAGCCAGGCAGAGGTTGGCCTCTTCTCCCAGGCAGCCAGCACCAGAACAAGAGGACACAGTCTCAGGCTGCTCCAGGGCAGGTTTAGGCTGGATGTTAGGAAGAAGTTCTACACGGAGAGAGTGATTTGCCATTGGAATCGGCTACCCGTGGAGGTGGTGGAGTCACCTTCACTGGAGGTGTTCAGGAGAAGACTTGATGGGGTGCTTGGCTGTATGGTCTAGTTGTTGGGTGGGATTGTTTGATGGGTTGGACGCGATGATCTTGAAGGTCTCTTCCAACCTGGTGTATTGTATTGTATTGTATTGTACTGTATTGTAAAAGTGACAGCAATCTCTTTACTAGACAGTAGCTGTTTGAAAAATTCATTTTAAAGTTATCTGCTGTCTCATTTGTATTGCCTGGCTTCTTTATTTGCATTCCAGAAAGGCTGTGCCAAAGAGGTCTCCTAAATTTGTCAGAGTTAACTATTTCACTAAACTTAAGGCTGCCACCTCTGGTGATTAATCAAATTTTGCTCTAAATAGGATTAATTCGGGTGTATCTGTGAAGAAGATTGTCAGAGTGCACATTCTTCTTCTCATCTGTCCTCAGGTCTTTTTTTCTGGCTGAATATAAAATGAAGCTCAAGCTATAATCTTGCATGGCAGATACTGGATCGTTCCTTTGATAAACATCTAAAATGCTAATGAATGTGGGCTGCAGTTCTGAAACAGCAAAGCAAATGATTTGCCAAGAATCTGGAGGGTAAAAAAAAAAAAAGAACTTTCTAACTTAAAAGAAAACCTCTTTTTGTTCACATAGAGTATTGTTTCCCCAAGAAAAATTTTTCTGCTCTGCAGAAAACAGAAAAAAATCCTACTACATCAAAATGCGGAAGCATGAAAAACTGATGAGCTTTCAGATTGTCCTCTTTTGCATGCAAATCATATCAGAAGTTCTCATTAGCATAAATGCATGAGCAACTCTAAATGCTTTTAATTTCCAATCTCAGCCAGCAGAGGAGTAATTTGTCACTGTCAGGGTGAAAATCTAAAAAGGAAAAAAAAAAAAGAGAGAAGGACTCCACGCTAAATTGGAATCATATAAATTTTTGATTTGCTAATTGACTGATGCTGCAGTTCAATCAGCTGCCTTGAAGGTGTAAATAATTCAGTGTACAGTCAGAAATAAAAGCATAATGTGCTTCTGCTGAAAGCATATTAGCATTCACCGCATCAGGACACACCTGACCATGGCTTTTTCATAGATACCCTTTAGTTATGCTCTAACTCTATGTTGGTAAGTGCACTATGCTAACAAATAATACTACCTCTGAAAATATTTAGGCTTTCATATTAAGAAACATGCTTCAAGACATATTTTAAAATATTGTTCATTTTAATAATCTGGATGCTACTAATGCTTAGAAATGGTAAAATATGTTTGTGGAACCCTAATGCAATTATAAAACATGGAAAGTGCATAAATGTAAATCCAACACTTCTATTAACTTTTAATTATCTCTTTCCCTTAATCAACTGCCTTAAATGTCATATGCAAAAATGCTTCTCACCAGTGTTCATGCACTTAGGGTGTGTTAAAACCTGTATAGGGAGTTACAATAGTTTGCAATTTACAGTAGAGGAATAATTTTTAATGCCTTGACCATTTGTGTTAACCAAAAATTCTTTCTTTCAAAGCTGCTGCTTAAGTACTGCTTCTTTCTACTGACTAGACACTTCCTCCTTAGCTAAATCAAACAAAATTCATAGCCAGTTTATATTTTTGTAATGTAATTATACTTCCAAGAGCATAAATGAATAATTAACAAAACCAAACCAACCAAACAAAAAAATCCCACACATATACACACAAAAAAACCCCAAACCTTGAATATACAAAACCCCTCCTATGGAACACGCAGGAGCAAAAGATCTAGCTTACCAGATGCATTTAGTTAATTGCAAATGTCATGGACTGGTGGATGTGAAAATCAGATATAGCTACACTGACCTACAAAATCGGTAGTTGTCTTAGTTGTGAATTATATTTTGCACAAATTCTAGTGGTACTGTTTTGTTGACATAGCAGGAAAACGTATCAGATACACCCTATCTGTTCTTTAGATGTATCATCAAATCTGTTTTCCCTGTCCTCCTCCCCTCAAACATATATTTTAAGAAGGTTTGGTTTAAACAATTTATATTAAGACTTTATCCCAGGCAAAGAGCAGATTTAACTGCCAGTACCAGTCTTACAATGATTTTTGCAATGGAAATCTAGGTTTCTGATAATGAAAGGCTTATGCTAAATTTCCCAGTGTTTTCAATAGGGTTTTAATATGAATAAAGTCTGAAGGATTATGTTCCAAGGTGTTCAGTTTGACTGAACATTTGATTTCACTTTCAGTGAAATCAATGATGGCATTGATTCAGTCTTTCATGCCTTTACTTGTCATAAATTGCACATTTCTTTTTAAAATAGTGCTAAAACATGAACAATAGCCAGATAGTGAGAATATATGAAATGTTCAGTTTCCAAACAACCAGTTCCTGGAAGAAGGGTAAGTCCACTCAGTATATATCAATCTAGGAAAAGATAATGAAATCTGAAAATCACTTTTCTTTATATCCAGGGCTCTAGAAAACAATGCCTGAAAGGGAACTCTCCTAATTCCTTACTAGATCCAGAGGAAAGTTAGGGTGGAAAAAATCTTGTAATAGCAGTCCAAGTATCCCCATCATGCTGAATGTAGCTCAAACATTTGTAAATGACACCCAACCCAGAGACCTTGCAGTGTCAGCAGAAGAAGCAGAGGAGAACCAGCAGAACATATACCAACAGAAGTAATTTCTGACCAAAAAAAGGCAGATGGCAGAACTGGAAGTACAACTAAAGTCAGCACATTCAGTCTCCATATCTGCTGAATGTGACTCCTGTGGCTGCCCTGGTGATCCTGGGGCACTGGGAAAGGGGCACAGGAGAAAGGGCTCAGTGGGCTTCAGTTCACAGGGCAGCTCACAGGGATACTATGTCCTCTCTTCCATATTAATGAGCCCAGAAAAGGCCCATGAAGGGCTTTGCTCAGACAGAAGTTATTTCTGCAGATCCTGCTTCTCCTTTCTGCAGGATCTTTCAGGTTCTTGGACACACCACCCCCCACCCCACCCCAAAAAAAAAAAAAAAGAAAAGGGAGGATTGTGGTTAAATTCTTACTAAAACATGGATGTCTCCCCACTGTTTCACTCACCATTTGCAAGACAAGCTGCTTTGTTCTGATAGCTGGGGTGAGGGGGGGAAAAAAAGAAATGAAATGAAGAGAAGAGGAGATGAGAGGGAGAGGAGAGGAGAGGAGAGAGAGGAGAGGAGAGGAGAGGAGAGGAGAGAGAGAGAGGAGAGGAGAGGGAGAGGAGAGGAGAGGAGAGGAGAGGAGAGGGAGAGGAGAGGAGAGGAGAGGAGAGGAGAGGAGAGGAGAGGAGAGGAGAGGAGAGGAGAGAGAGGAGAGGAGAGGAGAGGAGAGGAGAGAGGAGAGGAGAGGAGAGGAGAGAGGAGAGGAGAGGAGAGGAGAGGCGAGGAGAGGCGAGGAGAGGCGAGGCGAGGCGAGGCGAGGCGAGGCGAGGCGAGGCGAGGCGAGGCGAGGCGAGGCGAGGCGAGGCGAGGCGAGGCGAGGCGAGGCGAGGCGAGGCGAGGCGAGGCGAGGAGAGGAGAGGAGAGGAGAGGAGAGGAGAGGAGAGGAGAGGAGAGGAGAGGAGAGGAGAGGAGAGGAGAGGAGAGGAGAGGAGAGGAGAGGAGAGGAGAGGAGAGAGAGGAGAGAAGGAGAGGAAAGGAAAAGAAAAGAAAAGAAAAGAAAAGAAAAGAAAAGAAAAGAAAAGAAAAGAAAAGAAAAGAAAAAGAAAAGAAAAGAAAAGAAAAGAAAAGAAAAGAAAAGAAAAGAAAAGAAAAGAAAAGAAAAGAAAAGAAAAGAAAAGAAAAGAAAAGAAAAGAAAAGAAAAGAGAAAAGGTAAAGAAAAGTGATTTTTGCTCCAACTCATTGTATTAATCTTTAGATTATTAACAAACACATAAACAGATAGGTAGATATCAATCCCTTTGAGTCCAGACTGCAACTTTCTGAAAGTCCAGACATATATATGGCTCTGACCCTGGTAGGAAATGCAGGCTTATGACTGTTGCGATGCTGTTAATACAGTGTTAGGAAGGATTGATGCTGCTGCTGCTGCTGCCTCCCAAGGTTTGTGTGGTGATGATAGGATCTGATTGAGGTGCTGACCTCCAGGGACAGGGGAATGGCTGCTCACAGCCCCAAGCTTGTAGTGACTATTTTTTGGAAGACAGGAATCTAAGAACTGTTTGCAATATTTACTGCAATCAAATCCCAGTAAATCCCAGGTTCAGGTTGTGCTGGACACAGAGCTTAGGGACCACACTGGGGACAGCACCAACTTTGGGTGCTGTTGAATCTCAGTACTGATCCAAGTTTAGTACTGATCTTAGCTTATCTGTATGGATAATCAAGACACAAAACAGGACTATCATTTACCACCTGAGTAAAGAAAAACCTTTTTTCAACATGAAGTTGTCATGGTAGGGTCAAACAAGCCCATCACAAACCCACATAGGCCTTGATGTATCTAGACATGGTTCCCCTCTTCCCCTCCTTCCTGCAGAAAGTTGGGGTAGTGCAGGAAAAGGAACAGAGGGACAGGGCCATGAGTGTCTGGTAGACAACTCTCCTTCCAGGGCAAGAGCGCATGTACAGGCCACTGCTTCTCCCTGACCAGGCCTATATTTCTGCCTTTAATGGCCACAACCCCTTCTCATTGGGTAAATATATGCTAGCTTCTGTTGCTCTATTGGCCCAATTGAATTTCGGACAAGATTATATATACAGGCTGATTTCTAGTTGCCTTGCCTTTCTTGAACCTGCATTGCCTGCTTGGACCTGCCTTGCTTGAAGATGTCCTCAAGTTGCCTCACCTTAAGTTTCCTGGTCCAGAGCCTGGGATAAAGCCATGAGCCTACACACTGCAAGCTAGGAAAGCCATGAACTTAGGAGCCAGACCCAAGCCTCGCTTCCCCTTGCAACTAGAATTTTGCCCTGCCTCAGTTTACCCAGGAAGGTGCAAGAGCCCATCACAGTAATAGCATCATACAGCATGCTGTCCTGCAGAAGCCTAACCAGCCCCAAGACCATGTGGCCTTCCTGCCAGCAACCAGCTGTGCTTGGCGCACGAGAGTGCCCCCAAATGCCTCAGCTCTATACACAGCAGCAGCGCTCCCCACTTGGGCAGAATCAGCTGTGAGTAACTAATTCATTGCCTATTTGGCTTGACGGCTTTTGTTGTCTCCCCGCTGTGGTGGAGCACCATTTAGCTCCCACAGATTCTCTCTTTCTATTATTCCTACCGATTTGCTTAAAATTGTTGAAATTGTTACATTTGCCTAAATATTGTATGTTCCCATTGTAAATAGATATTCCAACTGTACATCAAACCTATTTGATACATTTTTGGCTTTTTTTAGTATTAATTAAAAGTTAGGAATATTTTTATTAATATCCATTTGTCATATCTTAGTTAATTATTCAGTAAATGCCTTAACAGAAGTCTTGGGCCTGAGATGTGTTGTATGATTTCATTTCACCTTTTCTTTCCAGTTTTTAATGTAGGGTAAGTTTTCTCTATTTCAGGTGATTCTTAGAGCTTTTTTACCCCGTAGTAACGTGGTTCACTCTTGCAGAAATGCATGCAAATTAACTTTTTATGAAGAATGGGGGCAGAAGTAAAACATTATGCTGCTCTTGCAAAATAAAAAATCATTAATGATTGCCAAAAGCAACAAAGTTGATCTCTTGGCAGCATATTGCATATAATTACAAATTTTCTATTCTATTTCAGTCCTGTGAACAGCAGAACAGTCCTATCATAGGACACAAAGTAATTCTGACACCATTGTAACTCACTTGCCTACCTCATTTTCACCAACTTTACATGAGCACTGTTTCAGACAAGCCATATTTTCAGTGGAGCTTTCAGAAGAAGCGAGAAAGAAAACACTTTTTTATTACTTGAAAAGTGCCAAGGATGCTGTAAGCATACCTCAGGCAGATTTAATTGTAATATTAATTAACTGGTTCACTTACTCACTAATTAATCTGCTGCCCCCTCTTTTTCACACTAATGTATTTCAGAAGGAAATGCAGGAGGAATGCTAGAAAAGTTTCCTTTGACAATTTGTGAGCTAAAATTTACAGAAGTGCACGTACCAAAACTTCATTAGAATCAGAGTGGCAATGCTTAGGCTCCTACCTTCATTTAACGTAGTATTTTAAAAGTAGGAAAAGGCAGCTAACTATTAACTGGATAAATACAATTAAAATATCTCTTAAGAATCAGTGCTTGCAGTCGCCATACTGTCAACTACAAATGTTGCTCAACCACAGGTAAATACACACGAGATATTAATATTCAATTAGTATTATAAAATGCATAGAAGATTATACACAGGCTGCATCCTGCACACTGCCTAATTATTTGGCTTTTCTTCAATTTTTGTCACCTGCTTTATGCATATAACTGTTCCCATGTCCACAAAAGCCAACATGCAAGAAAAGCGTTCCCCCGTTAGTGGCATTGCTGCCTTGTTGGTTTGGAAACAAGACATTTCTGTCATCAGAAAGAGGAGACTGCCAGCCTGCTGATGAGATGTATATCACTGTTACATCCTCAGGAAGGGCTGATAACACTGGGGTTTAATCTAAGGTACTTTTATGCACAGACAGGTTTAGAAGCATTTTCAGTATATTGGTTAGAATTTTGCTTCCCTTTTCACAGAAATATTTTCTCAAGAAAGCTTCAGTTTATAAGCAAATGGGGAAATGAAATCATAATTTTCTTGCTGCTTTGCTAGTGCAAGATGAAGAGTTTCTAAAGGGAGCAGGTAGAGAAGAGCATATTCCAATCTCCTGCTTTAGGCTATGGTAAATACATAACTCCAGTGTTAGCTAAAGGGTCAAGAATATGTTTATACATGCAACAGCAAGACAGATGTGGCACTGGCTGTGATTCTAAGCACTAAGTATGAACATCTTTATCACCTCTTGGGGGGGTAGGACCTGTTAAGAATGAAGACCAGACCACAGAGCCTGAATGACTTTCACAAGATCAAACATCAATCCTGGAACAAAATAAGAAGCAAGTCAATCTCTTCCAGTACAGGACGACACTTAGTACTGAGTCTCATTTTAAACTGTTTTTAGAGGTAGGTAGAATAAGTATCATACAGAGAAAAATGGTGGCATAACACACCTTAATGGCTTATTGATGATGTCTTTACATTTTCAAGTGAAAAAAATATTGAAAGAGGTGCAGGCTGATAGCTGAAACTGCACTCCAGATTAAACACCGTTTATGGAAGCCCCCTCTCCAAACTAGGACTTGGTTTCATCAGCTAAACCCTTTCAATAAAGTAACCTTTTCATTGACTATAAATGAATTTTTTTCTAAGCAAAGCGATAGGTTTCTATTTGAATTACTTTTGATCCTAGAGCAAAGTTACAGAACAATAATTTAATGTCAATTTCTAAACCTACCACACAGAGACTTTTAGTAATTTGTGTACACTTGGACAATATTCAGCATCCCACAATGTCTTTTGTTCACTAGGAAAAACAAAAAAAGAGGGAAGCTGACCCACAGAACTCAGAGATAATATAGCATGCACCAGCAACTCTCTCTCTTTTAAAAGATGAGGAGAGGCTGAGGGAGCTGGGATTGCTTAGCCTGGAGAAGAGGAGGCTCGGGGGAGACCTTATTGCTTTCTACAACTACCTGAAGGGAGGTTGTAGACAGGTGGGGGCTGGTCTCTTCTCCCAGGCAACCAGCACCAGAACAAGAGGACATAGTCTCAAGCTGCGCCAGGGGAGGTTTAGACTGGATGTTAGGAAGAAATTTTTCATTGAAAGAATGATTGCCCATTGGAATGGGCTGCCTGGAGAGGTGGTGGAGTTGCCATCATTGGAGGTGTTTAGGAGGAGACTTGGCGGGGTGCTTAGTGCCATGGTTTAGTTGATTAGATGGTGTTGGATGATATGTTGGACATGATGATCTTGAAGGTCTCTTCCAACCTGTTCTATTCTAGTCTAGTCTAGTCTAGTCTAGTCTAGTCTAGTAATTTGAGCAAAGGTAGTGATAGGTTATCATGTGAGGCAGTAGTAACTTCCTTCGAAATTGGTAGTGAAAGCCTGCACACACGTATTGCATGTGAGAGGCAGTTGGCATAAGAATCGTGTCTGGCCAGGTACACATCTGTATTGTTTTCTGAGTGTCAGAGTCTTGAAATGTTAAATATACAGACCTTTGATGCAGCCAGGGCATTTTCATGGCTTTTCAGTCATACAATGAACATCTTCTACTCACCAAAAAACATGTCCTGAGGCTTATGAAACAGATTAGCTATTGAAATATGAGTGAAATGGGGTATTTGCCACCATCTGGTTGTGAACCCTATAGAGAAGTTATCAAAGGGTTTGCCTGCTATTTAAGTGGAAGCCGTTTCAACACTGGTGTCCCAATTAAGGGGGAAAAAAGTAAGTTATTTAATTGGAAAGACAAATTCACACATTTCCAAATTCTATGGCAGGATCAGATGAGACCCCCCAAAAAAAAAAAAAAATTAACAACAACAAAAAAAAAGGTTATGTCAAAGCTGGATCTTTTTCAAGTTGGCACAAAAGTGACCATATTTTACTCAACAAAATTCCAAACTATCCTGGGTAGGATGGGGGAGGGAAGAAAAATATTTAATTATTTGTTTGATATAAAGAGGGAAGAAAAAGATTTGGACTTCAAAATGGCACCTTTCCAGGAACCTGATGAAAAATCTGTTATTTTCTGAGAAAGAAATTAAGTTTTTTAGGTTTCTAAAATGCACAATGAAAGGCTTATATACTGCCAGCATTTTAAAGATATTTTTTCTCTGCATTTTGGAGGAGCTCCTGTTGTCCTAGTTTCTAAGGCAGCCTATATTTACTAGACCTGAATGTATGACCTGCAGCAAAGGCATAACTCCTTTCTAATCTGATTCAGATATCACTGACTGATTCCTTTTAACTCTACTGCATATAACCACCTTTTTCTCAAGTAATGAACAGCTACTTCCAGCTCTTTACCTCTGTATAGACCAGATACAATTGCATTTTAAATAACTTTATTTTTAGCTATTTTCATACAAAAGTGTGCATTACTGTAATTCTCATGAGCATTAGGTATGCAGTTACAGTCTTAAGACTGCATCAGACTCTTAGGCCAGTATTACAGCTACAGCAATCTGTGCTCAACACATTTGAATAGTTTTATTTTTAAAATATTCCACTTGTTTAAAGTTGAAACAAACAAAACATAATCCTTATGGCCCAGTAATATTATCACTAGTAAAGGGATTAAAATGCCATCAGAGCTTCAGTTTGAGTTTCATTCCACAGTGCAAGATAATGTCCTTTGAATTCTAAATATAATAATGAAATTTCAATTAATATCTTTCATGTATTTTGGACTGCCATTAGCTAGATTTGCCCATTCAGTTTGCCCTCAAAACTGAAGCCACTTTTTCTTTTTTCCCCTCATACACATCAGTGGTGAATCAGTAGCTTTCAAGTGTTAAAAGGTGGACTGGCACTGCTATATTTTTAGGCTAGATAGATGAGACTATACTGAAAACAACCAACCATGATTCTGTTTTTCTCATCTGTATATTAATGTCAGAAGTAATGGATGATACTTTATATTCTACAGCAATGAACTATGTGTGTTTAATAAGCAAGTGGGTCAAACCTGCAACTAGATTCCTAGGATTAGACCTAGGGCAGCATGTGCTGGAGTCAGTGTATCTCTAAGTGAATAAACACTTGAATTATCTTCTGGTGACTTGCCCTAGGTGATCCTGCTTTGGCAGGGAAGGTTGGACTCCATGAGTTCATTTCCAACCCTACCCATTCTGTGTTTCTGTGCTTCTATGATTCTATGATCCTAAGAATGCAAGATAGCAATGGATTATGTCTGAAGATTTACCAGTATTAATGTCATAACCTAGAACTGTATTGATATTTTTTTCTCCTGTGGTCAGGAGACTTCTTATCCAGTTGTGCTACAGACACCACGTTCCTGAGCCCTGCTTAGCAAAGAGGACAGAGGGAGAGACAATGAAATGACCACAGGTTACTATAAATATTACAATGTATGAGGGATCCCTTGCAATGGATAAAAGCAGTGGAATAGCTCATCTTTCCTCTCTGTACTCCAGCCAACAGAGCTGAGACTGAAAGTAACTAGAGCATAAGAGTGGCTCTGAATTGCAGTCTTTTTTCTGATCTGCTCAAGGGATTTTATAGTTACGTGCTACTTTCAAAAATTGGACCAAAAATTGCAGGCTGTAGTCCAGGTCACACATTTGCAGTCTAACAGCCTAGTCCATAACCTGCAATTTTTCATCCCTTTTTAAATTTGTATGTGTAGTATCTCTTAGCAATGTGTATCAGAATGTCAGGCAAAATCCATTTAAGTTTTATATCCGTAACTACAGAGGGAATTTTTGTAAACCATCTCCTGTGTACATGTGCAAACTGCATGTGCAGTATATGTATTCTTAGAGACTGATGAAAATATTTGAAATGTCACAATGGGGATGGGTAAAATTCAACAAGCTGTGGTTTTTAAAGATCTGTATATTTGTCTAGGTAGAGGTGGTCTGTGAAGGAACTACTAACTGATAAAAGAAGAAAAAGTTAAAGATCCTTCAAAACTACAATCAGTGTCTGCATAGTGCTAGAAGATCTCAGTTCCAAGGAAGTAAGTTTCTGATGTTGATCATTCTCTGTGTATTCATAGACCAGAAGCTTTGGCCTCAGGAGAGTTCTTCAGCAAGAGCTGCTGCTTACTGAAGGATATGTTACAGATCAAGCCTTAAACATGGCAAGGCAGAAGAGAGGAAGCGTGGGATGAGAGAGATTTATGTATATCCTTCCCTATGTTGATTTACAGCATCTAACTCCTAGGAGCACATTCTGACCACTAGCTTCTGATGCGCTATGAAGTAATCACTATCAAATTTTCTAATAAAGCTATTTTACTGCATGTGGGAGACAGAAATATTTACTACAGAAGGAGCTATAATTTTTATCTCCCTAAAAAGCACACAGCCTAGCAACCAAGCCATTTTCACCTTCTCCCTAGCCAAAGAAAGAGGACTTACTTCAGTGGGGCTGACATGGAAGGAAAGACAGCAATGCCTTCCTTTTTGACATAGTCTAGCAGCTGGCTTTCATGGCCACCTCACTGAAAGTCTGATATCTTTGTACCTTGTGTTTAGATGGCACACTAGCAGCAGCAGGTGCTGTAATAGCAGGTACAGTTTTATATTTGGCTCTTGATTATGATGACTTGGTACAATCCAGACAATATATTCTTTGCCTCCCATGGCGGCGCCTCCAGCCTGAGGACGCCATTGTAAAACAAAAATGTAACCTACTGCTTTCACTGAGAAGTATACAACTTGTGCCTATAGCAAGAATCCCTGTAGCTGAAGTTTCTGGTAAAGAGCAATCCCATAAGAGTGAACAGTGTAGAAATGATCACTGTTATATGGAATCCAGGGGTATGAGAAGAGCAACTGAGGACTTTCATCTTGGTTGTCAGCATCTGGATGAAGTGTCATAAACAAAAGCTACCAGCCATCCCATGTCCAGTGGCTCCCTCTAAGACTGAAAACAGGTCTGACAAGCACAGGGTAGGACTTATCTCGAAAAATCACAACTGCTTTCTGCCCGCTTCAGTTCATTACCTGTTGATCACCAAATATAGAAAAAGAAATCTGATGTTCTAACATAGTTCCTTAAAATGTATTTGGTTAAACAATTTTGAAAATTAAATAATTTGTAAATCAATCTTTTAATAGTAAATTTCCAATTAACTTCATGTGTAAAATGCATACACCACTCATTTGATCTAGGACAGGATTCACTGTTTAATATTGCATCCTATATCTAACAGTGTACAGAGCACCAGTTGCAGAGGCAACTATGAAACTGGAAAATAAAGAAATAAAAGAATCAAACTGTAATTCCTGCAGAGGTGTACACCTGTGGCACTCTATATCTGTTATTATGCAATACAGAACTTATTTTTTAAAAGCAGCACATTTCCCCTTACTGGCATCTAAGCAGCATTTGTTTTAAAACCTCTCAAGTGCAGCCGTTGTAGATGAGTAATTATTTTATCTTATTTTATTTTATTTTATTTTAGTTTATTTTATTTTAGTTTAGTTTTTATTAAAAAGAAAAGAAAAGGAAAAAAGAAAATAAAATCATCCAAAAGTTTTGTTCTTGCAGAATGCTCTTTTATTTCAACAGAACAAAATATGCCTGGTGCTATTTCATTCAATAATGATCTGTGTGCTTTCAGCTTCTGATGGCTGGCCACGTGGTTAGTCCTTCCAGACAAATAGGATTGTTTCTCCACTCCTGTAATTGATTCTGATGTGCAGGTCTGGACATTGTTTCTGTGTTGTGCCACTTTGATTCGCCTATTTAATTGAAAATGTGTTATGTTTACAGAACATCAGAGGGAGAATATAAACCGTTCATAAAAGTCTGTTGAAGCAACTTTAAGCCACAAGATGGCAATGGTGTTTACAGTTTTTATTAGCACTTAGATTACATTCTGTTATATAACCTACACTTCGGGTTTTGTTGGTTTTTTTTTTTTTTGTTAAAAAGTAATTAAGATTTCACTCTAGAGTGGCATCTTTATATCTCTAGCCATATATCTAAAACTTTAGCCATGACCTTCACACCAGCAAGGAAGACACAGTAAGTAAGACTATGGAAGCCTTCTCACTACCATTTTGGCTTTCCCAAGCCAAAGGAAAGTATGATGACACTCCGGTGCAAAAAGGCACCACGACACTGGCTCATTGCAAGACAGCTTTTGTCATTCACCTTGAACTATATTCAATGTACCACAAGTTACCGCAGATCTACTGGTCTGCTTTGCACTGGGCTTTGCCACATGGATGACATTGAGTACTGTGTGCACACATTAAGCAGACCTATACCTCACTGCAGAAAGCCAAGCAAAGCCAAGAAACTTCCTTGTCCTTTACATTTGCTGGCAAAGTAGCTGACTTGGTTGGTTAATTAGACTTTCTGTCTCAAGGTGCTTGCCTCATTCTCTTGAGAGGCAGTCTAAAGTCTATTAAAGAAAGCAGAATCACTACCTGATTTCAGCAGGATTTGAAGCTCCTGACTGACATTTAGTTTCCTCCTTGTGCCATTGCTGCCAAACCATCCTTACCCCACTGCATATTAAAGCCCACAACAGGAAATAAAATAATGTAAAACCACTAGAGCATCAAAGCAGAATTCTAACCCTTCAATTGTAGCTGCATTGCATCCCTCAGCATGGATCTGAAGAGTTAGCTTACTTAATGGTGTGCTTTAATTTAGAGCATAAGATTTAGGCCAGGGAATGTTTGCCTAAAACATGCCTACAGTACAGAACTAGACAGAAATGAGTAATATAATACAGAAACACTAGAAAATTATAAGCAGCCTTATGATAATCAACACTGATGAACATAGTCTTGTCTGTTTTATTATAATCTCAAGTGCAGTAACTAATGATTTCTGACTGAGAATGCACCCACAGGGTGACTTGGGAACATGTAAACACTCTTCACAAAGGAAAGCAAAGGAAACAAAATGAGGTCTTAAGGAAGAAGGCCTAGCTAAATTTTAGCTATTAGAAGAGTAAATCAATAATGAATACTCACAAAGATGCACAAGTCTGTCTCTGAAATCCATGCTGGGAAGACGGCAGCAGGATGGGACCAGAGAGATTTCTGATTAAATTTAAAGATTAAATAAATACTGAGAGATATTGTGCAGAACAATGCACTAACAATCCCAATGGCTAGAATAGTGAATAGGAATATCCAAACAGCTGCTTGGGCTCTGGGTCAGAAAAGCATCTTTATTCAATACATTATTTAAGCATATGAGCATACAACTCATGTTGCCCTGAACAGAAATGCTTTTAGTGTGTTTTCTGATCTGTGAAAACAAAGGGAAGATAGTATTCCAAGGCAGTTGCCATAATGCTGAAATCCAAGGAGAAGTCAAGGAGGATGAAGGTGGCATTTGACTACAATGACAGCATTAGTTACTTGAGTACAACCACTTTTAGCATAGTGGAAAAGATCTCAAGAAGAACTTCAAAGAAGTAAGAGAACAGAGTGCAGCAACAGCTCAGAGAGAAGTGGGTGTTGAACAGGGAGTTGGGAACAACAGTGTCAGGGAACACAGCCTGTCCACTTTGACGTGATGGGCTGTGATGGGAAAAAGGGGACAAAAGAGAGGGTAAGAGGAGACAGAAGGCATTGGAAATGGAGCTGCTGGGGAAGAGGAGGGAGGTGAAGGGATAATGTGCAACTCAGCCAGTAGGGAGTAATGGCAATCTGGCCCATGATTTCATTTTGGCTCATCAGTGTTCTCCAGAGGATGAGAAGTAGGAAGGTAACACTCTGTGCCTGTGTTTCCACAAAAGGCAGTGCTTTCCCTCTGCCTGTTGCTGTCAAAATTGGTGATGCAGAGGGACAGTGACTGCAGCTGGAGATCAGGCTTCCAGACATCTGTTGTCTCGTCTTGCTTCCTATTGAGCGGCCTCACTCCATATATGGGGCATTAACTTGTTCTCCTGCTGCCCTTCATATTCTTCACTATGCTCCTGCAAGGAAAAAGATTCAGTGAGTTTTGGAATAAGCTGACTTATAGTTTAAGCATGATTGTGCTTTAAGACTATTCATCAGAAAACTTCTTGTGTCACCCAAAGATAGGAAGTGATGGAAGCATTCTACAATGCCTGCCCGTGTATACTCAAAGGCAGATGGCATTTTGCCTCAATACAGATTGCAGAATGTGTCTACAGGAAAGAAAGATTTCAGTATCTCACACTCAGCTTGAAAAATCAAAACTGGATTTTCAATCCTATTTCTCACCCCAGCTACTTCAGTGACAAAGGGTAGTACATTTTATACCACAGCTTTCAAAAATGACTGGTAATTTTAGTGCCACACAGCCTGATCTTCAGACTTGCTCAGCTTCAATTTCCAGCTTAAAAATTGAAGACTGTATTTGAAAATGTTGGTATCGCTTCTGGACTAATATCCCTGTTTGTAATAAGGAGTTAGCTTATTTCCCCAAGAATGCTGAGAATTTAATTACATAATGTCTCTAAAGCAATTGAAGGAAAAGCACTATATAAGTGTTAAGCATTATAATTGTATTAAATGTGTATGCCCAGTATTGCAGGGAAGGACGTGATTATCTAATAAGCAATGACCTCTTATCACCAGCAATAAAAGACTTTGTGAAGACTACAATGTTGTGCTGGCATAGGCTGAATTAAATGTCAAGAATATCAAGCAGTATTTTTTAAGTTTTCATTGCACAGAAGGTTAAAAGAATTTTTGTTAAAACATGAGCAGCCCAATCAAAATAGTCTCAGCACTAATGGCTTTTGCAGATACTGGTACAGATATTAACTGGGAGAGCTAATTTGAGGCTATCTACTGTCACCAGTGCAGCTTTAGATGAATGAATTTTAATCTGACCCTCAAGAGTCAGTCTAGCCGAATAATAACAATGAAAAATGCATGAGAATAGCAATTTCAACATGGCTATTTCACAGACAAGCTTATTTTATGCATCAATAGCAAATAAATCAAGAAATTGGATGGACTTTCTAAATGTCTTTCACTGTTCTAAGTAAATCCATCTAGCCAGTGTAACCATCAGTTCTAAAGATTGGAGAGTAAACAGAGGAGGAATATTGATTGATTGCTTTATTTGGAATGGAATTCCTAATGTCACCTTTGCCAGGAATTTAGCTTGTAGAGGTGAAACTTCCTATCTTGCCACTATAGATACCCTAATTGTTGGATTTCACCAATTATCTAAACAGAAACTGCAGCAAAAAACCACTTGTGCAAATTTACATAAGTCCTATGGAATGACAACTGATGGCTAGCAACAAGTTGTCATAGTGCTCTGATAGAAGCAGCTAATGAAGTGTTCTTAAAGGACTTCCACAAAATAAACTAAAAGGTGTGTGTCCTAATTAGTAACAATGGTCACAGAAAAATAGACTAGCTAGTTCAAATTTAGATGTCTATTCTGGCATAGTGTTGTGATGTATCTTTTTGCTCTAAAACAGTTTCCCAGTGAGTATATGCTATTAGGCAAACAAACAAAAGTATTGATTTTGATGTGTCATTTATCTCCTAACATTAGATGCTCAGGTTTAAATTTCAAGTCCAATTCCCAGGACATATTTCATTTGATTTGGAAGATGGCCCAGATGTGTGTATTAACACAAAGCAGAAAAGTTTTTATATTAGGGTTTGCTGGTGGTTTCGAGTGGTTCAGTCAGACAAAGTTTCATTAAAACCATCAAGACCTAAAGAGTAGTTTACAAAAACTTTTTAAAGGCAATTTTAAGTTGAGCGTTCAGTTTTGCTGCATGAGAACTAATGGACCTGCAGAACAATATTTTTAAACAGAAATTTTTGCATACATTTCAGTATCTGGAAATCTGTAAAATAAGACTTCTAAAATGCGATTTTCACTGACACCCTCAAGCATGCAAATATGCATTCAGCTTCGTGAAGATTCCCCTTCTGTTCGATGAGAGGTTGTAGCTGTTCTATTAAGCACAGGCGAGTTTGGTAATTGATGTATTATTATACCTTAACAGATGCACAGGAAATGAGTCTTGGCTGTTACCACTTTGCATGAATGTGTGCCTGCACACATGTGGCCCTGAACAGCTGGGATTAAATATTATGTTTGAGAAGTCTTAAACAAAAGTCTTATTTCATTTACCCTGCCCTATGTGGATCTCCATTCATGTGGGCAGTTAAAAATGGTATCAGAATTTCAAAGGAAATAAATTACTGTCCATGGACTTAAAATTGCATTGCTGAGATCTAAGCAAATATGAATGAAATTGTTCTTTTCCAAAGCCTCAGCAGAAAAGTGATACAAAGCCATTCTGGGTTTTCATCTCCAATATCCCTCTCTCCTGGCCTTCTATATCTCTAGATTGATACAGATGAGAAAGAAATCCTTGCTGGCTATTTGAGATAACTGAGTGTATTGTTCTCTAGGCAACTGCCTCTTGTAAACTGGCATTGTGTGAGATAAAACATGAACCCACCTGGAGAATGGACCCACTAAAGTAAGTACCCAAGGAAAGTTGACAACTAAATCTCATTTCAAAGACAACAATAACATATATAGCTAGATGACCTTTGGAATTCCCTTCCAACCAAGACCATTCTATGATTATGTATACACAGAGGTTTGTCCTTATCAGGCAAAACTAAAACTAAATATGTAATGTTTCAGTTGCAATACAGACATTCTAGAAAGCCTGACTTCACAGGTTCAGAAGCAAGCCGTAATAAAATTCTGCAAAACTCACTGTCACATCTGTACCAATAAGATGCACCTCAGAGAAATATAAAATTCTATGTCTGTTTTTACAATGTCATTAACATTACTTTCATGAAAGAGACTAGGAGGCAATACAAGACCTGCACTGCACAGACTGGAGGAAAGAAATATCAAGTACAAAAAGTCTTCAAATAAAATTCTCGCGCCAGTGTGTTAGCAAAAAATATTATCATCTATATAAACAATGAAATGTGAACCAGGATGACTGCTATCAACAGGAAGATCCACAGCTTTGGAAAAGAGGAGGTCATGGAGGAAAGGAACAAGGCACAAACCACTAACTTTAGAAGAAAAAGGCATGAGAGAATAGAATAGAATAGAGAATAGAATAGAATAGAATAGAATAGAATAGAATAGAATAGAATAGAATAGAATAGAATAGAATAGAATAGAATAGAATAGACCAGACCAGGTTGGAAGAGACCTTCAAGATCATCACGTCCAACCTATCAACCAATCCAACCCACCTAAACAACTAACCCATGGCACCAAGCACCCCATCAAGTCTCCTCCTGAACACCTCCAATGATGGTGACCCCACCACCTCTCCGGGCAGCCCATTCCAATGGGCAATTACTCTCTCTGTATAGAACTTCTTCCTAACATCCAGCCTAAACCTCCCCTGGCGCAGCCTGAGACTGTGTCCTCTTGTTCTGGTGCTGGCTGCCTGGGAGAAGAGACACAACAAAGGATTCTGGTCCAATGTATATAGAGACACAACATTTTTGATGGTACTATTAAAATTATTTTCCCATTTAACAAGTATATTCAGCAAGCATATCCAGCATAGTAGATCTTTAGTCCTGCATCATCAGATCAGCTGCAATGACTACACCTGGAAAAGGTGTGCTGGAAGTATGACACCTATGTAAAAAGCATCTAAATCAGAAATGGTAAGGAAATGAAACCAGAAAGAAAATGGTTATTAATTAATATTTTCCTACAAGTTTTAATTGAGTATGAGGTTTTCTGAAAAGTGGAGGAAGACTTTGAGAGAAGACTGTCACATGATACTGCAAAATGTTTGTCTATCTATACACAAACTTGGGAGCATAAATGATGAAATCAGAAAGAAATTAAAAAAATCAAGAAAAATATATTGAGTCTTTTTGAAGAAAATTAAAAGGCTTGCATAACATACTTCTCTGCCCTCAAACAGGTTCTTTCAGCATTTGAAACCTGTTTAAAACAAACCAACCCACCCATATTTACTGTATAAAAAACACCTGCAAGATGAAACAATAATCCCAAAAACCAAAGCCTTTGAATCTCTGTGCATACTTCCAGGTAAAAGCTGGACAAAACAAACACCTTAATGACAACATGAATGGATAGTCAGGATTGAATAGTCAGAAGAACTAATCATAAACTAATCTGTGCAAAATGTCAGGACAACGCTGCAAGACACCTTAGTTTGCAAGCAATACAGCAGAGGCTGGCAAAAACTGACCATAGATTGACCTGCATTAACTAAGAGAAGATACTATTACTGCTACTTCATCACTGAAAATTCATTTTTGAAGTAATTCAAGCATGTTATTCAGCACTGGGATTAATCATACCATAGAAATGTGTATCAGAATTGCTCTTCATGATGAGCTTCTTTCAGCTAATGGTTCACCATCTATAATCAAGAAACTCTGTTGCGACAGATTGCAAAGAATTGGGATTTCATGCCTGTGACTTGTAGTCTGGACTAGTACAACCAAAACAAACTAGAATAGTTAAAAAGCTTAGAGTCTCAGGAGTTAAGGGTCTACAAAACCAAAGGCTTTACCTACACAGATACATCACCAGAAGACATAAATCAGCATACCTCATCAAATAGTTTTGCATAATGCTCTAAGCTACGCAAACCGTGACAAAACAAACAAACAAATCCTGAATAGCTAGAAAAGGATAGAAATGCTACACCATAAATGTTCAAGCACTGAAGGTCTTCAGAAGACACTCCAACACAGTAACAAAAATGATCATCCTTGGTGCCATTTCATGGTAGCTGAACAAGCCCTATCCTAGAACAGCCGCAGCCTATTAGACTTGTAGCTTAGTGAACTTTCCCATTACTAATAGATGAAAGAAGCCTTGGTTTAAAGCTAGCATATAGTAGGATGACCATGATCTCAGCAGCCTTTGACAGCAATTTATTACTAACAGTTAAGAATTTTCTTCTTTAATGCATGTCAATCTGGACAGGGAACAATAAAATGTTAAAATGGGAGGCGAAGGGGGTGGGGACGAAAGAAGATGGAAATAGTATCAACACGTTTCAGAACATTAGGCATGTGGAAATGTGATAACAGAATGAATACTCTTTCAAACAGCTCTTTGGCTTCCCTTACTTGGGGAGACAATCCTGCTAGCTGGTAATAGTCTTAGGGTAGAATTGCTCTTGCACCTCCCTTGACTCCCAGACTCTCTGTCTAACTTTAAATAAAGTTGTAAACACTCTGTCAGTGTATTTATGAAGGATATCTGAACTGGCGGAACAAGTGCACTGTGCAGTTTACAGAAACACTAGTGTGACACCTTGAAAGACCATAAGGTGGTGCCTACACATATTCACCAGTACAATAATTTCTCCCCCTGCTTCAGAGTGCGCACACACACATGAAATAGCTGCCTCATTCAATGCAGATGCTTTATTACAAAGCAATATAATTTGGTAAACTGTAACAATACTAGGAAAATAATAAAAATTGAACAGTTATTTCCAACTTATTACTGAATCTTCACATGTAAGGCAAACACATGTCACCAAATTTACGAGTTTGAAGCATCATGAGCTAGTCACCATTCATTCTCTTTACAGCTGATGGAAAGAAGGAAGTGCTGTGAACAAGTTTGGAATTCTGCTCTAGAAGGGTCATATTTTAGAAGTACCTTTTAATAAATTGGCTGTAAAAGGATCTAGATGATCTGCTTCTAAGTAGACCAACCTTGTTATGTGTGTGAGAATTCACTGAAGATTTTTGTGGGGGTTTTTTTGTAATTGTTTATACATGACCTACATCGTGTTTCTATTAAGCCATGGCTGTGAGGAGCATCTGGGTATTTTGTCCTTACTACTTTGATTTTTGCAATAAGGATTTTTTAACTAACACTTTTCTTTTTAATACAATACAATACACCAGGTTGAAAGAGATCTTCAAGATCATCGCATCCAACCCATCAACCAATCCAACCCACCTAAACAACTAAACCATGGCACCAAGCACCCCATCAAGTTTCCTCCTGAGCACCTCCAGTGAAGGTGACTCCACCACCTCCACGGGTAGCCCATTCCAACGGGCAATCACTCTCTCTGTATAGAACTTCTTTTGCTGTGCAATTTCATCACTTTCCCTGCAGTTTGAACACATCTAACAAGTCTAGGATGGAGGTCAGGTATTTAGGAGACAACTTTGAAAATATTCCAAGGAACTATTATCTTTATCTCTGAATCAGGTAGATGATGTCTTCATCAGTTCAGTATGTATCATATGCATGACTCCGTAATAAACTGAGCTACCATATTGTATTGGCAAAGCACACCTTCATTTCACACTTTCAGTATGAAAACATCAAAATCATTGTGTTATCTTTCTTGAGTGTTTTATGTACATATCAAACAGATTAGATTCAAAAGAGTTTAGATCACATTTTATCACTGTCAAAACTATATTTCTCTTGACAAGCACATTCCAGTCCTAAAAAAATAAACACTTCATAAAGTTTGCTACTCAAGGAACAAGAGAAGGTGGCTTTTATGTCAAAGGTAAATAATCTGTATTCTATTTAGCTCACAAAGTCCTTAAAGCTTTTAGTTTGACAAAAAAACAATCTTTGCCTTCCTGGAGGAATCTTCTCTTACTAGCTTTCATAAAATAACTAAAGCCAAAACCTTTATACAGAAATTAATCTCACTCAAGAAAGGCCCCCTTCAGAAACTATGGTGTGTGTTCATGCATATAAATAAGACAGTACAGTTAAGACTGTGGAGCATCTTGACTTACAATTTCATACTCTTGCATGCTTTGATCTATAATCTTTTAATGCAGGTATTTGCTAATATAATTAGGGAAAAGCCATAAACAATTTCACCAAACACAGAAGCTCAAAGATTTATTTTCAAGATCCTGCAGCAAGCCTACCATTGTGATAGCTTATGCAACAAAATGTGCAACAGAAATTTAACTCAAACGTAATCATTATTTGCTTGTCTGGATCTGATTTATCTTTCTAGTCCTAGGTCATGCTAGTTTAATCTTCTGTCAGCCTTCTGGTGTGGTGGAAACTTAAGAAAGGTCCTTTTAATGAATTAAAGCAAGGTTGAAGTGTTCACTTTCAATTACATGAGCTTTAGCTTACCTTTTCCAACACTGTACTGACTTGAGCATCTTTATGTAGTAGAAGAAACTTGCTGGAAAATGAGCTGTGATGATCTACATTTATATAGGACAAGTAAAGAATAAATCAAGCCCCATTTGGCCTGCAAACAATACTGTAGAGAGTAGAATAGAATAGAATAGAATAGAATAGAATAGAATAGAATAGAATAGAATAGAATAGACCAGGTTGGAATAGACCTTTGAGAAAGCCAGAAAAGAGGTGAGCTTATACTGTTTAGTAATGGAGAAGTAGAGAAAGCATTTAACAGATGAGTGGACATGCAGACTGCATGTGACCCTACTAGTTATAGGTGCTCTGTGTTAAAGGGTTTGGTTGTTGAGCTGAGGAGGGGAGAGGATGGGGAAATTACCATCTTTCATGGTAAGGTTTATACCAATAAAAATTATTATTGTCATTTCATGAAATAAACTAAACTTCTAAGTTCACCTACCAGAAGACAGAGAGGGAAGAAAGAGGAAAACATCACGGTTGCTATCTGAATTGTTCTATGACCAATACAGAGAAATGTTATTGTGTTTCCATATATGAATAAAGATTCTCTGTGGTCTAAGTAGTGAATATCTGATTAGCCAACCTCAAAAAGATGTTCGTAGTTTAATGCAAGTGACAATTATTTGCCTACAGCCATCTTTCTAGTAAGTGAAATAACTTAATGAATAATTGAAACATTGCTATTTGATACCTGTTCAATTATTCAATGGTAAAAGAGAGAATACAAATTTTTAGGTAAACATTGCTATTCTGAATTTGTTTAGCTGTGGTGCTAAGATCACAGTGGCAGTGTTACTCACAGTGACAGTGAAGAAGTCAAACTATTTTCTGATAGTTATTCTGTGTTCTACCAGCCTGGAAGCATTATTTTCAGAGGCGTTAATCGTGAAGGCTTTCACAGCGTTTGTGGATTTGGGATACATACAAGACCTCAAAAAGGAGGTCAGAGATTTTTACATTGTGCAGCAAAATTTATTTTGCTTTTCAATTTGCCTGCTATTTCTTACAGAAGATTTCTAATTCATCACAGATCACTGGTGTGGAGAATTCTTCACACTTATTGGCAACGGGATTGCATTTCTGGTGGGGGAAAAAAAGTGCAAAAGGTAGAATACAACATTTAGACTGAAGATCTGAATCAACGATCAACATACAACATCGAAGAAAAAATGTTTGCAGTCTTTAAGTGACACCCACAGGAATTATGTACAGATAGAGAGTACACAAGATGTTTAGACAATGATATAAGAGATTCCAGGCAAAATTGGACAGTCCACATTTCACATCAGATTTTTAACAGTCAGACTAGCAAAATATAGCCACCTAAGGAATCTAATTTTCAGATAATCTCAGAGAGACATCTCATTATCTGTACAGGGGCTTGCAAGAATGTCTGAACACCTGCCTTCAGACAGGCCGTCTGAAAGAGCTTTGGAGTGGTCATGATTACCACCTTCTACAAGTTGACTTCCTCAGAGACACTCAGAGGAAAATGTGGAAAACCACGACTCAGAAGAGATGAACACCAAACCTAATGCTGCAACAGTTACATTATCCCAGGGAGTGTTTCAAATCACCATGTGACTTTCTTAGTAAAGAAAAACAACTTTTTCAAAGGCATGTATTTAAAATGTTCTGTCTAGATTTTATGG
The DNA here is from genome assembly GCA_033816785.1 of Picus viridis. Classification (NCBI taxonomy): domain Eukaryota; kingdom Metazoa; phylum Chordata; class Aves; order Piciformes; family Picidae; genus Picus; species Picus viridis. Next base: position 32,519,389 of record CM066578.1, on the reverse strand, counting down.
AATGATGTTTTCTAATTCCACCAAGAATCAGACAGGATTTCAGACTTGTGTAGCAGGTCAATTAAATGTTCTGAACTTTGTGTATAGAAATGACACTCTAATTTTGAAGTCCCAATTGCTTTGTTTCTACAAACCTTTTTAAGGAATTTCTATTTCTGATGACCAAGTATTCCCCTCTGAGCAATATTTTCTGGTTATATTTGTTCTCTAATAGGTGGATGTTTAGGTTATTAGGTATGCATTGCTTGCATGCTCTTAATAGATGCAAAATTTTGATATCAATAACCTCAATTACTGCAGACATATCATCTGGGTTAGTGCCAAGAATCTGAGGTCCTAGCAAAGCCTTGCTCCCTCTTGAATAGAAGATACAGTTTGAATGTCTAGATTTCTTGCAAAGGGTACTGACTAGTCCTTTCATCGCTCATTCTAAGAAGGACAAAATATTGCAGGGAGAACCATAATGGCATGATTTCCTCAAGTAATTTAATTGTCCCTCATGCTTTCCCAAGTTTGACAGCAGTATCAGAAGAAACAAGGTACTGTTTCCACAACTTAATGATAATGCCTTCATCCAGGACAGGAATAATTGAGTTTTAATGTCCTGCACTGTTGCTTGTCATAAATCCTCTCCATGTGAAACTCTAACCTCTGCTAGGCAAGATTAATGGTTAACAGTGTATATAATATTTATTAAACCTCTTTTTATACTGCTTGGCAATCTGTGCTGCCATCAAACAACTTGAAGTAATTGACATTTAACGCATCAACCTTCTTTTGACTAAGAAGCATGACATTCATGTAGATAGTAGACATTCAGCAATTGCTGCAAATGTCTCCGAATTTAACACTATGACCTTTTCTCAGGTAAATGTTTTGGGATAAAATGTAAATAGTGATTTGATGTATGTCAAATACCATGCAATGTCAAGTTTACTGTCATCTTATTCTTGAGAGGTTTGCAACTTGATTTTGACCTGTTGCTTTATCATTTAAACTTCTGTACAAAACACATGTGTGTGTTTTCTTCAGTCTTTTATTTTATAACTTGAAGACTGGGAGAAATTAATTGGATTTTTTTGTTTTGGTTTGGGATTTTTGTGGGTTTGTTTGGGGTTTGTTTTGTTTTGGGGGCTTGTTTGTTTGTTGGTAGTTCTATTGAAAAAAAAACACAAACAAACAAACAGTAAAACCCTACTAAAATAAATGAGATGATTCAAGACAGCCAGCATGGGTTTACTAGGGGCAAATTCTGCCTGACTAACCTAGTGTCTTTCTATAACAAAGTGACTACCTCTGTAGATAAAGGAGGACCTATGGATGTGATCTATCTGGATTTCTGCAAGGCCTTTGACACAGTCCCCCACAACTTCCTGCTTGCCAAGTTGGGGAAATGTGGATTTGATGGGTGGACTGTTCATTGGCTGGATGATCCCATCCAGAGGGTGGTACTCAGTGGCTTGAAGTCCAGATGAAGAGCAGTGACAAGTGGTGCTCCTCAGGGGTCTCTACTGGAACCTGTGCTGTTTAATATTTTTATCAATGATATAGAGAGTGGAATCAAGTACATCATCAGCAAGTTTGCAGATGACACCAAGCTGAGTGGTGTTGTTGATACACCAGAGGGATGAGATGTCATCCAGAGGGACCTGGACAAACTGGGTGGGGGGGCGGGGTTGGGCCCAGGTGAACCTCATGATGTTCAACAAGACCAAGTGCAGGGTTCTGCACCTGGGCTGGAACAATCCTATCAGTACAGATTTGGGGATGAGGTGGTAGGAAGCAGCCCTGTGGAAAAGAACTTGGAGGTGCTCATGGATGAGAAGTTGGACATGAGCAGACAGGGTGTGCTTTCAGCCCAGAAGGCCAAACACATCCTGGGCTGCATCAAAAGATGCGTGGCCAGCAGATCCAGAGAGATGATTCTGCTACTTTACTCTGCTCGCTTGAGACCTCGGTTGAGACGGAGTAGTGTATAGGTCTGGAGCCCTTGATACAGGAAGGGCATGGACGTGCTGGAGTGGGTTCAGAGAAGGGCCATGAAAATGATCTGGGGATTGGAGCACCTCTGCTATGAGGACAGGCTGAGAGAGCTGGGGTTGTTTAGCCTGGAGAAGAGGAGGCTCTGGGGAGACCTGATAGCAGCCTTCCAGTACCTGAAGGGGGCCTACAGGTAGGATGGAGAGGGACTGTTTACAAAGGCCTGCATCAACAGTACAAGGGGCAGTGGCTTCAAACTAGAGAAGAGCAGATTTATATTGGATGCTAGGAACAGGTTCTTTACTATAAGGCTAGTGGAACACTAGAACAGGTTGCCCAGGAGGTGGTTGAGGCCTCTTCCCTGGAGATATTCAAGGTGAGGCTTGACAGCACTCTGGGCAGTCTGGTCTAGATGAGGATGTTCCTGCTGACAGTGGGGAGGGTTGGACTAGATGACCTTTGGAGGTCCCTTTGAGCCTGGACCATTCTATGATTCTATGATCTGCTTTGGTCAACAGTGAGTGTGTTACGAGAGTTAAGAAACATGAGTGTCTGAGTCTCATGACTTATCTTTGTGCTAGTGTACCCCATTGTCTTTTGGCTCAGCTTCGCATACTCCTATCAAGCCTTGATAAGCTTACAAGGCCCATGGAGGTGGAAGTTACAATTCCTGCACCACGAGGAGCCTCAGGTGTCTGAAGGAAACTGAAATCCTCTGATAATTCTGTTAACTGCCATTTTAGCCACAAATCTGGAAACAGTTTCTGATGTGAGGTATTTTAAGGATAGACACAGAGCAGAGCACACACTTGCTATGATTCCTTTGTTATGGTCTACCACTATCATTGCTGGTCTACTGTCATCACCTTTCTCTTCTGCTGCTTTCAGAATATCAGTTTACACAGGAAATTGCTAATACGATACATAAAGCCTTGGTAAGAACTGCTCATGTAAAACTATTTTTGGCATTGTTGCTGCAACCCTTTTAAGTTCCTTGCTGCCATACTTCCACAAAGAGTTAGAGGATGCACAAAAATCTTGAGTTGTCATTGACAGCAAACTCTTCTACAGAAAACTCCAAGCAAGACCAGATAGAGCTATTTTCTGTTCACCCCTGTTTTGGACTGTTAAACTTGTGAGAGATCAGCTGTCTCTTTCCCTAATCCTTCACCCTCGTGAACATCGTGTCAGGAAAAGACTCTTCCCTAAGCAACATATTTCTCTACCAGTAGTCACTAAAGCTTCCTTCTCTGTCTCTGTAAGCCAGCAAAATCCTCTTCATGAGTAACCAGGTGTGTTTGTTGTGATAATTAAGCTTTCAGGCACTATTCACCCTTTTATGTCAATGTGGTATTAATGGACCTTCTTACAAATGAAGATATTGTATCAAATGAAACCAAACCAAACAGCTGAAATGAACAGAAGAAATAAAATGCAGAGAATGGACTACCAAGCTTCACTCAGCTGGGAATAAATTTGGATTTGTGTTGATGAAAAGCATATGAAATAAATGCCATCAGAGTGAAGGAAGCATGCAGCAGAAGCCATTCAAACTAAGCATAACATTTCAAACATTTGGCAAATCAGAGAACATGTGATTGAAGTTAGAGGTGGTCATTATTGTGGTCAAGAATGACAGCATAGCCTGGGAACAATAACAGTCACCCAGAAAAAAGTCAGACACCTCTGCAGAGTAACAAGGAACAACAACCCGCATCCTAAGACGTCTGCAGCTACAAAGGTAGGGTGCAGGATGCTGTATTATTGCCATGGCTGCAGAAGAAGTGGTAAGGATGAAAGACATCAAACCATGAAATAATAGGTGCAGATAACATCTTTTAAACAGTGAGAAATGAGCTTTTTATTCACAGTGACACATTCAGAGACCAAAGATGTTGATCCATTAACTACATAGTTGCAAAACAGGTGGTATAAAACTCTTTGTCTCTTGTCTCGAACAACAAGTAAAGATACTGATGAACAAAAGAGTTAACTCCATCAAGTCATCAGCAGCTATAATCAATAGCCAGAGCCATAGGTTTGGCCATGAAACTGCAAGTGGCAAGATAAGTTAAAGGCAGACATTTGTTACAATAATAGTGACTCTATAGTCATAATGATGCCGCAAACATATAAAACTTTAGTTGGATTTCACAAACCTCTAACTTCCTTAGATACTTTGTTTCCAGATCACATTTAGAAATTTTGACCTTCCCTATTGATTAAATGGCAATTTCATATTGCCAATGATTAGATAATCCAATTTTATCTGTCAAAAGTGATCAACCATATATGAAATAAAGGGCAGAAGTTGTGTAATTTACAATACAAATGAGCTGGTTCCTGTGGCTCTGATTAAATAAAACAAAAAAATCAAATTAAACAGTGATCAAATTATAGGGGTGGCACTGTAACAATTTTAATTTTTCATGATTCATTTAATTTAGGACAGCACTTAGCTAAAAAATAATTAAAAAAAGAAAATCCTTTTTACTCCTTCCTTCTTGAAGTTAATTAGCTTTACTTAAAACTCTTTCTTGAAATACCGTGGTGCAAAGTATTGAGAGCTATTTTCAAAGTCATCCAAATATTATTTCTACACCAGACATAAAAACACTGACAACATCCTCGGTGATAAATTTAACTTGGGAATAATGCTTCCAATTTTAAAGAGAGTTTTCCCAAGCTGTTTCTGTCCATTCCAGGGAAATTGCTTCTGCTGCAAACCTGAAAAAGTATATTCAAATTATCAGCTCAATTTGCTGGCTCCTAAAATTCAGCAGGAGATTCAGCCTGGACAACTTAGGCAACTTTCCTGAGCATCTGCCTGATCTCCATAGCCATATGCAGGAATATGTGGGGAAGCAGATGGCTCCTCCAGGACGCCCTCCTCTTGGAGAGAGGAGAATGAGAGCTGTCTATGGTTACTGACCTGCATCAGGCAATAAAGGTAGCAGTCACAGGTACAGGTGGGTATGTCAAGTATCAAAAGAGTTATGCTTACACTGTCAGTGCTTTTTCTGGAGATGGACAGACTACAGCTGTGCCTGTCAAAGCATAAGAAGGAATTACCATGCATGCTCTGAGGAGCATGCATCATTATGCAGTTTTCTGTGTTATATATGTTTTCCACTAATATGGGGATGAAGTTCTTTGACTGGAGTATTTGTATTGAGCTCCTGCCCAAATTGTGGAGTACACTGTCCATTTTTAATAAAGAATCCAAGGCAAATAAAGTAATAAGATTGTCACTGTGCCGCTAATATTCAGAAAAATAGGTCAAATGTACATAAGAATGTACTTGGTGGTCATTTTATGACAATACGCATTCAGAAATAAAGTAATTGCTTTAAGTATGGCACCAAAACTATATTGTGAACAAAATGGAAAACAGGTTCTCTCTGGAAATAATGTAAGTGAAAGTTTGAAAGTGGAAAATGGGAAAAAATAAAATTAGATTAATAGAGGTGTATTTGGTGTTTATTACTTAGAGATTAAAACAATGCAGAGCTACACAGTGGTTTAGAAGAAACTCCTTTCAATACAAAGCTAAATGGAGGTGGTGAAAGTATGACAGCCTGCTTTAATAACTGGTTTTTATTGATAAGAAACATACTGGTTAGATATAAGAAATGCAAGATTTTGAGAGATTGCTTTGTAGCTTTGTTATTTTACTAGTACTGTTCTGTGTTTTAATGATTAAAATAATCACTTAACACTAAAGAAAGTGTAACTTTGCCTTATTTATAACTATTATTTGCTTGATGAGCTACAAAAAATCTGAGCTGAGCACACCATTGAAAGGAGGTACTGCTCAGGTGACTGCACAGATTTTGAGGTGATATCTACAAGCTATGTAGAATTAATCAACTTACAAACCTATGAAGTTCCAAAGGCACTGAAGATCCATGAAAGCAGGTGGCCTGAGTAAATCAGGTAGTGATCTATGTGGTTTTAATACAGCATATGACAGAATTTGTTTTTATAATCACTGTAAATAACACACAAAAAGAAGAGAATTACAGTTGCAAATTCAAGCACATCAAAGGTGATCTAGTCTTAAATCAGCTTCCATTTATTATATATTGATACGGTCTTTAATGACAGGATAACATACCCTTACCTCATTAAGTGTGCAGAGTGTACTGTGATTAAAGGAACAATGTCTTACAGTAGGGAAAAAAGCACCTTCTGTTACAGCACAGGATGAAAGCCCAGGAAAGCTTGATGCACCTATGGTTCTATCAAAGAATGCTTATGAAATGGCTATCAGAAGACAAGATAAAAAAAGATTTGGAATATGACTGCATGCCCAAACTTGTACTTGCTCATTTCAGAAAACTACTTGTTCTTAGCTTTCTCTTAACACCATTCTCTGTATGAAATACGAGTTACATGAATGCAAACTACAGCAAAGGTATGAGTCTTCTACTGGTGATAAATGCTTTTTTATTTTAATGACACTTAACTATTTAAATAAATAACAGTTCTTAGGAACAGTAAGCTAAGAAGAATAATTTTCAGCACAGTGAGCATTAAGTTCTGTACAGGAGTCCAAACTGCTGAGGAAATTGAAACAATCTTGGCCTTTCACCTCATTTGATACAGATTTATACATCGAGTCATGTAGTAACGGAAGCTTACAGTACCGAGAATACAAATGCACTTAAATACTTAATCTGTTCTGTTAATGCTTTTTTGTACAAAGCATTTTGTTGGCAGACAGTCCTATGATATAGAATTAATTCAAATTCTAGGCTTAAAACTATTCCTGTTCAAAGTAATCAGTGGCTCCCATAGCTAAGCCATTGTAGATAGGAGAGGTCCCAGAAGACTGGAAGCTGGCCAACGTGGTGCCCATCCATAAGAAGGGCCAGTTGGAAGAGCCAGGGAATTATAGGCCTGTCAGCCTGACCTCAGTGCCAGGCAAGATTATGGAACGGCTCATCTCGAGTGCGATCACACAGCACTTCCAGGATGGCCAGGGGCTCAGGCCTAGCCAGCATGGATTTAGGAGGGGCAGGTCCTGCCTGACCAACCTGATCTCCTTCTATGATCAGGTGACCCGCCTGGTGGATGTGGGGAGGCCTGTGGATGTGGTCTACCTGGACCTCAGCAAGGCCTTTGACACCGTCCCCCCACAGCAAACTCCTGGCCAAGCTGGCAGCCCGTGGCTTGGACAGGAGCACACTGCGTTGGGTTAGGAACTGGCTGGAGGGCCGAGCCCAGAGAGTGGTGGTGAATGGTGCCACATCCAGCTGGCGGCCTGTCACTAGTGGTGTGCCCCAAGGATCAGTGCTGGGCCCCATGCTCTTCAACATCTTTATTGATGATCTGGATGAGGGCATTGAGTCCATCATCAGTAAATTTGCAGATGACACCAAGCTGGGGGCAGGAGTTGATCTGCTGGAGGGCAGAGAGGCTTTGCAGAGGGACCTCGACAGGCTGGACAGATGGGCAGAGTCCAATGGCATGAGATTTAACACATCCAAGTGCCGGGTTCTGCACATTGGCCACAACAACCCCAGGCAGCGCTACAGGCTGGGGTCAGAGTGGCTGGAGAGCAGCCAGGCAGAGAGGGACCTGGGGGTGCTGGTTGATGGGAAGCTGAACATGAGCCAGCAGTGTGCCCAGGCAGCCAAGAGGGCCAACCGCATCCTGGCCTGCATTAGGAATAGTATGGCCAGCAGGAGCAGGGAGGTCATTGTGCCCCTGTACTCTGCTTTGGTTAGGCCGCACCTTGAGTACTGTGTCCAGTTCTGGGCCCCTCAGTTTAAGAAGGACATTGAGACACTTGAACGTGTCCAGAGAAGGGCAACAAGGCTGGGGAGAGGCCTTGAGCACAAGCCCTATGAGGAGAGGCTGAGGGAGCTGGGGCTGTTTAGCCTGGAGAAGAGGAGGCTCAGGGGCGACCTCATTGCTCTCTACAACTACCTGAAGGGTGGTTGTAGCCAGGAAGGGGTTGGCCTCTTCTCCCTAGCAACCAGCACCAGAACAAGGGGACACAGTCTCAAGCTGCACCAGGGGAAGTTTAGGCTCGAGGTGAGGAGAAAGTTCTTCACCGAGAGAGTGATTCGTCATTGGAATGGGCTGCCCGGGAGGTGGTGGAGTCTCCGTCCCTGGAGGCGTTCAGGAGGGGACTGGATGTGGCACTTGGTGCCATGGTCTAGTCGTGAGGTTATGGTTACAGGTTGGACTCGATGATCTTCGAGGTCTCTTCCAACCTTGGTAATTCTATTCTATTCTATTCTATTCTATTCTATTCTATTCTATTCTATTCTATTCTATTCTATTCTATTCTATTCTATTCTATTCTATTCTATTCTATATTCCCCAACTAATTTTTTATTAAAATGCTTCCTTTCGTATTTGTTCTCAAAGTATCGCAGAACCTGTTTCTGAAATCCAAGCAGGACAAGGCACTGTTTCAGTTGTTGAACATACTTCTTACACAGAAGAGGCAAGATAAAGAAAATGTTAAGAACAATTAATATACTGAATCATTCATGGTCATATGGTAAAATGTGCAGAAACTTACAGATTTGTATTCTCTGACTCACTACTGTCTCATTTTATACAGGAACATGGTACACATTTTTCAGAATGTTAGGTGAATTGTAATTGGCACTTGAAACAACAGCTTAGTGGTATTAAAACCTGTCAACTGTTAGTGCAGCTTAAATGAGAGTTACTAGAGAAAATGCTTTTAAACAGTACAAGGCAATGAATTGAGAAATTATGAACCAGGAAAACATGTTTTTATAAGAATTAAGTTTCGCCAAAAGTCTCTTGCTGCTTCCTGAAACTTAATGCTAGTTCTTTAAGTCACCTCTGTTTTTTCTGCAAGCCAAGATTTACATATGTGCACACAAACACTGCTTATGAATATGAAAAATAGATACTTTCAAAACTGCAATACTGGGGCTTTTGAATGCTGAAGAATTCTTTTTAGTAATGCTGCATAAAGCAAGAAATCATCATAGATGAAAATTGGGAAAAAACATAGGCACTCATTTCTGACTTGTCAACTGTTTTGGAGTAATGTGATACACAACCTGTGACCTAAAATTACTAATGCCCTGATAAACTGATCTACCAGTAAGTACTTTTTGTTCCACTTAAAAAATCCTGGCTTTTATTGAGTTCAATATCAGCTCCTAAAACTCATTTTAGGACACTGCTGTTTATTTATTACTGATTTATATCCCTATATAGCTCTGATTTTCTTACTATTATAATTCTGTGCAAGTTAACAATTTCAGTCAAGAGAAAGGAGTGACTGCTTGGCTTTGTACTCAGCAAGTATATCATTAATCTTAGTTAATGTGGACTTAACAGGGTTAGCAATTGTAGCTTGAATGTTCAGCTTTCAGCGTTACTTCAAAACGTAAGAAAGATTTAGCACATCTTGGAATATGGAGTTTAATACAAGAAGTGCAGACAGATATTCAGGAACAATTTATGGAAGATTCTAAGGTTAAGGAGAAAAAAAAAGTGCAGACAGATATTCAGGAACAATTTGTGGAAGATTCTAAGGTTAAAAAGAAAATAAATTAAAAAAGGATAATTAGGTTACTATTTCCACAGAACAAGTTGTTTCCCTGCTTTAAAATGTTAGGTAGAACAGACCAGATTCTTTCCTGTCACTCTAGTAGCACACTGATTTAACTCTTCTTTTTCCTGGTTTATAGCAAGTTCAAATTAAACTTCATCAGTTGTCATATCCTAAGTTCTTTGAATTGAGTTCTTTAATTTTATATTTCCTGTGAAATCAATATTCAGGACACATTTGGAGTTGAAGATTGCCTATTAGAAGACAAAGTCTTTTCATTTCTTAGGATGGCTGTTAAGAAATGAGATTCTGAATAAACACCCGTGACAAACAAATCAACAAACAAAACCCCCACACCCAAAACAAAACCTGAGGGCACCTGTTCATATCAAGCATTTTTAATTTATGGATCAGACAATGGGCACCACAGATCGTTTCTAGCATGGAACCATTTCTGGCACTTGTTCTACCTGCCTGCCCTGTTCATACAGAAATCTGTAGCTGGCAACTGTGAGAGCTCTTTTTGCAGTCCCCTCAGTGGATGTTTCTAGGAGAAAGCTCCGCAGCTGAATGAAGCAATGCAGTGACAGCTTGTTTCAGGGTTATGGGCACAGCAGGAAAGGGATATTTGCATCCTCCATCCTCCTCTGTGTATTGAATGCAGAGGAACCATGTATTGAATGCAGCTGAACATCAGCAATGTTGCAACACAAGGAGCAAAAGTAGTACAGATAAATATTGAGTATTTAAATGTGACAAAATAAGACTTTAGGAACTCTGTTAACATTAAAAATGCTTTTAGTAAGGGGTTAGCAGCATGTTGTTTGTTCGTTTTTTTTTTTTCCACTTAGAGAGCCTGAACCACTTCTTAAAAGATGGAGAGGGGGGACATCATTCTTGTCCCAACCTCTGGGGTACATTCTCTGCCTCAAGGAACTTGTTACCTTGCTTGTAGAAAGTTAAACAGCAAAAACTACACAGTGTTAGGTAGGTGTGTGGGATGCTGATATTATTTTCTTTCTCAGGCTTACTTTGGCATTGAACTGAATGTCTGCCAGCGCTTGGATGAGCACCTGCATGACAGAATGTTTCTGAATGCTGAAACTATTCTTAGATAGTGTTTGTTTAAATCTTTCCTTTTTAGTAGACTTGCTGGTTGCTATTGATTGCTAAATATGTCTATACATTGAATTGTCACTCAGCTTGTTTCCAAAACTTCTAACAATTAAGAGTTTGGGATCATGATTTTTTACTAAATTTGTTTAATATAAGTTCCAGGTAAAAAAATAAAATCTGAATCTTGAAACAATCTTCAATTCATGCATCTGTCCAACTTAAAATTAAGAATTGCAGGAGTCCTGATATCCAGAAGTTAACTCATTAGATTTCTGTGAGATTAGATTTCTTCACTAAATACGATGGAATGAAGAAACTTTCATACCACTTTTCCTTTAAAGTCACAAAAGTTTTTGCTCGTATCCACAGTCTCTGTAAATGATGGAATATGTATAGAAATTTGTAGTCAAAGGCCATTCAGGTCTAAAGTGATCCCTAGATCTTCAGTCATCTTCAGATATCAAGTTCCTGAACTTCTATTGGCTCCCAAAGTCTTTAGTGACCTAAATAGCTTTGGAGATATAGTTAGTGACATCACTGGATATTACTGATCAATGCAAATAAAGGGGATTCTCGAGTATAAAATTTCATCTCTTAAGGAAAAAATGGAAGAGGAACCCTGCATGCACGATGGGTGCCCCACACCCAGATTTGTCTCTAACTCTTCACAGCCACAATGGAGAGTGCTGCAGTAAAGCCAACTCTTGATCTTTCCTGCACGTGTGACTTTAGGGACATTTTGCCTGTCCTTGGTAAAGTGACACTAGGACACCTCTAGTATAAGCACATTAGAAATTACTGAGATACAAGTATTTCCTGATTAAAGTAAACATTTCTGGAGGAGAGAATAGGCATGGTTGCCTGATAGAGAGCCATAGGTAACCAAGAAAGTCCACTTTTAACCAGTGTTCTATTCTAACGGAAATTCCCTTTGTAACGGAGAAAAGTAGGGCAATCAATCTACTGCAGAAATAATGTTCAATCATATGTAGCATGTAGTACTCAATAGAATTAGACATATATTTCAGATAGACTATACAAATAGTAGTTATCATCAGTTCACTAGCAGAGGTAAATAAGTATTTCTTTATTTTTTCAGGTACATGCATGAACTTACCTTACTTTGAGGTACCAGGAACTTCTTGGGACTGAGTAGCACTAGAATACACAGAACTGAATGCTCAGACAAAATGCCATACTTCAGAAACTGCTAGAAAAAATATATAAAGAGCAAACTGACAAGGCTTTAAATTAGATTTGAGGGGGAAGGGGCTGAAACCAGTCACCCCAGATAGGAGTCTGAGGGTGGTAAGCTGGAGTCAGAGCTGAAACCAGCAGCCCAGGTGAAGTGCATGTACACTAATGTATGCAGTATGGGTAACAAACAAGAAGAGATGGAAGTCTTGTTACAGCAGGAAAGTTATGATGTAGTTGCCATCACAGAAACATGGTGGGATGACTCACATGACTGGAGCACTGCTGCATGAGCCTACCACGGGTAAGGCTTTGCTTGACCTTCCATTTACAAATAGAGAAGGGCTGGTGGGAGATGTGGTGGCTGGACGCTGCCTGGGGTGCAGTGACAATGAGATAATTGAGTTTTCAATATGCAGTGCAGCTAAGAGGGGCATCAACAAAACCTCCACTCTGGACTTCCAGAGGGCAGACTTCAGATTACTTAAGAACTAACTAACTCAGACGGTATCTTGGGAAACAGCCCTTAAAAACAAAGGAGTTCAGGAGAGTTAGACCTACTTTGAGAAAGAAATCTTGAAGGCACAGGAACAGGCTGTGCCAGTGTGCCAGAAGATGAGCCGCCAGGACAGACGGTCAGCCTGGATGGGCAATGAACTTCTGGGTGAGTTAAGGGGAAAAAAGAGGGTGTAGCATCTTTGGAAGAAAGGTGAAGTAACCCATGGAATGTTTAAGGATGTTGCTAGGTCATGCAGGAAAAAAATTAGAGAGGCAAAAGCCCATTTAGAGCTTAGACTGGCCTCTGTTGTGAAGGACAACAAAAAATCCTTCTATAAATATATTAATAGCAAGAGGAGGGGCAAGGACAACCTCCACTACTTTGTGAACATGGAGGGGAACATTGTGACTAAAGATGAGGAAAAGGCAGCGGTACTTAACACCTTCTTTGCCTCTATTTTTAATTGCAGGATAGGTGGCCAGCAGGAACAGGGAGGTCATTCTGCCCCTGTACTCAGAACTTGAGTACTGTGTCCAGTTCTGGGCCCCTCAATTCAGAAAGATGGTGAGATGCTTGAATATGTCTAGAGGGGTTCGGAGCACAAGCCCTATGAGGAGAGGCTGAGGGAGATGGGGTTGCCTAGCCTGGAGAAGAGGAGGCTCAGGGGAGACCTTATTGCCATCTACAACTACCAGGAGGGAGGTTGCCAGGTGAGGGTTGGTCTCTTCTCCCAGGCAACCAGCTCCAGAACAAGAGGACAGACTCTCAAGCTGCAACAGGGGAGGTTTAGGCTGGATGTCAGGAAGAAATTCTTCACAGGAAGCGTGATTTGCCATTGGAATGGGTTGCCCAGGGAGGTGGTGGAGTCACCATCACTGGAAGTGTTTAAAAAGAGACTGGATGAGGCACTTAGTGCTATAGTTTAGTTGATTAGACGGTGTTGGGTGACAAGTTGGACTTGATGATCTCAAAGGTCTTTTCCAGCCTGGTTAATTCTGTATTCTGTAAATAAAAAAGTTATGAAGCTACAACTATAAATAGAGCTTAGAGCATTTTACTTTTAGCTCCTTTTCAGCGATCAAGCAAAGCAGTTATTAAGTGCAAAGAAATTACTAGTTTTCCAATGTGGTTATTTTGAGTACACTTACCCAGTAATAGCTGTACTATTTAAGTTAAAATGCATGCTAGTAAAATGGCTATGAATTGCTAATAATTAACAGGAAAAATATACAAGTAATCTTTTACCTTTGTTAGTGAGCTGATGATAATTAGTTTTTATGGCATTCCTAATACTTGCATTTAGAAACAATTGTGAAGCCAGTGTTAGATAAACAGGATTATGGAAAAAATGTCAAAAATCACAAATATGCAGAAGTTAAGTCCTTTACTTTTTCACTGCAGAGATACTGGCACTTGTTTTCATATTAAACATTTTACAGTGTCCTGCACACAAGAATATAGAAGATTAAATGCCAAAAGACTGTCACTAGTGATTTGACTTCTATGATGTAATCTGCATTTGCCAAAAATAACAGCATCATTAGCAGCGTTAGAAGAACAAAAATCAGACTGCTAGCTACCAGAATCAGATTTCTTCCAGCTGCCAGGAAAATCAAAGTCTCATCCAAATTGGCTGAAATATACAAAGTGCAAATCCTATCCACGAGGTGTCTCCTTAGACAGGTGCATAAAACTCGGTTGTAAGCATAGAATTATCTCCCAGATCTCAAAGATGACCTCTTTTTGTTGCAGTAGAATTAGTACTGAGCACATGTGGAGCTCTGAAAATTTAAACTGATGAGCCTGTTCTGAAGCAGAAGACTTCACTAGCAAATCCCAGCTCCCATGAAACATAGACAATGGAAACAAAGGGGAAGATGAATTTGCTTTTCCCCAGCAAAGGTAGCGTGCAAGGCATTTAGCAGAAGTTTCAGGGAAACCTGAATACCTCTGTTCTGTAGGAAAAAACATTCTATTATTTCAAAGAGTTCTCAAGAATGTTGCTCTCTTTAAAGACTCCAGTAGACACCCTAGTATCTTTTCTGTCAAGGGAAAGACTGACACTTACTAGGCCCTCAGTAGACTGGTTTAGTAAACCAAATTATTTCACCCTGTGTATGCTTACATAGTTTGTTACTACATTATTTAAGTACTTTGATTATTTTCCCTATTGGAGCAATAAAATAAAGTTAAATTACTACTGTTCTGCTACTTCAGTGATCTGTTTCCTGGGGTTGATTCCAATATCCCTCTGCCCTCTTCACTGAGCAAGCCGTTTTTAGAAGCACAAAAATCTTTTGATTGAAGATATTTGTCCTTTTTTTTTTTCCCCACATTTTTTTCCCCACACAGAATATTTACAGAAATGTAGCATCCCAGCTTGCAATTCTTGCACTTAAATATCTCGCTGTGAATCTATGGTCAATAGATGATTTTGACCTATGACTGAAAGCATCTGAAATGATGGTATGATGATGTTGTTATGGAAATGTCTAACATGCAAAGCCATATGACACAGTAGTTTTAAACATACCTTGTCTGAGAACTAAGGATGAATTCTCAGTTGCATCACCAACAGACATATGGTCTGAAATCTGTTCTGTGAACGTGAAATTTTTGCCAATGGCATTTATAATTATTTTACAGATTGGATTAATTCATAAGGCATTGTATATGATTTGTTCATATTGACTTTAAATCCTTATAAAGGAAACAGTACCACTTAGATATAAAGAAGTTGTGACATTTTTACAAGTCATCCAAGAGGTGAGTTAAAGGTACACTGTAACCTCAGTTTAAGCAAATGAGTTATTACCAAGAGGCTGTAAATGCAGTTACTGATATCAGTGAAACTCTGGGACGCAGAACAATCATTACTGAAGCAGAAGCCACCAAGTGAAAGCCAAGATGACTTATTTAAGTAGATAAATACATGTAGGTCACTAGTGAGATTTGATTTTTTAAAAAATTTATTTCATTTTTTAATAGAGAGAAAGATGCTCTTTAATGAGGCTGAAGTTAGAGGGAGAGGAGGCAGAGGTTGTGACTCAATTTAAAAGTATCATGGATTAATTTTAATGCTCACTCATCTATTGTCTGGAAGTGCTACAAAAAAAGTAAGAAGCTGGCATCTCAGTCAAAACCTGATGACTGGGAGGACCTTACTTCAGAAGTGGGAGATCCAAATGAAATTGTTTCTCTCCTTTGCAATCCTCCTCATTGAGCTTCTGTTCTTGATCTTATGCTCTTGAGACATAAGAGGTAAAATGTTTATTTCTAAAAGACTTCACGTATATATATGAAGCCCTGAAGACAGATTTTTCTTCAGGCAGCAAGAAGTCTCAAGCTTATTCACAAAAGTGCTCTTTTCCAACCAAGTTAAACTGCACATACCACAGTCTTTTTCCCCGCTACGTATCAGTGATACAAAAATTCAAAAAATTCACTTCTCATTATACTGTCACCGATTTTGCTCTTCATTTTAAGCATGCGGTGCAAGCCAGAGATGTGCTTCTGTGATCAATTGCCCTTTAAACAAATAGACTTAAAGCTTATAGCAGATGCATTATCAGTAAAATTAACCGTTTAATTCCATTTCACACGGACCTATTTCTAGGGACAACTTAGCATAGTAAATGTTAACTTTTCCAGTTAGTGAAGGTTTGCATCTTCCAACAACACTCGAATGTCCTCTGGATTCCTGCTCCTTTGGGTATGCTGTAAGAGGTAGTTGCTACCATCACAGGCTATATACCATAACTCAGAAGAAGCACAAGCTTGGCAAAGTGGTTATGGATACCTTTAGTTTCCTGATATACATCTTTCAAAGAACCTGTAATGGCTCTTTGTAATTTCTGAGAAACTCTGAGCAGTATTACCAGTCAATGAGGCATCTGCAAATTATTGTATATTTGTAGTTTTCTCACATCATATTGAGCATGACAAATGGAGTCTGGCATTGCTAATAATTTCTTAAAAGCACTGATGTCACTTAGAGTGAAGAGCTAAAGGCAGTGAGGCTGATGAAAAGCAAAGGAGATGTCTCTTAGTGTTTTGCATCTTCTTTCATCAGTATGAGGCTTTCAGTGGGTTTGTTTTCATGAGGGAAAAGGTCTCAGAGGCTCCCACATAAAACATTTACTTCTAGATCTCAAATATGTTATGGCATCTGACTCGCAACCTAAGGCTGAGTAGGCTGGTTTCATAGAATCATAGAATAGCTTGTGTTGGAAGGGACCTATAAAGGTCATTTAGTTCAACCCCCTCACTTACTTTACAGTAAAGCCTCAGTCTGGAAATATTTTTGTCTCAAACTGGTGAATACTGTTCTGCTAGCAACATCCTAACTACTTTCCTTCCTCCTCTTTTCCCTCCACAAGATGTGAAACCTCTCCTAACATCATTTTAGCATCCCCAAGCCTTTCCAGACAACACGGTCTGATCATTTCTCAAGTACCGCACAATCTTGCTATTTCTGAGACAGTCCCCCTGAAAATGCCCAAAGTACTTTTGCTGTTAGAAAACATTTGCTATTATCACATTTCTGCACACTGGGGGAAAAAGTAAGCCTGCCTAGACAAATTCTATCAAGTTCCCACCGCTCAAGTAATCTGATATCAAGACAGTGGGTGTGAACATTTAGTCAAACAGCACAGAAAGAATTAATTTCAAACTAAACATCTGTTACATCTAGTTAGATGCTTATACAGATTAACATTTCCATAATATTAATACCAAACAAAAAAGCATGCAAAATACAAAAGCATTCAGGAATAAGATCAGTAATTGTACAACAAAAGTCTCCACACTGCATTAAAGACAGTATTATAGGGAGATATATGGAGTTTATTGCTATGGGTTACTTAACTAATAGTTTTCTTTATCTCAGGGATACATAATTTGATCTAAAGATGTATTACCTTTTCGACTACCAGGAATGCCAGAGTCAAAGCATAACATGTGACACACAATATGAAGCAGAAAGAACAGAGGCAGAGTCTTATCCACTAGATTTATTTGGTGAAACAGAATACAATTGAATTACTTAACTATCCAATTTCAAGAGATACTCTCAAATACCTTTTAATCTTGCTAAGATTAACTATTTTCTTGAAAGAATCTACAATTCAGTAATTAAGAGACTTAAAAATGTTGCTTCTTACATTTTATCTTTACTGCCATTTTTCGTAATGGATAGCAAAATAGTTGCTGCTTTGTATGCAATTTATTCACCAGCTTTATATAATCCTGTTTTCTCTTATAGCCAAGATACCTTCATTAGAATTTGAAAATCACTGAATGATAACTTTTCTCTACTTAAGTCAATGATAAAGTTGACAGAACTGCAGTCACTATGTGTAGGGTCATTCTTCTAAATTCATGTTTATATTGAGCAGCTTACATAACTACTAGCTAGGTATATAAATCATGGGATAATGATGTAGTATTACACATGTCAATGCAGAGTGTGTTTTGAAGGTCCACCTACACAACTAAACTGTTGAAAGGTTGTGAGACATGTTTGTGATCTTTTATACTCATAGAAATATCTTCCCAACTCCAGCTTTGAGAATACAATTTCCCCTCAATCTATGTGAAAACTCATTAACTAGACTTGTAGTTGTGCCATCATTAGCTACAAATCTTTCCCTGACCACTTCAAAAAAGAAGTTGTGAAGTAAAAGGCATCCCTCTGTTCTTCAAGAATCCACAAATTGGAAGCTAACATAATGAAATAAGTTTGGGGTAGACTATTGTGACTGGAAAGCGGGGTGCTAAACTGTGCAAGTGGTACTAAAAATCATCAAAGTCAGCAGAATGCATTTGCAGCTTGACATTGCACCTTGTGTAATGTTAATTCATTAGAGAATTTGCTGTGTGTTTTCTATCACTGTGCAAGACTAAGAGATCCTTCAATGATTACAAAATCCTGACCAGAGGATACTGTTACATGTATAGCAGCAAAAAGCTATGGGTGTGCTCTTTCCCATCTGACTTCAGCTATCAAAGCATTATATGTTAGTTTCGTGAAGAGGGAGAAACATCTTTGTATTTCCACACTTCTGAATTTACATTAGGTACTTAAAGAGATTAGAAATTACTCAAGTGCTGTGCCTAGAGT
This sequence comes from Picus viridis, assembly GCA_033816785.1. Taxonomy (NCBI): domain Eukaryota; kingdom Metazoa; phylum Chordata; class Aves; order Piciformes; family Picidae; genus Picus; species Picus viridis. Next base: position 32,500,927 of record CM066578.1, on the reverse strand, counting down.
ATGACTGATTCCAGAGCTGAAACCAAAACCAAAACCAAATCCAAAAACCTGGGGCAAAAGATGTCTTGTGGACTTCTTACTTCCACAGATGTAGTCTCCTATTTTCTGGAGTACCAAAAATTTCCATAAGATGTCTTGCAGAATTACAGTATTTTTTGTGGGTTTTTTTTGTGTGTGTTTGTTTTGTGTTTGGGTTTTTTTTTGGCTGCTATGAAGTACAAAAACCTGCCTCAGGAACACCAAATAGTCTCCATTTTGAAGACTACACAGTCAATGTGCATTTTGTAGAATCATGGAAAATTGGATTTAATTATTTCATATACTAAGTCACCAAACATACCATGTTGAGATTCTGTTCTGATAAAAATAATACATCAGTTCATATACTACCTACAGACACTGTCAGTTGAGATACAGAGATACCCAGTATTACGCACTTGGATAGAAAAGATTATGTATTGTCCTTCTGGAGAAATTCACCAAATTAAGATTTTCTTATCACTATATCTAATTGCAAAATGTAATTGCACTTTGGTTTAGGTATAATTAATAATCACATAAAAAAATTCTGGATAATTTGATAGAATAGAATAGAATAGAATAGAATAGAATAGAATAGAATAGAATAGAATAGAATAGACCAGGTTGGAAGAGACCTTTGCTCCCTAACTCCATCTGCCAGCTCAGGAGGCCAGTTGTCTGGAAGACAACCTATCCTGCTATTGAAAATTTGAGGCAAAGAAGGTGTTAAGTACCTCTGCCTTTTCCTCATTTTTTGTTACAAGACTCCCCTCTGTGTCCACCAAGGAGTGGAGGTTGTCCTTGCCCCTCCTCTTGCCATTAGTATATTTATAGGAGGATTTTTGTTGTCCTTCACAGCAGAGGCCAGTCTAAGCTCTAAATAGGCTTTTGCCTCTCTTTTTTTTTTTTCCTGTATGACCTAGCAACATCCTTAAACATTCCATGGGTTACCTCACCTTTTTTCCAAAGATGATACACCCTCTTTTTTTTGCCTTAATTCACCCAGAAGTTCATTGCCCATCCAGGCTGACCGTCTGCCCTGACGGCTCCTCTTCTGACACATTGGCACGGCCTGTTCCTGTGCCTTCAAGATTTCTTTCTCGATGTAGGTCCAGCCCTCCTGGACCCCTTTGTAAGTGGAACTCAAAGAATCAATGTTCCTGATAGAATTCACTGAAAATAACAGTTCCTGTATTGTCCTCCAGTGTCAGTTGTTCTATAATTTTTCCTATAAAATAGAAAAGTTCATTTAATAGTCTCAAATGAGGTTTTAAAATGTTATATCACCGTACTAATTAAAGAATAACTTTGATACCTTTCCATCTTCTACCGTACAGCTGCTTCCTTGCAAGGAAATTATTTCAGCCTCTTGCTGCTCTCAGCTGAAGTGTACACCAAGCATCATCCACGGGCTACCTTTTCCTTCAGAGACACATATTTAGAGGGTAAACAAGTGGTGCAACAGTCATTTTCAGCAGTTCAAGGAGCTGATGTAGTTGGGTTTCATCAGCTGCAGTATAGCTGGGGGACTGAATCATCATCCCCCTTGGCCTGTGCTTCTGAACAAATTTTCTTTTCTCTTCACTTTCTTTGCTTTACTTTTTACTCTGAAGACCACACAATTTGAAGTAGAATAACATTGTGAAGCAGGGATGAACTGAATATGAACATCACCACTCTAGAGCCAACACAAGTTCTGGTGCAGTTTCTAGCAGAAACACACTCCAGAACTGTCCCTTACTAGGACAACGCTCCTTGTTTCCTCACTTTGCAGGAGACTGCTTTCAAAGACAATCAGAGAATAAGTCCCCACCTACAGACCTCTACCTTACGCTCTTTGAATTTCAGGTGTTATACATATTCAGTCTTTGCAAGAAGCTTCTTGATTTGTCTGTTAGTATTCAAATCAAATAAATAAATTTCACACTTCAAACAAATTAAGGACTTACACTTTTAACTTTAACATAATAGACCACAAACAGTAAATAAAGGTTTATTTTTTAAGCAAAAATTTCGAGCTGAAAAAGTGCTGATGTACAAACCATTCAAGATGTCACCTGACATTATGTAGCCCTTACTTCAGAAGTCTGGAGCCTAGAAATAAACTCAAAGAGAGCTCACTTGCCATTACTATTCCTTTTGGTTTTTTTTTCAGTAAAAAGACATTTCTTCGGATGTGCTATTTATTTTGTGGTGTGCTCTAGTTTTAGAATTTCCTAAAGACACCTGAAATTTCTGCTAAGATCAAAACTTCACCGTGTCTGTGGTAGTTAGGGAGTGTTTTATTGATTCAGCTTTCATTTCTAATCAATGGAAGTTCACTGGAGAAGTTGTGCCAAACCAGTGTTAATTCCCCCATCAGGCAAACTGTCAGAAGGCGACATTTACACTTTGTCCTCTAATTGTGCCTACAGGCTGCCCCTGAAGCAGCCCTGAGGGTGGGCTGGCAGGGAAATCACACAGGAGCCTGGGTGGAGAGAAGGAACAGCTCTTATAACTGTCATCACTGAACATACCAAGCAAGCAGAATCCCTGCCCGCAAAAAGCCAGGCAGGTTACATGAAGCAAGATGTAATTCATTGTCATTGTCCAGATGTCTTTTTAAAGTCTTAGATAATATTAAGGTGGAACATTTTAAGGATTCTTTCCCCCTACCCTCATTTTTCTAGGACCATGAATAAGAATCATGCTGTTTAGGATAGAAGAAAAACAAACAAAACCCCAAACCAACCAACCAAAACCTAAACAAACAAACAAAACAACTAACCAACCAAAGAAACCAATCCCCAAGATTTGTAACACAAAACATGGGAAAAGTATTTGAAAATTCCTTGGCTGGTTAGGAGTCTCCTATTGTGCTAGTCATCATTAGAGACAAAAAAATAATCAAATGTCTAGCAAGAACTGGGGCTTTGTATAAGAACTTAATGACTTTCCTTTAGTGATTACATAAACATACTAAAGATATATCATGGGAAAAATATTCACAAAACATAACTCATTTTTCCACCCAGCATGGGCAGTATTGAAAAAAAAACAAACCAAACCAAAAACCTGAAACAAACCACAAACAAACAAACAACAGGCATAAGACAAAAATTCAATTTCAAGTGCATCTTGGCAAGTAGAGCAAGGTTTCCGTAACAGGCCACAACAATACTAATATGGGACAGCCTATCAGTTTTTCTGCATTAAACTATACTGGTTGCAACTGAATTAGAAGAGAGCTTTAAAAGCATGTTTATTGTATTAAGAGCTTTGTTGAAGCCATTAGTAAAAACTGTTTTCCAAAAGTAGTAAGTAATATTTTCAGGGAGTCTTTTCCTCTGCTTGTTTTTATTCAAAAAGTTATACTCATGTGAAAATTCCTCTTGCTTAGGAGTACATTTGTTCCACAGGGAATTTATTTTCAAGTCAAGAAAAAGCAGCAGCAGCTAATAAATTCCTATGTGTGTGTTTTTATGCAAATATCTCTAGTAATCAATAGGAAAGAGTTATAAAAAGCCATATATGCTCTAGAAACAGAATTACTTCCATATAAAATGTTTTCAGAATTTCCCATGAGAAGACAGTAGTTTTAAAAAGCAAATGGCAAATGCCGTCTTTTATCTTAAAAAAGAAAAAAAATTAATATATGGCATGTTTTTCATGATATTTTTATGAAAGGCATAGAAGTAAAGATTAAAGGGTGCATGCACTGTCAGCCTTGGAAACAGTTCCCATTAATTATATATGTGCACAATTCCAGCTATTACATTGAAAATATGTCTCTGTGAGAGCATCTGGCTTAGCACTCCCTGACATCTAGTCACCAGGTAACGGATAGTAGCTGCTCCATCATCCAAATACTTTAAGCTTCAAGAGCTGCTACAGAGCCCAAATACCATCCATGTTTTGTTGCTCCTGCTCACACAGAGGATGATGCTGTGCTGGTTAGGATCCTTCAGCGAATCTCTTCCTGCGAGTCTCTTCCCATGAGGCACTTTACCTTTCTATCTTCTTTTTAACATTTATTTGTTTTTATCACACTTCCACCACAATACAAATTTGTTCTTTCCCATTATTCCTGACAGATCTTTGAGCTACCTCATTTCCACTTTAGCTCACCAGAAGGCACACTATAAATGTGCAGCAAATAGGGAAATGAAGTTAAAGGTAGATACAGATGTACTATAGATTGCTGTAACAGATTATATTTGCTTGCTTCATTACTTTTTACTCAGAAAGATAAAGTTGCCAAGTCATTTAAACACAAACTTCCAGAAAACTGTCACTTAGGCTATTTTAGCCTTCTCAATTCAATCATTCATATCTAGGAATACATGCAAGAAATTCATGGCTTGTCTGTCTTTGAAGAGACCTGGTGCTTAAGAAACACACATAAAAGAAAGGTCAAACTCTTCTTCTGTATGCTGGGGAGAAAGTTCGGCCACTTCCTTCACACACACAAGTCTCCTGCTACCTTGAGACTATTTTTCATATTATTGCATTTAGTTCTGTTTTTCAGCCTAGTCACTTTGAGTCACTTAGACTGGTTGCAAAAGCGCCTTCTCCCACTGCAAGAAGCTGATGAGATACACGCAGCTTTTCCTGAGATGTGATGGAGCACTTCCAGCTCATGCTGAATATGCAAATAAGGGTATGGATCTGCACAATAACTTTAAGCCTATTAGCTGCAGACTCTTTGCACAAATACAAAGCAATCTCAAATCTTTATCAGGCATCATGGAATCTTTATCAGGTATGTAACTGTAGGTATCATACAGTTTTAGGGATGCGACACATTTCTCAAACAGATCAAATGATCATTTATTCTTTGGAAATAAAGAATATTGTTATTCAGAAAAAAGCAACAACAACATTTCTTATTCTATGAAGAGTTCAGATTGCAAATTGCTTTCTATGCAAAATCAAGTGAGGGAACAATTTTAACAGCAATCATCTCCATAGCTGCTTAGGACAGTTAAACTACTTTGATTATATAAAATATAGGCTGCTGAGATTGACTATTTTAATATAACTCATGGTAACTTTCCTTTGCAAAGATAAAATTAAAATTTGAAAATGACAAAAATATTAAATTTAGGTTTATCATGGTTTTGAGTATGTAACTCCAGGGTAAACAGACACTGCCCAATTTAATATCATGATTCTGACCAATAAAAACTGGTGGAAAAAATAAATATCAATAAATTTGATTTGACCAGAAATTGGATGAAAGAGAATGAAAGTAGAAAAAAAAATGGCACAAATTGTCATTCAGTGGATGTTCAGACAGTGTAATTTACATGTATAGGAGACAGAAGGAAGTCATTAAAGGAAAAGCAAATTATGAGATAGTGTAAGTCAAGATCTATTCCTTTAGAACTTTAATTAATCACCCTCTTCCTTGCTTTCCTCTTAAAGGCACTTTTGCCCCATCTCATTCAATTGACACCAGTCTAGTACAGCACATTCATGGATAAATTGCGTGTTTTAATAAATACACGCATTCCCTGACAGGCTCAGTCTACAGCTTGTCACCCTTCATGTTAGGCCAGCTTTGGTGGAAGATTTGCTCACTTACCACAGCCCTAATTTATATGTCTTAGAAGTATGATCTGAAGCAAGCTCCTTAGGTTTTGTGGAACTGCAGTAGAAATTTTATGGCAGGAAATATTTATTTTTAAGGATTATTTTATTTTATTAAATACAGAAATGTGGCTCAGGAAATTATTTATATGGTGTGTCTGATATAACATTTATTTTATACTGTCCGTGCCATTTCAGCTTTCACTGTACCATAACCTGTAATTCACAAGTTTGAGTTAACAGTTCATTCATATGTGTAGGACACATCCTGTTGCTCAGCAATTATCCTGTGATGTCTTTAAGGTTTGGAGAGAATCATGAGATCATTTTACACTGGGTTTATATTTTCAAGGCTGTCACCACAACAACAAGGTCTAGGATTTTGTTTATTTATCCTTCAGCTGAAAGCTATGATTCTTAAAGCACTGCTCCTGGGCAAGGGGTGAAAAATATTTGCAACTAACTGCACGACAGGGTATTTCAAAGGAGGGCATTATCTTCAGCCCTGATCTTTGTGGCCATCTTCCCTATCATTACCAATTTTTCTACACTGATTTTGACTACCAGCTCTGGATGCATTTTCTTATACTGATTTTACAAATGCCATAAAGCATGTCATTGTCCCCACTCCTACTCAGGACTCCCACAGCCACATAGCGATTGTCTCATTGAGTCAACTCACTGCAATAGGAATTCAGAACATGTCAGTTTTCTGCTCAAAACCACAAAACATTCTGCAGTTACTGCTTGCCAGCAAATAAAGATTTATCCTGTGCACACACTTTTATTCTTAAATATATAGTCTGGTATTCAAAGTCCACTGTGATTGAAACAGCCAAGGGTGTGGGATGAATCACTGTGTGGGTGGTGAGTCCTCCCCAAGGCTGGGGCAGGGGATGGAGCTGCTCCTAAGCAGCAGACTGCTGCAGACATAGGTCGTAGTCACCAAGCCAGCATCAGCGATGTCAGGACAGGGATGCTGGAGTAGTTCTCACAACGTATTGCAGCAGTTTCCCATTTAGCAAGTATTAATAATGCATGGGTGTGTGTGGGGGTGTGTGTGTGTGAAGATTTGATGAGACAAATAATGAATTAAGCAGTAAATCTCTTTTCGTTTTGCTGCTTGCTGCTTTACTCTCAGGTAATTTATCAAACCACAGTAAAAACCTCTAGATCTAGTAATCACACATTATAATTTTCTCCACTCTAGTCACAATTGACAGGGCCATTGTAATGTTTTCGATATACAACGGAACAAATAGTTAAAGTCTTGTGAACTGCTTATGAAACAACCTGTTCCCCGTTGTGGTTACTGTTTGTCAAGTTACTTAATCTCCCTTTCTGATTTTCTTTTTAAGAATAACTTATCTTCATCTTGCAGAGTCTGATGATGTAAATACTAAGTAGAAATGTTTGCACAGTACTTTAAGTGTGGCAAGCACTACTAAAAAGAAAGAAAAAAAGACTGCACTTCAAAAAATTTTAAAATATAATAAAATTATATGATTATATAGTAAAATACATATAATACAAATACTATAAGCTGAGCATTGAAATAAATGAAACTGGTTTCTTAACTGAATTTCTATTCAAATGAAATCACCATGAATTTTAAATAGGCTTCCCTCAAGTTTTTATTTCAAAAATTGAAATTAATAGCATTTTACTGATAATCCTTTAAGTGTCTTTTAGTTTCTTTAGTCTTAAGCCATAGGCAGTTGTTAGACCTTTTATGAGACCTGAAATGAGCAATATTTGAATATAAACAAAATTTAATCTTTTAAAGCACTATACTGGGAAAATCTTTAACAAAACCGAATTCATTAGCTGAAGTTGTAACTATAATATAAACGGGCATACATTAAACACTATGATCACCACATCCTTGCAGTTATCTTTGAGTCCATACTTACAATAATGTAAATCTAAAGCTCCACAGAAGGTGCAGGCAGCTCAAAGCCTTGAAACACTTGCAGTATTAATCTAAATTTAGTGCAAAATGGTGTAAGAGTTGATTCCCTATAGCCCTGGTAAGGGGTGATGCCTGTGGGGAGCAGGTGAGGCTGGGATAAGATCACAGGGCCAGGGCAATGACATGGTGCTTGTGGTGTTGACATGTCCAGAGGCACATTGCTGGCCACTGGTTACCTTGAGAAGACATGTTCTGACTGCTCTGCTTATGTTGCTTTCTCAAGAAAGCACCAGGGCAGGAGACCATCCTGCATAAAGTGGGGAGAAGAGACGGAATTCCGTTTGCCTTGCCCAAAGGAGAGCAGAGGTGAGAAAAGAGCATGAGTTGGTCTGCTGCTTTGTTCTCCATGATAAAACCTCAGAACACATTTGGTTGGGAATTACACCACTACAGGTGAGAATGAATGAAATCAGGGTCTCATTAGAAAGGAATCACTCAAAATTTAATTTTACCTGAGAGGACCAAATCGTGAGATGTGTTTTAACACATGTAAACACTTGGCCCTTTGAGGTGGATTCAATGTCCTAAAACTTCATTGCTTTGTCCACAGCATTTTAAAGCAGATGTGCCACAACCTTTAAGTAAAAGCCTTTTTATCTATAAACACATTTGCCATGATATGTTGAAGTCTGACATAGTACTAATTAATTTTAAGTGATAAAATTCTCAGGGCTTTTAGAAAAAGTTTAGGGGAGAGGATAAAGGTATGGGGGGAAAATACTGAAAAGAGTAGGCTGAATTAGGCATCATTTGGGTACTGTGTGTCACAATAGTATTATTCCTTAGACTATGAAAATGCTATTTAAGTGCCTGTCATCTTCCCACTTTGTCTTTAGTTACTGTTTCTTCATCTCTTCTTGGTGTATTTGATCTGCCAGTGCCTCTTCATGGTGTCTTCTCACAACAGAGAGATACTTTATGGGCAGTGCCCCTGGCTTATTTGAATTTAAGGTAATAGAAGTAAATAACATTTTAGTGGCAGAGAAATGAGTCCAGAACACTTACAGCTTATGCTTTTATATATTCCCATACTGCAGTATTAAAAATTATGGCCTGTAATTTCTTTAAAGTACAATTTCCTCTTTGAACATGTTAGAAAAAGAGCTCTTGACCTCTGTTCTTGTGCACAGTTCTGAACAGACATTTGGAAAGAGTGCATGTATTGCTGCTCTTCCTGCATATGCATATGATTACTGACACCAAGGAGTACATATAAGTGACCTTTTAATGCTCCTGTGCTGGGTAAACTCTGTTCCAGTTTTAATTTAATATGCAATAGAATTTAATAATAACCTCAGAATGAATTCAGAAGGAATATAAAGTCTAAATGAGGAGAAATCATTCTCTGAAAACCATTCAGATAATATACATGTAATTTTACTACTGTACAGATGAGAAATTTGCATGTGATTTTTTGGGACAAATTATTTGCATCACCCAGCCCTAAAAACATACCTATGTACAAGTCCTTATACTAATACTAATTTAATGAAAATCTTTACTCATCTCATTGCTACTCATTTTAAGGGTAACTGATATGCTATTTTTCCTTCTTATCATTGCTTTTGGTGTATCCAGTGAAAGAATTCAGGACAGGATCAACCTAAATGTCTGTTAAAAATTCCACTGAAATTATTCAGTCTAGCACTCCAAAACATTTCATTCTCATAAAAACAGGCTATTAATGGGATCAAGAAGTTCTGTATAAGAGCCAGAAATAAAATCAGACTAATCTAATAACTTCTTCATAAAAATTTTAACAAAAGACACATTAATTTAGTTAAATTAAGTTTGCTCATATTCTAGGGTAAGAAACTTCGGGAAGCTTCATTCACTTTTTTTCTAGTAAACTAACTGGAAATCACACACATCACAAAATGTCTGAAACTGAAAAAGGCCACTGGAGACCACCCAGTCCAACCATCCTGCTCAGAGCTGGATCACCTCCACCAAGCTGCTTGGGACTGTGTCCAGATGCATTTTGAATATATCTAAGAAGACAGATTCCCTACTCTCTTTGAGCAGCCCGTGCCAGTTACCCTCACAGTAAGTAAGTGTTATCTCGTGTTCACACAGAACCTCCTGCATTTCAGTTTGTGCCCGTTGCCTCTGGACCTGTGAATGGGCACCCCTGGGAAGAGACTAGCTTCATCCTCTTTGGATCTTCCCATTATGTATTTATACAGATTAATATGCCCTTGACTCTGTTCTTCTCCAGGCTGAAGAGTCCATCAGACAGATCAGCACTTGTGGGTGTGTTCCATCAAGATCCCATGTATATATATATATATGTCCAGATTGTTTAAATGTTCCCTAACTTGATCCTCCTTCACCAAGGACACATCTTTCTTGCTCCACACTTTCCAAACTTGCCTCAGGGGTCTGGAATAACCAAAGAACAGTCTTCCTAGGAAAGATTGAAGTGAAAAGGGGATTGAGTACCACAGCTTTGCCATGTCCTTCGCCACCAGGTCCCATCCCTGCTCTAGTCAGCCCTGGAGAGCATGGAGAAGATTATGATGCACATGTGGTAGTGTAGGGAAATTGGTTGTGTACTGATGTGGAACCTCAACAACCATAAAATCCATACTGTGAGCACAGTTCTACAATAAACTGTCGCAGATTGCAGACCGGTGGACTTAGTAGTGGCATAGGAGATATAGAGCTGGAGGGAGGGCCATCTGATGCACAACTTGTTTGTGCTGTATTAGTGTTGCAGTTTAAGCTTTTCCCAGAGTCCAAAAGCCCAAATGGAACAGATTTAGATTGCCTCCCCTCTTCCTTTTTCCCCAGTAGGGTAAAAGCAAATTAGGCAGGGCAAAAGAGAGGTAAAATCAAGAAAGAAATGTTTCAGAATAGATTTGGAAGTAAAAATGTAGGCATAAGCAAAAGGGCAAATAGAAAAATGTACAAAACCAGGCCCAGCTGGCATTGGATTCCCTTGATGTAAATGTGGATTCTGTTTGGATGCAGTTCTTAGAAGTGTGGAGGCAGCATGGCTGCAAGCCACGTGGTAACTCAGGAAGCAGGAAGACAGCAGATATATTTGTCAAGCAGGCAAGGCAGGGGGAAAAGAGAGAGAACCAAGAAAATGGCTCTCCTTAAATGGGCTTGCAGGAAGGGGGAGCGGAACAGACTTTGACCAGGGACCAAATCTCTCTCTGCCAACCTGGATCAGGTTTTCTTTGTCCACCCTGGTGGCTGGGTTCTTTTCAGCCCCCTCCAGGGATGGGTGTAACCTACACAATTAGGAACATAAGAAAGAGCCAGATGAAAAATATCTTATCTATTATTATGGGATGTTTCAGATCTGGCAACATAGAACAAACATCATGGATGCCACTGTCATCCCTTTTTCCACCTGCTCCTTGTTCTTCCCATTTCTCAGCTCATTTTTAGCATGACAGCTTTCTACTTATAAAACAGCTAAAAGGAAAAATCATCTGGGTAAGCTCTGGACACATCTATTTTTACAAGACTGCAGGGGCTTCAAGGGGTTGTTTTGTTCTATTAAGTTGGAAAACAATGGGAAAACTGGCATTATGTACATATGATTAGGAAGGTAGGATACTCTATTTCTGGGGATACAGTCAAGAGCGGGGAGATTTTGGCACTTAATGAAACAAATAGTTTTTGAACATCTGAAATTGCTCCTGAACATATTTTGATTACAGTGTGTGCATGGTAATAAAGGAGTCCCTTGAGAGAACAAAGATTTAGATTCAAATATTAATATTGTGTGCCTGGGAACTGATTGTCTTCCAAGCTAGTGCTGTTCAGTTTCTTGTTAAAACTTTCCGCTGGCTTTTGGAAAGAGTTAGAGCTGAGTTTGCCCTCTGCAAGCAGAACACCAGGCCCTGCTTTGGGCAGAAACAGCAGTTGCTCCCAAACTGGTAAGCGACAATCTCCCTTTTGGCCTCCAACATGACGTTTTGTTTTTTATCCCAGACCCTTTGCATTTTGATAATGGTATGACCACTTGTTTCCTGTTGTTCAAGCCCACTTCTGGGGCCAATGTTTTCAGTATTTTGTTTTTAAAGAAGTTATTTAAAAAACAAGCTGCAAATAAGAAACCAGATGCCCTTAAAGTCTCGAGACTCAAGTCACTACTCTCCCCAAAAGTGCACACTCTGTTTTTTAAAATTTCATAAATCTTAGAACAATCTGATGTTTTTTGAGTCTTTGGTACTGACAAGGCTGATATTACATTAGTCTTTGTTGTGCATCTTCTTCATTCTTTCAAAAGAGATAAATATGCCCCTTATTTCTTAAACATTATTGAAAAACATTCTGTAGAAATAAGATAAAAATTAGAGAACACAGTAGCACCACCATTTTGTATGGTTTAATACAAAGTATATACTTTGATATGGTCAGCTGCTAAAAGGCTGGTCTGCCAAACGAAAGCACTCTGATCCTCTAGAACACTTCTTAACCTCTATTTATCTCTACATGTAGCATTGTGAAGCTCATTGAGTTCATCCAGGAAGAAAGAGTGATCGGCCATTGGAATGGGCTGCCCAGGGAGGTGGTGGAGTCACCATCCCTGGAAGTGTTTAAAATAAAAGGCTGGATGAGGTACTTAGTGCCATGGTTTAGTTGGTTAGATGGTGTTGGGTGATAGGTTGGACTTGATGATCTCAAAGGTCTTTTCCAACTTGGTTGATTCTATGATTCTGTAAAAGTAAAATTAGGAAAGCCTAGTAAAATGAAATGTGTATATGTATACAGTCTCATGCTAATAATTACTTTGTCTTGTAAAGGGTAAGCACTGTTGAAAGTACTTTAAAAAATTACTAACAGCATCAGATAGGAGATTGCTGTCAAATAGAATAGAACTAACTGCAACTGAGATATGTAGCAGTAATTGATATAAACATTGACATTAATGCTGAGATACTTACACAGAAGAAATCATCACCTCATAAACCTCTTTCCATGCAAAACCTGACCTTTTAAGCTAATGACAGATTTGCCTGTCCCTTGCATGGGAATTCAGCATGCCCATCATTGCTTTTTCCCCGATTGCCAGAACAAATTCGGGTTTGATCCTTATTATTTATCCTTATTAAGACAGTAGCAGTTTATGATAATGATAAAATAATAATGAAACTGAATACAGTTAGTTCTTTAATCAACAAAATATTCTTTTCTATGTCCTGTCTGCATAGTTTATGCTGCAAATGGAGTGAGATCACTGCAAATCAGTATAATAAAATGACAATAAGCAGTTCCTTTGTAGAAGATTAAGCAATAAAAAGCTTTCGTGTTAGCTTTATGTTTTTATTGATAGATACCATACTAGAGACCACACACATTATCATTATATATAGGAAAAAACATATCTGTTTCAACAGACAAAAAATAAAATGCAGTTGATTCATCAGCTTCTTTAAGAGGACTGGCATCTGGACCACATACACTTCAAAGTCAAATTCTGTATTGAGATGTGCTGCTTTGAAGTACAGCTGCTGATCCAGACAAATTTTGGAGCCTAAACCAGCATATGAGTCTGCTGTACTCTGAAAAAAAAAACCTATTTCAGATGCCAGTTTTGACTCATTTTAGAAAATTGCTGTCTGGATCGTCTGAACTTCAAAGCAGAACATTGCGATGCAGCATTTCCCTTTGAAGTGCAGCTAATCCAGATAGTGGGTTTTCTCTCCCCTCTTTTTTCTTTCTTTCTTTCTTTCTTTCTTTCTTTTTTTTTTTTTTTTTAAAGTAGTTAAAATTGGCATCTGACCTTACCAGTATCTCTCTTCACCCTCTACAAATTCTTCTTCCCTTCTCCCTTATTTCCCCTGCTTCTGAGGTCTGTGAAAAAAGCAGCAACGCTTACTATCTTGTTAGCTTCTGCATTATCAAAGCTATTATAAAGAGGGTGACTGTGAGAACAGACTGTATCAAGTCACAAAGAGACAGTGGCCAATTACAGGACATGGCTTGCCATAAATTTTGTTAATAAATATTGCTTAATTTTACCATTAAAAAAGAACTGAAATTAAAAATATCCCAAGTAAATGCTTGTATTCAGAGTATTCATAATCACATTTCCATGGTTCTGCTAACTCATATTAATGGTCATTAGCACTGGTTTAAAAAGTAGCTGAACTTAATAACATTTCAACTGTAGGAAATTTCAAGCTATTTTGTCACAGAAAGGTCTCCATTGCAGCCAAATCAGGACGGTCTTAAGAAAACAGTTTTACTGGGGAAGCAAAAAGAATACTACAGGTAGAGTTTGCACAACTTCTGGAAAGGTGAGACAAGGGTAAATGCTGAGTGCTCACTAGCACAAGACAAAAGATAAGGTTATCCTAGATGACCACATCTTAGCTTATTGTATCAGAGTGGACCAGGACTCAAACCAATCTCTTCCTTACACGAATGCTGCCAGTTCCATGATGCAAGGGTGGCCAAGAGGGAGGAATTTCCCTCTAGAAAAGTGGAGAGAAATCCATAAATTATTCTCCTCCCTTAATAAAGGAAAATCATAAAATGTGTTCTTCATGTTGAATATAATCATTGGTCTGGTTCCTCAAATAACTACTTGCTAAAGGAAAAACTTGAACAGAGGAACAGCATTCTTTGTTGTAGTGGCCAGTCAAAAAGTTATGATCGTGCTGAGAGGTACCGAATACTGTTAACTCATTTTTGCAGATGGCTTGTTAGATCCTGACATGAGTAAAGCTTTGAGGAGAAAGAAATAGGCTAAACAGTCCTCAGGTCAAACTGGGAGGAACAGAAACATCTGGGTTTATAAATAAAAATAATTCCTGAAATAGAATGGATAATTTCCAGCCCTGGACAGTGTTTGATGATTATACTTGGAAGAGGCTTATACTTTCTGAGTACCTTAAGTCCTGCTAAAGCAACACTTTTGCAGACAAAACATGGGAGCAGAGTTCAGAGCACATGGAAAGCCACAGAACTTGCCAGTCTGCTCAAGCCATATGTATAAGTAATAGACAGGGTTTTTCCTAACACCTCTAAGCTCAGACCTCTGAAATAGGCACCTTTTCTTCATGACCTGCAGGTCATGAGTGAAACCAGCCAGCCAGAGGCTTGATAGAGAAGCCCAGGAGGAAATTGTTACTTCTCTCTAGCTAGCAGAGAGGGAAGGAAGCAGGATTTGTGTCTCTTCGAAGAGAAGAGAAAATAACTCCTTATTTATAACTGCAGCCAACTGGATGAATAACTGCTGTGTATTTTAACATTGCCATAATCTATATTCACAAGAAATCCAGACTAGTGTTAGAGGGGCACCCTTTACTCTGACAGTTCCCAACTTCTGACTGACTTTGCCACTCCCATGATCTTTTAGCAATACTTCCACCCTATAGACACATAATGCTATGTGTCTAGCATTCCATTTACTAGCAAATGCTTCCATTTGCTAGTAAATTAAAAGAGAAATCATGAAGACATGTTGCACTCTATTCAAAGGGCAGAGACAAAGCAAAATGCTCCACCCAAATAAATGCAGGAGGACAATTTAATGACAGCACCTCTCATTTGCTAAGAAATAACTTTGGTGAGAGAACAGACAGGACAATGACCAGCATTTTATTTACACAGGCCATGACACATGACACTAGGGCGATCTGTTCTTGTCAAGCAGTCCTTAATTAGAAAATTCCTAAAGAGAGGTCCTGCTTCCACTAGGTGCCTATTAAATCTAAACCAAAAAGGAGTTAGTAGAAAAGGCTGAGGAATGGAGAGAGAAATCAGGTTACACTGGAAGGCAAGAGTCAGCTGCTGCCAGCACTGGGAGAAGCACTCAGGATGGGATGCTGGATTTTGAATGAAAAACTCTCAGTGCTATTACTAGTGAGTATTTTTAGCATAAAAAAACCCCCACCAAACGAATTGGATATATATAAATATTTTAAGCTTGTTTAAAAGACATTTTATGGTTTGCTTACAGTAATACTCCCAAGCTTAATGTAAAACTTGCTATAAAATATTCAACAGCATTTTTATAACCAGTGTTAAAACCAATTTAAAGTCTTACTGCTTTATTTTTAATTATTTTTACGTCTATGTACTTCAGATAGAGAACACAAGTTTGAAATTGTAATTGAAAATATATTCTGAATTATTTTTCAGAGGCTCTAGTGAATGGAATATGGGTGGCACAGAAAGGAATTTCCTCAGCTGGAATTCTTTCATTTTAACTTTTATTGCCTTTTTAGAGATCAGGCTAAGCCCTGTGTTTATGATCAAGTTTACCATCACACAGTCAATTATACCCTCTTCTGGGGAGATGGGGATAGGATTGTAATCCTGCATTTGCCAAAAGACAGCCTCATTCCAGCAGGCATTGGTAATTTCTGTCACTTGTGATGAAAAACTCTGATTTTGAAGGATCTCTCAGATACAGTTAAAACTATAACCATAGGCAGTTTTATATACATTTAAAATACTGTGCCACTAATCCATAGCCTGTCTGCTTTGTAGCTGGTGTGGCTGGGACTAAATGTCTATTTGTTTATTGAGACCTTCCATTGGTATGAAGATGACGATGCTTACACTTATACAAGGATTATGCTAGGAGTAAGTACAAGTTTGACTGTTAAAAGGCTCCATAAAAAGAATGTATGCATAATTTGATTTTATTTACATCCTTCATGATACTACTTTTGACGCTTCAACAGTAATTTTCCCATATACGTATCTGTATAAGTACTCTAGCATTTTCTTTCTTTTGCTCCTCCAATGTCAAGCTTGTAATTAAATTTCTTTGTGCTGTTTTATGTACAGTCAACCCTGGCTTGGGCGAGAGCTTCTGCAACGTGCCTTAATTTTAACTGCATGCTAATCCTGTTACCAGTCAGTAGAAACTTTATTTCATTCTTAAGAGGAGCAAGCATTGTAAGTACCATTTCTCAAACAGCCATATTATCCTCCCTTTCTTTTTTCCCCCTATAGTTCAACAGTATCATCCATATAAAACTTTTTCCAAGGAATTTAATTTTTTTTTATAGAGGATTCTGTACATTATTGCCTAGTTATTACCATTTAAATTGTCAATATTCATGACTGAAGAGAAACAAATGGCTTGTTTAACACAGCGCTCTAAATGCAGAACTGATTTTTGGCAGCATGGTGTCATGAAGTAAAAAATGAGGAGCTACAAAAAGGGGACATGAGAATGCAGCTTGCCCAAATGGAGAAAATACACATCCATCACGTGCATCCTGTGTAGATGCAAAATGAAAATTGGAAAGAAAATGCACAGATAGATAAAAGTGTCATAGGGGCAGTAAGGAACACATCTAAACCCTTTTGCCTGCATAGCCACCATTCAGATCTTCCTTTCTTGTAACTGTGTTTTTGTAATGCAGTGGTCATCTGCTAAGAGGGTCTTGAGTTAAACTCTGCATCCCACATACAAAGTACTTAAGACTTTAGCTCACTTGCTGCATCTACAACTACAACTCACAGTATCACAGTATCACCAAGGTTGGAAGAGACCTCAAAGATCATCAAGTCCAACCTGTCACCACAGACCTCATGACTAGACCATGGTACCAAGTGCCATGTCCGATCCCCTCTTGAACACCTCCAGGGGTTATGCATACATAACCATCACCTCCCTAGGCAGCCCATTCCAATGGTGAATGACTCTCTTGGTGAAAAACTTTCTCCTCACCTCGAGCCTAAACTTCCCCTGGCACAGCTTGAGACTGTGTCCTCTTGTTCTGGTTCTGGCTGCCTGAGATAAGAGACCAATCCCCTCCTGGCTACAACCACCCTTCAGGTAATTGTAGACAGCAATGAGGTCACCCCTGAGCCTCCTCTTCTCCAGGCTAAACAATCCCAGCTCCCTCAGCCTCTCCTCATAGGGATGGTGCCTGAGGCCTCTCACCAGCCTCATTGCCCTTCTCTGGACACGTTCAAGTGTCTCGATGTCCTTCTTAAACTGAGGGGCCCAGAACAGGACACAGTACTCAAGGTGTGGCCTAACCAGTGCGGAGTACAGGGGCACAATGACTCTCTGCTCCTGTTAGCCACACTATTCCTGATGCAGGCCAGGATGCCATTGACCTTCTTGGCCACCTGGGCACACTGCTGGCTCATGTTTAGGCAGCTGTCGATCAGCACCCCCAGGTCCCTTTGTGTTTGGCAGCTCAGTGAATTAGCATGGTCAGAGCAATTCTAATCCCACATGTTTGGATAAAAAAAAAATCACTGATCACTTCATGCCTCCAAGAACAGGGATTTAGAACTCATAACATTAATTTATTTTACAGTAAGCTGCTTCTTATTTCATTTCTGCCTTTTTTTTTTTTTCCCCAGAGTGAAAGTAACATTTCAACCAGTCTTTAGCTCAAATCAGCATTGTCATCTAAATGGTTGAGTTCATGAGCTGAGTGCTTAAGCAAGCAGGAAAAAAAGTCTTCTTAGACTTCTGAATCAGTTTGTGAATTAACAAAATATAGGCATACCCTGTTAGATGCTGAGAAAGAACTCAGAAAAATTGAACTCTTCTCACAGATGATCAGTATTTTACTTTTCAGGGAAATATCATGTTCTTGAGGAGCATGGTACAGAGAAAATTTACTTGCTCCTGCACACTCAGTGCAGGGCTGGATCCAGTGACTCTGAGGAGGTGCTGTGTCCTGGCATTGCACCCATGGTGCTCCAGGTTTTTGGAAGTTTTATTAGCTGGGAACAACATGGATAAATGCCAAGATCTTTGGCATGGCATTGTGCCAGGTCAAGTGAGCAATCCAGACATCCACAACACCATTCAAAAACAGAATGAGGTCCGTAAGGACCGTCTAGCTTCCAGCAGAGTGTGTTAGCTTTGGCTGATTGCCGCCAGGCCCAGCCCCAGGCTGGCTCTGCACGGAGGCACCCAGCTGGCCATCAGCACACCACCACTGAGCGTTTCCAATAATGGGAAGACGGCTCAGTAACAAATAAGCATGCAACCACCTGAGGTCTAGACAGCCTCACCCTCCTGGGGTCTGCATTTCATGAAAGCAGTGAAAATGCTTTCATTGCAAGCTGGCTTTGCCAGCAGTTCAGCTGTGTTTATGCAGCTAAACCTTAGCTTGCAAAGCAATGGTGTCCCAGCCTGGTGTCCTTATCCCAGCAAATTACTTAATCACCAGTACAAATAGGCCACTCACAAATCACAGCTAAATGTAGCAAAGTCATCAAACCTGATTTAGAGACTCTACATTGGCTGAGTATCTTAAGAAATAGTGGAGATTCCCTATGCCAAAACCAGTTTTCTGAGCCCCAAAGTTAAGGCTAACCCAAAACTTAACTATTGAGGTCCTCCAATACTCTATTTTTAAACATGTTGAAATGCTCTCTTTTCCTCTCCAAAATGTGCACTGTAAATAGTAATAGGATTGATATAAAACAAGGTCTGCTTTTTCATCAAGTGCTGTGGAGGAGCACTGAGGAGACAGCTTGACAAAAACATCTCATTTCACAAGTTGGTTGCCTATGGAATAGCTGTAAATGCAAGTAAGCTTTAATTTATTTCTCTTTCTTCTTTGCCTTTGCAATGTTTTGAATTTCACAGTGACTCTGTCTAATGTTTTAATCCCATCAACTCAGAGATGTCCTATTTCAGTGCAATCATTTGGCGACTGCACTTTTAAATAGGTGCAGGAAACCACCTGTAATGTTTTGTTTGGTTGTGTTTGGTTTTTTTTTCTTGAGAGAAATTTGACTGTTACATCAACAAACTTTCAACCTGGAGAGTTACTACTAATTGTCATTTAGTTAAGGTGACCAAACTGTGTGCTGTTAACATTTAGTGTAAATAACTTGCATTAAATCCCTAAGAGAAGATGTCTGGGAGATGAGTTGTCGTTACAGTCTGATTTCCTAAGGAAATTAAGTTTATGAGTCACACTGCTCTTCTGTCCACCATTAAACTTTCACTTCTTTATTTAATCTGAATTAGAGATGTGTAGCTCTCTCATAACAATTAAATTCCTAAATATTCTTTAAAAATCAGGTGATGGGTACAGGGAACTAAATGCCCTCTTTCAGGAAAAATTGTGTCTTGTGATAAAAAGTTATCCGTTCTGCTGCTCCCAGTGACTTACTGAGCTATAGATGTTCCTTCGCCTGGCTAGGAAGAAGGCATAGCACCTTCCTGTTCCCCAAGTCATTAAAAGACCTGGAGAAGGCTGAAGTTTGTAGAAATTCAGAGGCATGAGTGGAACAGCAGATAAAGTGGGGGAAAGGGATGTGCAATGAAAAGGAGGAACCAAAAGCAATATGTAGAAGGTCACAAGTATATAGAGATGGAGAGCTATCTAGGGCAGATCATTCTCTTAGAAAATGTGAAAGAGATGCAGGAGTGTCACTTGCAATCGTAAGACATTGCAAGGTAGCAGTTCTAGCCCCAGGCTGTCAGGGTGGATCCTGGCCCAAATACTTTTTTCCAGTCTGCATGAGGGAACTGCTTTTTTGCATGTATAGACGGTAAATGTCCCCATGCAGTGAAACAATAACATGAAGTAAAGACTGCCATCACGAATCAACAGCTAAAACCTGCCCTTTGTATGTAGTGTTAAAGAGTTCAGAGGAGAAAGCTGGGGGATGAGAACATGCATTTTAGAGTGCATTATGATGATTTCCTTATCTGTCATGTCCATTCATTTGTCAGAGTTCAGTTTCAGCATAAAGCAGATTCTTACCAAATGCAACATTGCTTCTTTAATTAACAAATCAGCCCAGGAACATAAATTAACCATCTTCTACTTGGAGTATAATTTGTCATGCTCCAAAAAGAAAGACAAACTGCATAGTCAAAGCTTTTATGTTTGGGGGTTTTACATTAATATAAAAATGTTTGCTAGTGCATTGAGGTGGACAGTTTGGGAAGTGCAAGTCTATCAGAAAAGTCATTGCTTTATTGCTTCAGCAATTCCAGGGAAAAAGACACAGGACCTAGTGGGAAATGACAGAAACACCATTATTTAATTCTGCCACTCTGTGGGGAGAAAATGAAGGTGTGATGTTGGGTTATTATTTGGGTTGGGTTTTGTTTTGTTTTGTTTGTTTGGGGGTTTTTTTGGTTGTTTTGGGTTTGTCGTTTATTTGGGGTTTTGGTGTTTTGTTTGTTTGGGTTTTTGGTTGGTTGGTTTGGGGTTTTTGTTTGTTGGTGTGTTCCAAAATAGTTGATGAGATATTTGAGGAAGAAAACAAAATACAGGGAATTCTACTGAACAAAACATGACAACTTATTAACTCATGCTTCCCTAACAAATAAGTGAGAAACACCGGGAAAATACTGTATAGTCTGACTTGGATAAGGAACGGCCAGAAACTCAGTTGCCTGAAATTCAATTTCAAATTCATTAAAAAAAAAACCAATCTACAGCACATATTGTGACAGAAGAGCAATGTTTCAGAGTAGAGAGATATCCAGAAGTATATTGAGTCCCTTTTTACAAAATCCAGCAGTGTTAAAACAATGTGTAAACAGATACCATTTTTCTCTCAACTGACACATTATTTATCCAAGTACTACCTATATTGCCTTTTGCTACACAAAAGCACAGTCAACTCCTATTAGTCTATTGCAATTTAGTAATTCTTAGTTAAATGAACTCCCTTGTATGATCAATAGCCTAAATGTAGCAGCAAGAAGTTAAACCAATTTGCAGATCAGATCAGTAAGCTTAGCCTCACAATATAAAACTGTAGACTCCTTTATTATTCAAGTAACATGTATTCATCTCAGCTTGCCAGGTGGTGTTATTCCAGCATATTTATTTAATAGCGTGCTAAAAATAGTCAGTGCAACATTAGTATTGTCTGGCTTCTAACAGGCAGGCAGCTCAGCTGAGGTGCGTGTGGCCTTGGCAAAATTACATCTGTACCTTTAATTTTTCATCAGCTCTAACACAAATTCAAGAGCAGGTTTTAATTGGTCAGGTCATAAAGAGATATAATTAGAGACTAGTGGAAGAGGGAAGTTGGAGGAAAGAGAGAGAGTAAACAATGCTATCTATAATCAAGAGCATCATTGAAAATTCAGTAAAAGGAATTCTACTTAGTTTGGCTTCCTGTGCTCTGCATGCCTGTCTCTGATAAGAGTTGGGAGTTATTCACCCAGTAATAAATCTTCCTTACAGACCCATAACTGCTGGAATAAAATCATAGTTTCATACTCTCTCAGTTTGATCAGTGAAAATCATTTTATCCTTTCTAATGCAGAACAGACTTTTCAGTTACAAGGCAGTTGTCTGAAACCTAAAGATATCTATAAGAGGTAGCAAATAATGTTTTGTACAACTGCTCCCTCTTACTGTATTGTTTTTAGTCTTAAGAAAGTGCCCTCACGCATTTTCTGAAGTGGGGAGTCTTGGGGAAGATATATATATATATATATATATATATATATATATGTTGGGGTTTTTTAATTTGACATACAATGCATATTTTAAAGAACAAAATGCTTCTTGTGATGTTTTGATGTTTGCAGAGAGGTTATACAGACATATTGCTCCAACAGTTTTTTTAATTATTACATGAATCAAGATTAATCAATTAGGGAAAGCAGGGGAAGGGCAGGGAGGTTCTTTGCAATTGAGCCATCTGAAATGGTGGTTCCTTCTCCTTAAAAACTCTAGCAGTGTGATTTTCTTTAAAAGCAAACAGAATGCAGACAGAAGCACAGTGAAGCCAGGTGTGTTTGGCTTCTGACAAGCACTGAAAAATCCGTCTCCACAAATACTGGGCAAACATTTCATTTTCAACTACACTTTGGCAGTGGTGGCTCTGTGAAGGGCTTTGGTGATCTGAGTCACATTTTTGTGTAAGCAATGAAGTGTTCAGAGAAGCAGATGCTTATCTTCAAAAGAAATTTTGCTGGTATCTCAGTGTTGTACTTTCAGAAATTGCAGAAAATCAAATTTTCAAATTTTTTTTTTTTCAGTCAGATGGTTTGTTTTTTTACTTAGTGCAAGTACTAGGAAGGAAGCTGCAACAGATGAAAGATTATAAGCTTCCAGATAGGATAAAAAATTGTAGGAGTCATGTTCTTTGATGTTTACAACCATTAAAAAAATAAAAAACCAATGCAAGTATGTGTGTGGTCACTATTGTTGTAACGCTTACGCAGCCTGCTCTTTCTTAGACCACAATACAGCATGAAGCTGAATTAAGGGTTCTATGGAACTAGAAAAGGCACAAGACAGTGGGTGTCAAAAGACTATGGGCTTGGTTGGGGACAGAATTCCCTCTGCTTGGGTTAGCTGCTTGCAAAGCCGTTGTCGTCACTGTGGGCAGGAAGGCCAGGATTTGACTCCTTGATTTTCTTGTGAACATTTAACTGCTATCAGAAAGCTCCAATATGATTATTATCCTGTACAGGCATGCAGAAAAAGAGAGCGAAATCTTGTCCTCAGAAAAACATATGCAACGTCTGTTTACTTCAATGAGAGTTATGCATGCTTCACTGAAGGCACAATTGGCTGATTTAGACTCGCTAAATTGACCACACTTTCAAGATAATTTAATTACATCTCTTTGTATTTAAGAATATGTACAGTAAACAGCATGCTCAAACAGAAACCTTTTTCCTCTCTCCCTCCTTCCAATGAAACCTTTTATCTGATCTCAGAGGTGGACTAGACAGAACATTTTGAGGTCAAACACAAATTAATGTACGTGAAATGCTTCAGAGGTTCCAGATGTTGCTAAAAACAATCAAAATGCTTCAGTCTTCATGCACAGTTATAAAAAAGAACTTTGCTTGAAAGATCACATGATTTGCTCTGTACTTTATATTTGGTCATGTAGAATGAAGAAAAACTTAGAACTGAAAATCCTGTGATGTAGTGCTGTAAACTTTGGCCTCAATGTTAACTTATCTAAGTGGTGCAGGGAAAAAAAAATCAAAACTGTTGTAAGTTCAGATTTCATAATTTGCATATTAATTTTGAAATTGCTTCATAGATTCTACACACTGTAGATGCAAAGGACCTTCAGCAAATGCATTTCAGGCATGTAAAATATTTTAGCTAATGGCAACATATCCAGTGCCAGACCTTTTAGTCTGCTACAACTATCAAACACTGAAAATGGAATTAGAGCTTTGTATTACTCTTACCATCCAACTATAATTCCCTTTTAGATGGCATCTTTTTTTTCATAGCAGCATACACACACAAAAAAAATAATCATTGGACCTATTAGTCTAATAACACTCTAGGCAATATTTAAGATCATGGGAGATTCAGGTAAACCAACATATTCAGTACATCATTAGCTTGAATGTTAGTATTTTCCAATGTATCATTATACACTGTACATTAACAGCTACCACAGAATAGCTTGCAGAAAAGACCTCTCCTGTACATGCTGGGAAAATTGCTACAGTTGTAAAATCCTCTGCTCATTAGATGAAAGTTGGAGGTAATGTCACCCAAGAGGGAAGATATGCAGTAAAGCAAGCCAATATACAGATGGACAAAACAGTGCCCTTTAATAGCCCGCAGCTAGGTTAAGCTGTGGTTATAGAATCATAGAATTGTTAGGGTTGGAAGGGATCTCAAGGATCATCTAGTTCCGAACCCCCTGCCATGGGAAGGGACACCTCACGCTACATCAGGTTGCTCAGAGCCACATCCAGTCTGGCCTTAAAATTCTCCAGGGATGGGGCTTCTACCACCTCCCTGGGCAACCTGTTCCAGTGTCTCACCACCCTCACAGTGAAGAACTTTCTCCTAACATCCAATCTGAATCTACCCGTTTCTATTTTTGTTCCATTCCCCCTAGTCCTATCACTACCTGACACCCTAAAAGTCCCTCCCCAGCTTTCTTGTAGGCCCCCTTTAGATACTGGAAGGCCACAATAAGGTCTCCTCAGAGCCTCCTCTTCTCCAGACTGAATAGCCCCAACTGCCTCAGTCTGTCCTCATAGGAGAGGTGCTCCAGCCCTCTAATCATCCTCGTGGCCCTTCTCTGGGCATGCTTCAGCACCTCCAGATCCTTCCTGTACTAGGGGCTCCAGAACTGGATGCAGTACTCCAGGTGGGGTCTCACCAGAGTGGAGTAGAGGGGGAGAATCACAAGGTCCAGCATAGCACCTTTTCTTGTTGGTTCCTGTAACATTTGGAGGAGGAAGTTGTCATCTATGCATTCCAGGAACATCCTGGAATGCTCGTACCTAGCTGTGTTGTCTCTTCAACAGATATCAGGGTGGTTGAAATCCCCCACGAGGACCAGGGCTTGTGAATGTGAAGCCACTTCTATTTGCCTGTGGAGTGCCTCATCTGCTTGGTTCTACTGGTCAGGTGGCCTGTAGCAACCCCTACAGTAATATCACCTTCCCCCATCTTCCCTTTAATCTTCACTCATGCTCTCAACCAGCTCATCATTCTTCCCCAGGTGGAGCTCCACTGATTCCAGATGGTCACTGACATAGAGAGCAACATCTCCTCCCCTCCGACTCTGCCTGTCCTTCCTAAAGAGCTTGTACCTATCTATCCCTACATTCCAGTCATGGGAATCATCCCACCAAGTTTCAGTAATGGGCACCATGTCATAGCATTCCAGCAGCACAGTGGCCCTTAATTTGTCCTGTTTGTTGCCCAAGCTGCATGCATTAGCATAGAGGCACTTCAGCTGGGCTGGCTGTGCCATCCTCTTAGGTGAATCCCCCTTGATTCCCTTGGGGTGTCCCAGTGCTTCATCCTTGGTTTGTCTCAGAGCAACAAGCTGAGAGGTTGCAAGACTGTAACCCTTCATTATACCTTAGGCTTGAGATCTTCTTGGTGAGCTTTGTCTACTCTACTCACAGGGTTGGTTTTGGTTTTGAGTTTTTTTCTGTGCAAGATTTCAAATACTCTGTTAGGAAACACAGACTTCTGTCTGGAAGAAACTACCACTTCATTTCATTCTCAAGACTTGGCATATACCAGATAGCACTAGCTTTCCTGTCACTGCTGACATGACTAGATTTTGTACAAATCATGTACAAACCTGCACTTTGAGGAAAGTGCAAGATCTAATAGCATTCTAAACAACAGAAATGTCATCATTTCACTTGAAGATTTCACAGCCTGTGGTATCACTTTTAAAAAAAATCTATGTGTTTTAAAGGTAAAAGAGAAACTCTGTCATGTTCTGAACAGATTCAAACTGCCACCTTTAGTGAATGTTGCTATTTTTAAGTGAGCAAGAACAGTTCAAAACTTGAAGTTTATATGCTGCAGGGAACCCTTGGTAAAACAACGATATGAATCACAGCTGTGTGAATCTCACCCAGTCCCAAGGCTATGGTGACTATTATATGATATCAGAGTTATATCAGGTTATCAGGTATAGAGGACAAGGGGCCCAAGTACCATTACTAATTGCACCACTAATAACTAGTAGATGCTGAGATACAACTGTTCAGTAGATGTCCACTCAGAAATTCCTTGTCAGGGCTTTTCATGCTTTGAAAGTTTTCTCTCCTTTTTCCCTTAGGCCAGTACTGGACTATATGCAGCATGTTACTCCACAACCTACCGCAGACAGTGGTTCATTAACCCACGCTCCAATCCTCCAAGTGAGCTCTTTCAGATGTCAGAGAAATCAGGTCCTCATCAAGCAATTACTTGGTTCTCTTCCAGATGGATCTGATAACAGCCTTAGCAGGCCAAAACATCTGTTTTGAAAGAAGCCCTTGTAGGAACAGCTCCACTAACCTTCCCACTCAGCACTTAAAAGTGCTGTTACACTCAAATACATGAACAGTGTTTATATACTGTGTATACATCAGTTGTGTGCTGGGGAACAGATTGCCACAGCCCCCACACAGCTGTCACCTAAACCTTTCAGCTCAGAGCCTCTCAGCCTTGTAAGTTTTGACAGTCTGAATCCATACACCTCAGTCACTGCTTGTGGCCTTGCGCAGCCTTCCTTCCAGTGTCCCATCACTGACTAGGTGCTGGGAACACTCCCTCATGCACAGGCTTCAGGGAGCATCTCCTGCCTGATGCTGGCCAGGTTTTTTCACATGCAGCACATAATCCATAACAATGTACACAGGACATGCTGTGTCATTTCATAAAATGACCAACCTTCAGCTGAAAGCCCCTTAGGTTGCTTGATCCCATTATCCCATTTATTGAAAGGTTATTTTAGAGTCTCATTCCTTTGATGGCTGGGAATCTGTCTTCTAATTTCCAGGCTCATTTTATCTCTGTGCAGTTCAGACCCATTTGGATTCCGTGTCCATTCTGCTGAGGTTATTCCAGGTGATATAAATAATTTATTATTCATCAGGCCAAAGATTCAGAAAAAAACGGGAGCTTGATTTTGCAGTTTGGGTGCTCAGGATATTCACTTGAGGTGCTTGTGTCAATAAATATTTGATTATTTTTATTAAGGCTTTCACCAGGAGATAGCTCCCCAGAGAATATCCAGTCAGTCCAGTGACCAAGACATGTGGTTCAGTTTAAAGCCCTCCTTTAAATTTATGTAACAAGGATTTAAAATAGGTCTTTCATCACCCAGTGAATATCTAAGCATGGGGCAATGAGGTGAAGCAGATGTTAAGAAGTAGCAGCAGAGATCCCCAAACTAAATATCATGTGTTGACCTGTCAAGCAACCACAGCATGACTACTGCTCTAGAAGGATCATCTCAGCAGAACAGAGTGAAAATACCTCTCTCCAACCTGGACACATGGGCTAACCTACTGCTGACAGGAAGAATGTGATTTTCTACGTTCTTGCACTGGCTACTTTAAGTACTTCCATGCCAGCATGCTCCCCTTAACGCTCATTCCCATGCTTGCATCTTTCCTCAAGTGCTGCAGAGGAGCTGGCTTCAGGCACGCATAGTGAAATGAGCTCCCTACATGGATAGGTACCAAAAGACTTAGCAGTACTGAAATATTTATGCATTTGCATTTAATCCTGTGTTTTTATCTGTGATTACACAGTGACTAGCACAGTAGAACATTGCTTTTGTGCAAATAATTACAATCATGAAAACAAAAAAAAGGGAAGAGAAAAGAAGAAAGAAAGAAGAGGTAAAAAAGAAAGAAGAAAGAATGACAAGGAAGAGAGAAACAAGAATAGAGAAGAAAAAGGGGGAAGAAAAAGGGGGAAGAAAAAGGAAAAATGTGGGGGGAAAGAAAAAGTGGGAAAAGAGGGATAAAATATTCTTTTGAGATAATACTGTTCAGGAAAGCAGATCATATTTTGTGTATTACAAATTCTAGTTTTTAGAAAGGGACAATCCCAGATAAACACTGAAGGAAAGATTATAACAGGGAGCTAATTATAAAAACTAGAAACAGTATATCCTAATAGTTCTCCTGTAAACATATAGTTGCTTTTAATTGGTATGTAATAATTTGCTCTCATATTGGAAACTAGCATGATTATGTTTTTATCTGTGTCAGCCAACAGTAAAACAAAGTTGTTCCTTTTACCATCTTCTAAAATTATAATTTTTCCACTCAGAAAAAAAGAATTACAGAGGAGTTCAGACTTCACTGTATGGTATTTTCTAAACTGACTATTTCACATAGCTTTTGGAAGCAGGCCAGAAGTAGACGTGATATATGATGCTCGGGGCAAATCATATCTAACACTGTGATTCAGAATTCTTCATTAAAATCATAGTTTCTATGGCTTCCCCAGGCTCCACATGCATAAAGTAATGCTATAGCTAGTGTTAATAGGCAACAGATTTTGGATGTATTTCTGAAATTTCCCTGGTGGGAGCTGCAAATTGGCCTATGCCTAAAATGGACAAGTTATCATTGTGCATGGCAATACTAGGCCACAGCACATCCTAGAATACCAGTTAAAAAATGGGGACATAAATCAGTTTAGTTTATTTGGATCAATTTAAAATCAGAAGCAAACATCTTTATATCATCTCTCAAGAGGTCCGCCTCTGATGACACTGAAGACTGCAGGGCACTTGTCTGTAAACGTGGGAGGTAATCCTGGAGCTGTTCCTCTCCTCTCCAATGTGAAGCAGTTTCTTCAGATTAGACACATATTTGATGAAAGATTTCTTGTATTGTCATCTTAACAGGATAGAGGTCTCAGTTTATACCTGAGCTTTTCAAATGATTTGTAGTGTGCTTAATGAAGTTTCTTCTGGCATTGTGGACATGTACAAGTGTGTCTGTAATTCCACACCACTTTCTCTTATGCAGCAATCCATATTGTTGCCCACTTGATCAACATTGAGCGGTATCATACCAGCCAGTCGAAGGAAGCTGGGGAGTTACGGAATAAACTTTCTGTTCTTGGCAAGAGCCCAAATGAAAGCTACTTGAATCCAATCAGGACCTATGAAACAGTAAGCTGTCACTTTTTGGTTTTCCTCATCTAAAAAGTTTTCCTCAGTGGATTTTGTTGTCACTAAAACTGTATTTCAAAGCCTTTTAAGCAGAGTGAGAAGGTGCTGTTAAAGGTTAACCTCAATTTCAGCTCAAAACACTTGCTAAGAGATGCAATTTTCAGGTTACTAAGCTCAAAGAAATGTCTCCTGTATTTTAGTTAGTTTGTCAGGAGACAGCTTGGATTGGGGCGGGGGTGGGGTGTGGACACAGTGAGAATAAGGATTGTTGTGAATAGCAGACAAAGAAATGGACCTGTAAAGAATTAAGCCCTCCCCTTAGACTAAACTATCAATTCATGGAACAAATACAGCTTCCTTCCAGAGAGGAAAAAATCCCAACCAACCAGCAATATCACTTAACAATATTTCTTTCATAGCTGCTATTTTCCCTCTCCATTGTTGTGTAGTATCATTCCAATCTGGAGGCTGATTCTGGAGGCTGATTCTGCCCTCTTACTAGTTGAGTGTGGCTGCCCAGGGAAGAGTACATGCAAAACCACCTGGTGGCTCACTGCATACAGGAAGCAGTGTATGGGGAAGCTATTGTGCTCTCTGCTCTTCAGAGCCAAGGACTACTATGGGCACCTCAGCCTGGCAAATAAATGGTTCTACTTGCTTTGGGGAAAAAAGCAACTGTCTCCCCTGTCCACTACATTGACTATCTCACAACAGCATTATAAGTTCTTCTGTATAATACTCATGACATAAAGTAAAGCAGACCCTTTCTGCAAGGCCTGCATGTAAAATATGCAAAAGTTAATCAGCTTTTTTCCTTATTCCATTACACTATACATCATATTTATGTTATGTTTGCATGTGTATACTGTGGTATGCTGTTATATATTCCAGGATTAAAATGGCCTTGGTGAGGCTCCCACGCATGTTGTTTCTGCTCCTTAGAAAATCCCTCACATAGCCAGCATGCAATAAGATTGCTTGAACATAATGGAATGAAGCTCTTTTGATCAGTGAGGTGCTCCACTGAAACAAGAAACAAAGTGAGATGACAGTTGGACAACCACCAGTTGGATTCAATTGTACTTTTCAGTTGCAAGACATTTTGTCCTGCTTTTTCTCAGTTCCTTTACAGTTTAGATTGTGTGAATTTTGCATCTTTCAAAATAAACAAGAAAAAAATTCTCACGTTTGAAGAAAATCAAGCAAAGTAATACTCTCAATGGTATGAATACAAAAGTCTTCACGTTAGTCTTGACAAAATAGTCAGATTTATAAGAACAGGATAGCAAACAAAGGACTCAGCTGCATGGTCCAAGTTCACCCAGCACTAACTCTCCGTGCACGCATGTGAGATGTTCCCCAGGAAAAGAGCAAAGCCCAGAGCTCTGAACAGGAACCTACCATCTTTCACAGAATCATAGAATTGTTATGGTTTGAAGGAACCTCAAGGACCACCTAGTTCCAAATCCCCTGCTATGGGCAGGGACACCTCACACTACATCAGGTTGCTCACAGCCACATCCAGCCTGGCCTTAAAATCCTCCAGGGATGGGGCTTCTACCACTTCCCTGGGCAACCTGTCCCAGTGTCTCACCACCCTCATGGTGAAGAGCTTCTTTCTAACATCTAATCTGAATCCTCCCATTTCTACTTTTGTTCCATTCCCCCTAGTCCTATCACTACACCCTAAAAAGTTCCTCACTAGCTTTCTTGTAGGCCCCCTTCAGATACTGGAAGGCCACAATAAGGTTTCCTTGGAGCCTTCTCTTCTCCAGACTGAATAGTCCCAACTCTCTCAGTCTGTCCTCATAGGAGAGGTCTTTCAGCCCTCTAATCATTCTCATGGCCCTTCTCTGGACACATTCCAACATGTCCAGATCCTTCCTGTAATAGGGGCTCCAGAACAGGATGCTGTACTCCAGGTGGGGTCTCACCAGAGTGGAGTAGGGGGAGAATCACCTCCCTTGACCTGCTGGCTATGCTTCTCTTAATGCAGCCCATGATGTGATTTGCTTTCTGGGCTGCAAGTGCACACTGGTGGCTCATGTTGAGCTTCTCATCCACCAGCACCCACAAGTCCTTTTCTTCAGGGCTGCTCTCAAGCCAGTCCCTGCCCAGCCTATATTGTTGCTTGGGATTGCCCCAACCCCGATGCAGGATCTTGTATTTGGCCTTGTTGAACCTCATGAGGTTGGCTTGGGCCCACCTCTCCAGCCTGCCAAGGTCCCTCTGGATAGATCCCTTCCCTCCAGCATGTCTGCTGCACCACACAGCTTGGTGTCATCAGCAAATCTGCTGAGGGTGCACTCAATGATACTGTCCATGTCACCAGCAAAGATGTTAAACAAGACTGGTCTCAGGACTGATCCCTGAGGAACTCCACTTGTCACTGGCCTCCACTTGGACATGGACCCATTGACAGCCACCCTTTGGGTGTGGCCATAAAGCCAGTTCTTTATCCACTGAAATGGTACATCCATCAAACCCATACTGCACCAGCTTGGAGACCAGGATGTAGTACGGGACAGTGTTGAAGGCTTTGCTCAGGTCCAGGTAAATGACATCAGTTGCTCGACCTTCATCTACTAATGGGCAGTTCCTTCTTCCAGTCCCTGCCATTATCTTCCATTATTCTGGGAGTGCAGCTGGAGCCCTTGCTAGTGAAGACTGAGGTAAAGAAGTCATTGAGAACCTCAGCCTTCTCCATATCACCAGTCCACCTGTTTCCTTTCTGAGGGGGCCCACACCTTCCCTAGTCTTCCTTTTACCAGTACTATACCTATAGACATTTTTACTGTTCCCCTTGATCTCCCTGGATAGACTTGATTCTAACTGAGCTTTAGCTTTTCTAACCAGGTCTCTTGCTGCTTGGGCAGCTTCCTGATATGCCCCACATTCTAGCTGTCCTTTCTTCAGCTCCTTGGAGTTTCTTTTTGTATGACAGCATGTGCAGGAGCTCCTTGCTCATCCAGGCAGGTCTCCTAGCATTCTTTCCTGCTTTCCTCTTTGTGGGTATACTTTGCTCCTGGGCATGGAGAAGGTGATCTGACCAGCTGTCCTGGGCTCCTCTTCCCTCTGGGGCTTTGTCCCACGATACTTTGGCCAGCAGATCCCTGAAACCATCAAAGTCTGCATGCCTGAAGTCCAGGGTTGTAAGCTTTAGATATGTCCTCCTAGTTGCCTTGAGGATCTTATATCCTATTGTTTCATGATCACTGCAGCCAAGGTTATCCCTGAGCCACACATTGGTCACCAGCCCTTCCCTGTTAGTGAGAACAAGGTCCAGCACAGCACCTTTTCTTGTTGGTTCCTCTACCATTCGGAGGAAGAAGTTGTCATCTATGCGTTCTAGGAACATTCTGGGATCTTTCAGTATGTTTTTCTTTCTCTGCTAAGCCTTCTCATGGTAATGTAATTGTGAGTTAGGCCTCTAATTAGCTTTAAGATCCTGAAAACCTAGCAATTTTTGAGATCCTTTCCCAGATTTCTTACAGTGATGTGCTCCACAACTACCTTCCAATTTACAGCACAGATTTAACTCTAACCTCTAATATTTGTGTTTCTTTTATCACTTACTTGTGTATCTCAGAATTAATAAATTATGAAGGAATGCCAATAAAAGGTTGCTTCTAACTTCAGAGAAGAAAGTTCTGAGAGCAAAATTCAGTCTTTTTTTTTCAATTTCATACTACCCCTGTAGTAGTAATGTACTAATTGTCTTTGACGTTTTTCCATGTTTAATCTCAACATTCAAACTAGCCACTGTAGTGGAAATGTTCAAAATACCACCTAGATCATTCCTGTTAATATGTAATAGCATCTGAACACGCTCTTCACAGGCACCAATTTGAAAATGTATTGTGTGCTGTCAAGGGTGAACATTTGAAAGAATGATTTTACTGTAAAAAGCAACTATAAAAATTGCATTGTGGAATTTTATCACCTTTAGGATTTCCATATCAAATGAGTGCACTTTACAAGTACAATATAGGGGTATTTTTCTCCTAGTGTATTAATCTGTAGAATCAGCTCAGGATCCAGAAGGCATCCTGAGGTCCTTCATTCCCATGCATCAGCACCCGGGAAAAAAAAGATATATACGCTTTGCAGGCCAAATGGGGATTTCACTTATGCTCTCCTTAGAATCATAGAATCATAGAATCATAGAATCAGTCAGGGTTGGAAGGGACCACAAGGATCATCTAGTTCCAACCCCCTGCCATGGGCAGGGACACCCTACACTAGATCATGCTGGCCAGAGCCTCGTCCAGCCTGGTCTTAAACACCTCCAGGGACTGGGCCTCAACCACCTCCCTGGACAACCCATTCCAGGGCTTCACCACTCTCATGGTAAAGAACTTCTTCCTCACATCCAGCCTGAATCTCCTCATTTCCAGCTTCATTCCATTCCCCCTAGTCCTATCACTACCTGAGATCCTGAGAAGTCCCTCCCCAGCCTTCCTGTAGGCCCCCTTCAGATACTGGAAAGCCACAATGAGGTCACCTCGGAGCCTTCTCTTCTCCAGACTGAACAGCCCCAACTCCTTCAGTCTGTCCTCATAGGAGAGGTGCTCCAGCCCTCTGATCATCCTCGTGGCTCTTCTCTGGACACGCTCCAGCACGTCCACATCTCTCCTGTAATATGGGCTCCAGAACTGGACGCAGTACTCCAGGTGGGGTCTCACCAGAGCTGAGTAGAGGGGGAGAAGCACCTCCCTTGACCTGCTGGTCACACTTCTCCTGATGCAGCCCAGGATCTGATTGGCTTTCCGGGCTGCAAGCGCACATTGAGAGCTCATGTCGAGCTTCTCGTCCACCAGCACCCCCAAGTCTCTCTCCTCGGGGCTGCTCTCCAGCCAGTCATGAGCCTCATCTTGCATGTGAGATTTTTACTGCTGTTCTTCATGATTTGCATTTTATAACTGAGATAACTCTTGTATTCAAAATGCATCTTCCTTCTCACTTAAATTTATTTTGGTGAGTTTAGACAGATGCAACAGACCTGTGCTGATGCCTGTGAGTCCTGAACAAGAGGGAACATGTTCTTTCCCAGCATATTAATGTTTCACCACTTACAAGCACAAAAATGTAAATATAAATGCATCTTTTAAAATATAAATCTAAGTATTTTCCAATCCATCTCCAAGTAAAGGTAAGGAACAGATAAATGAGATATGCTGTTTAGAGAAATGAGAGCATGACTTTTTTTTTATAAACCATTTCAGGGCTGCTGAAACTCTACAAACTTGGAAGTAAAACGAGCACAAAAAAGCTCACCTTTATGGCTGCAGATGTCTTAGCACCTCATTTTATCACCCCCACAAGAATAAGCTGGTTTCCATTGCTGTTTTCATTATTACATGTCTAGGTTTAATCTTCTCCTTTCTCTAGTAGTTCTCCTTTATTTCTGAGACACTGTTGCATAAGCAAAATATATAAAATTAAACTAATGAGAATGTCTAGTTTTCTCCTTTCAGTTCATGAAACAAGTAAGTGGCAGAAAACATTTACACATCTGTCTAGGATAATCCTGAGTGCAAGCAGACCAAAGGGATGATTTCCCATGCTCTTCTGTGGCAAAATGGAGGTTTCCCTTGCTTCCATATCTCATATCATGTTCTGGTTTTGTTTCTGTGCTGAAAAAATATTTTAGATTTTGTCTTCATATGTAATAGCAGCAAGAGTAACAACAGTAACAGTACAGAATTCATAAGAATAACAATTATAAAAACAATAACTATTAATACTAATAATGTATTCTTATTCTAGAACACAACAGGAGAAGTACTAACCACCATAGCTGGAATAACTGGAGTTATAATCACTGTGGCTTTAATTCTCATCATGACATCATCCACTGAGGCCATCAGAAGGTCATGCTACGAGATGTTCTGGTATACCCATCACCTCTTTGTGGTTTTCTTCATTGGTTTAATAATCCATGGTATGGGGTAAGTATCTGCATGAAGTACGTGGGTTATATATGAACAGTTTGAGATGAAATGCAATTCAAACCTATAATCCCATGCTTTTCTATTAATAATCTGCTAGGATCTTTGCTTGGAGACAGACTGCAAAATGAAAGAAGTTTTACACACACCACTTTTCTGAGGACTAAAGCTGTGGATTTGTTCTTTCAACTACTCTTCTACCACCTTACAACCTGCATTTTATCAGTGCTTCAGTCTGAATGAACTTTCATTACTAGAAACTGGAGTCCTTACAGATCAGGACACAAACTTTGTGGGTTCAAATGAATAAGCGACAGACCTCACGCTCACAGATCTTGCAAGGCACTTTGCAAGAGACCTTGTACAAGTCTGACAAGCTTTCAGCGTATCAGCTGTCCACTTATCCACAGTGGATACCCCTGTGCCCATTCTTTTCTGCATCCGTAACTGTAAAGTGGTTTTGATCTCTTTCTCTGTAAGGAAAAGAACCACAATTTTTCTCACCATAGAGAAATATTGTGCAGTAGCAGTAGGCATTATGTTACAAACCAGGTTGAAGTGACTACAGTAACAAACATTGGCATATTCTGCTGCTTCTTCCTTCTGTGCTTTCCCCCATTTCCTTTTCCTTATTTCCTTGCAGTAGTGTTAATGTGAACCTACAGTGCTGCACCTACACTCAAATTTTAATTCAGATAGGGAGTGCAGCTTGAGCGATCTGTTCACAGGACCATGCCAGCCTAGTCCTAAGCCCTTGGTAGCCCTCAAACATGTTCAGTGCAAGGCCCTCATCAGAGACAGTTTTGCTCCACAGATCTTTTCCTGTGGACTATCTAGCACACACATGGCATCAAACTGTAGCAAAGTTTTTCAGATCTAAGGACAGAATCACTTGGTGTTATCATAATCTACTTTTTATGCCTGTTTTGTTAAACATTCAGATGATATTGCCCACCATTGAGGTACCTACAAAGCACTACTCTTTTGACACAAATAAACTTCCTAGTCTACAGCAGTGTGCGTGCATGCCTGTTCTCTGGAGGTACATGGCATCACCATGGGGCAGGGAACAGGCTTGTAAAATGTTTCCCAGTATGTTACTTTTCTTATCTCTTTCCTTGTGATTTGAGAGCTGCCACATTCAGTTTGGCTCTGAGCATTCCTGAAATTGGCCCAATTAATTAGTGCCAAGTTTCAGAGACACAGCTACAAACAAATGCCGTAAACTATATCCTGGCCTGATTAAAATGCCCCCTCCCCTCTCTCTCTGGCATATCATAGAATCCAATTTCAAACAAGTACAGTGAACCCTTTAAACCTTCAGCTTTGTAAGCTTCCTCTGTCTAGCCAGCTGATCAACACTCCTCAGCAAGAGACTTCCCCCCAAAAGGAGACACTTAACAGTTCTATCAATAGCATTCAATGAACACACTTCTTGCTACAAGCCGGGAGCTCACTGTAACAGAGCAGCTCCCTGATGCCCCAGCACATCCCTACCACTATCCCATTTATTAAAAGGAGTCAAAACCTCGAAGTTTCTTTCACTTCCCACCTCTTTCTCCTTCCCAGGTGGCTGGATAAAATTACTTGAGCCTCTCGCTTGAGCCTATCTTCTTTCCTGTCTTTCTCTCTGAAGTGGTGACGGTCAATGACACTGCTGTGTAGAAGGAGGTAGCACCCATCTTCATGCCTTTTGTCAGACTAGTGGGCAGGACAAGCTAATACTCTAGAGCCAAAGTAACTGTGGAAGGGAAAATTCAGAGAAACAATATGAAACAAACAGGGTGTCTCCCATAAAAGTCTACCCATAATCAACACCAGCTGAAACCCATTTAAACTGAACAGTCAGGATTGATTTGTCTGGGAAAATTCAAATCATTAACATCCTCTGGAGTAAAGAAGCTAGAATTTAACATTTAGAGAGTGTATTTTTAATTACAATCCTCCCATTATAGCTGCAGCTTTTAAAAATGCATTTAGAAATGATGATCATATACAGAGGATATCAGAATTTGGAAATCTGTCTAATTTTGCCACAAACAGCAAAATGTACATTTTCCATGCAAGGACTCTCCACACTTCAGCTGCATTCGTGTATACCAATACTTTAACACACATTTTTGCATTTGGGCAAAAAGTCATGGCAAAGCTAAAGAAAAGGTTAATTGAACAGATAACAACAAGGCCTGGAATGTCCAGTTCTTGAACTCTCACTTTTCTCTGAATCTGCATTCAATCACTAGTACAAAACTTTGCAAAGAAGCTTATTACTGATGAACGTTTCTGTTTTAAGTCAGCTTGTTCGAGGTCAGACAGCTCAAAGTTTGCGGCTTCACAATGTCACTTACTGTAAGGACCACTACTTGGAATGGGAGAATGCCACTCAGTGCCCTTTGCCACAGTTCGCTGGCAACAAACCTGTGGTAAGAGTGATGTCTGTCTTCTGTTTTTAATTGTATGTCCTTCTTGGGAGGTCAAATGCCTTAGGTAATATGGGGCTTGAGTGTATGCTAGTGACTAGTACTTAGTGTCATATTGAGAGTACTTGCCTTCTCCATGTGCATTCAGACAGTGATCCAGACCTCCTCTATAGTCAGTATAGATAGATATAGATGAAGAGTGATACATAAAATTTTGATGCCTTTCATGCTAAGTTTTATTTCTGGAAGATCTTTTATTTAGGCATTGCTCCCCATGACAGATATGTATTTCAGAATTGTACTCTATTATAATCTATTTTGGTTTGGTTTTTGGTTGGGTTTTTTAATTATTCGGTATTGCAAATATCCTTGATGTGTTCATTGTGTGAACATAACCTTACGAGGGTAGAGATATAGAAAATACAATTGAACAGTAAAGCTAGGGATGCAAATTAATATTATTATTTTAACTAATAGTACTTTAATATGGATAGTCTAAATACCAAGGGAGAATAAGCTGGAAATAAAATTATGTCCTTGCTTTGGGGCACATGCTTCATATCATCCAGCCCTGATGTCTCACGTTAGGTAAAAAGGAAAGAATTTTGAACAATAAATTATGAAAGGGAAAGGCAAAAGGTAGGAAAAATGTCCCACAGATGAGTGGTTTCGCTGCAACAAGATTGCAAATCCACAGGGGGTAATTAAGTAGCAGACTTGTAAGTATGTCAGATGTCTAGCATCCAAACAAAATCATTTAACATTTACAGTTCAAGATTTAGTTTGCTCATATGCAAGTTTTTGTTGTTTCTTCCAAAAAGATAAAACATACCAAAGGAAATCCTAAAGTAAAGGAGAAGAAATGGCATTTGGTGTTCTGCAGTTCTTGTAATGGCTGACATAGATTTTTCTTAAACTAAACTATTGTTAGCCACTACCCAACCTGAATATTAATGAGAAAATGAATGCCTCTCTAAAAATTTCAGCTACAATGTCACCACCAAAATCAATACATAGCTACACACCATGAATACAGACGCAAGCTTGCTTCCAATTACATGTCTTGGCATTCATTATCATAAACCTAACTGGAAAGAACTTCCACTTCTTTGTGTCAAACCAAATGTCTCCATACTTTCCTGCATACCCAAGGCCATACTTGCAAGTCATATTACTTTAAATGAATTGTGGTAATACCATACATCATATAGATCATCTATAAGAACAATGATTTGTTAGATGGGTAAAGTGCTATGGTGTGGTATCCACTAGACACCATAGATAGATATCAGGAAGTCATTCAGAGGCTAAAAAGGCATGGTGAAGCTTGCACAGCATGGGTAGGGGAAGGGGTAGACTGAACAAGAAGAGGACAGCCTTGTGCACAGCTGTGATTGCATAGGGTGCCACTGGAGTGCATACATTGGAGGCCACAGCTCCCAGGAGAGGCCACCACAGCAGTGTCACTCTCTCAGTCACACCACATCTGCACCCCTGCCCCATATTTCAGCAGGTACAAGACTGCTCTGTATACCACTGAGGCACTTCCATTGCACCTGGGGCATTTGTATTTTTATCCTCACTGCCTCTTGTGAGCCATCACTGCCCTATCTCAGTTCACTCTCATTACAGGAGTAAACATTACTTGGGCATGAATACCAACCCCCTGATTTGCTGGCCAGATGCTATGTGGCCAAGCAGCCTACCCTTTCTGGCAGATGCCCTGTTGTCCCAGCCCAGCCAAAAGATATTTTGGACTGAATGCTATGTTGCACTGGAGTGATGGCAGTTCTGAAAACTAAGATGAGCTCATGACCTCTTGAACAGGGTATCCTGCAACCTTAACATTTCTGTCACGTCCTTTTATTTATAGGTAGCACAAATGGAAGGGAGGAAAAACAGGTCTCATCATTATTGTGGCTTCATCTATGCAAATATATTCAAGATGTGAGATTACCCACTGTGCAGAGACACCTGTAGTATTTAGGGACAACAAATGTATTGAGTTTCTGCTATCACCAAGAATCTTCTAGCTTATGCTGGTTTCTTCCTATTATTAAATCATGCATTTTTTTAAATTTAATTTTCAAGACTCAACCTTGGGAAATTGCCACTCCATCCTCTTAGCACTTTCTAAGGAAGCCACATCATTTTATGGCTTGCTTCTCATAAAAGATATTTTATAACCCCTGTTACTCAGCTTGTGGAGCAAAGTCAATGTTTCAGCAAGTAAAGTTACTCTTTGGAGATTTTAAAAGCCACATGATTGTGGAGTCTTTGGTTTGCTGGAATGAGCCATGTAATTAACAACAAACAGAAATAAAATAGTATCTTTTCTAGGAAAATTTTTTTTTTTTTTAAATAATGACAATTCAGTTACACCTCATTATCTTAGCTATCGGTGCAACTCAACCCAATCATCAGGCAAGTATCTTTGATTGTTACAATGATCGGTATACACAATTAGCAAGCGCCAGCAGAGGAGTCTTCTGCAATACTTAAAATATGACCAGTTAGTATCCAATCAGAAAAACACATTTATTGATAGAGAGTTGACTAATGGATTAAATGGAAATGTATGGCATTCCTCTAATTGAATATTTGAGACTTAACATTTTCCCATGCAGCATCAGAAAACTCACAGCTGATAGTTAGACCTACTCCTATCTGACCCTTATGAAATATTCTGGATTTTGATAAGCAAAAATAAAAGTAGTTCTATGGGTAATATTGTATAAATGTATGCATCTCTATGTCTTCAGGACCAATGACATCTATATTAACACCTAAATAAATTACTCATTTTGCCTTTTAGCAGGGAAAGATTCTAAAGGACTGTTCTTGGCCAGGATGCAGATAGACATTAGCACTGCTTTTGGAGGGCACCTGTGAAGGAGTCCCATATGTCTGCTCCACAAGAAAGGCAGAAATGATGCAGTAGCAATTGAAATACTGTCTAGAGAAAGGCAAACTGAAAATCACAGATGAGAAATGAAACAATTTCACTTTAGACTACCTGCTGATTTAAACCAGAAATACAAAAAAATTTTTGTAAACATTCAAGAACTGTTAATATGCAACTTTCTACAGGCTTGGAAGTGGGTTTTAAGTCCTATGGTGTTGTACATCTGTGAAAGAATTGTGAGATTTTGGAGATTTCGACAGGAAGTGATCATTACTAAGGTATGTAATATAGCTGGCATGTCTGCATGAAAGATACATTATGTCAATGATTTTTTAATCTTTTATAGGTAACCTCTATATTATGAGCTCATTTTTCACTCCTAGCTTCAGCAGCTCTTCCATCATTACCATGGTTTCAGCCAAGTATTGATTTTAGGTTTTGCACTGATTCCAACAGCAAGTCAATATGAATATTCCATGCAGGACCCAACCTGGTTAATGATGTATCAGACTTTACACTACCATAACACTGACATCCGTGTAGAGTGTCTCTTTCTAACAAACAGAAACCATGTTACGCTGCAGCAGTTGCCAGAGATGCCCTTGGCTTCAGCAGGATGTGGCTTTTATTTTCAAATCTGGTCTTCCAAGGAGATTAAGGGTTATATTATCAGTTAGCATAAATAGTCAAAGCTTCATTAATACCACTGTGATGCTTTATCCCAGCTGTAAATATCTTTGTGTGCTAAGAGCCTATTTAAGTCACAGCAGAATAGATGGGGAATGCCACAACTGAAGCAGCCAAGCCCATACATATCAAGCCAGAGATCAAAAACAGGCTTATTTTGTGTGAGGGGAAAAGCATGTCGGGTAAGTCTTGCTGCTGATTTCACACAGTGGCTGTCATCTGAAAATCTAAGTATACTATGTGTGACATACAAAATTGGCTGCTTAACTGAGATTTACTTTTAATAAAAGTACATTAGAATTGAGCTCAGTGGGCTTTTTCTCTTCTTGTCAAACCAACAATAATCCCATGCACGTTAATTGTGTTACAAGAGAGTAAAACTGGGAAATTATTCCAATCTATTAAGGAATATTTTTTGCATGGACTCTACTCAGATAGAAAGCTGGAAAAATTGTTGAATTGTTACAGGCTGTCCTTTGCCTCTTACTGCCAGGAAGCAAGCTGCCCCAATACACACTACATGTGCTCTCAAGCTATTGGGCAGCAACGAAACTGCAACATGAAGTTTAGGACATAATCTACAAGACATATAAAAATTACTGTGCATCCCAGTTTGCATCTACTTGTGATTGAACACAAGTAGAAATGATTGCAAAGTCCTCTGTAACCTAATGGAAACAAAGAGCTATGCTTCGGAAGTAAAATAAAACAGGCCTTTTTATTATTGTTTAGGTGGTGACACATTCCTCGGGAGTCCTTGAGCTTCACATGAAGAAACATGGCTTTAAAATGGGACCTGGTCAATATATCTTTCTACAGTGCCCATCAGTCTCACAGCTAGAGTGGCATCCTTTCACCCTCACTTCAGCACCTGAGGAGGATTTCTTCAGTGTTCACATACGGGTTGTGGGGGATTGGACTGCGGCACTCTTCAAGGCCTTTGGAGCAGAGGAAAAAGCTTTCAGGGAATTGTGGATGTTACCAAGGTTTGAATAATTCATTCTACATTGTAAAACAAATGTTAACATTTTACATTTAATTAATTTTGTGTGTGTTCTTTATGATACAGTATTGGATTGCAGTTCTGGATCCATAAATATGCTATTATGCTATAAAAAACCCACAAATATTGACAATCATGAACTTAGGCCAACAGCTACCAAGACTGATAACTAATCCAAGATTTTAAGTCTATGTCAATATCTACATTGCTATCATTACCATCAAAATCTCTAACATCTATATCTATGACTAAAGATAGCAATGTTTACAAATAGGTGATTAAGGACTGAATTAAAATGAAGCTAGAAGCTATTGGCTAGTTTTGTGCCTGGATATTTATGCTCCAGTGGCACTCATCACCTACCATGCAAAATTCCAGCTTTTCCCTTTCAGTTTCGTAGGTATTTTGCAGCCCAAGAAACTTTGCCTTAGCCTTCTTTCCAGCATACTCCCTCAACTCTGTCTCCAGTTTCCAAACCCTGTTCCACTTTATAAGTTATTGGCATTCAAATCTTGTATCTGTGGCATCTTCATGCAAACAATAGGCTGATGCTCTGTTGTTTCAAGTCAGCAGGGCTCCACTGAAGTTAATGGAGCCACGCTGACCTACACCAGCTAAGCATCTATATATAACTACACCAGCTAAGCATCCATATGTAATGAATTCAAACCATGTAGTTCCTTGCAGGCATAGTGAGGATTTTCACCAAGGAAGATCCCAGCACAGGATCATTTCCATTCTGGTGGAGTGTGTAGGGCCTGGGACCAAAGGGGCTATTTTCCACCTGGAAAATTTCTTCTGATGAATGAGTTCTAGTAAAAATGAACACTCAAAGGCACTTGTTTAACTACATTTACATAATTCAGTGGGACTTGGATGCTAAAGTACATTCACCTTAAAATCTTACAGACAACACTGAGCTACAGAGGCATAGCTAAAGTTGGGGGCAGAGAAGAAAATCTGGTCCAGTCCTTGCATTATGTAAATTAATAAGAATTCGAAATGAAAGCTCTGCCTTTGTTAAAGGCAACTGGAATGAGAAGTATGCCATTTCAGCAGAACTGGAGGAAAAAATGTCAAAAATGATTGACAGCCAGTGTAAAGAATGAGAAAGAGAAAAATGTTATCAAATGTTGCTTGCCACAATCCAGGGTTGAAATTAACAGCACTGTCATATACAAAGATCCTTCTATCTAATCTTGTTAAGGTGCCTAATGCCATAATTCAATTGCTTTCTTTCAATATATTAAAAG
Source organism: Picus viridis (assembly GCA_033816785.1). Taxonomy (NCBI): domain Eukaryota; kingdom Metazoa; phylum Chordata; class Aves; order Piciformes; family Picidae; genus Picus; species Picus viridis. Next base: position 32,457,844 of record CM066578.1, on the reverse strand, counting down.
GGCTGTCTCAGTAGTTAAGCTATCAATAAAGTAGAAAACAAATCTTTTTCAGAGGTTTCAATATCTAAAGACAAACACTGAATTGGCAACTATATTAAAAAATAACATATAGCAGGAACTAAGCAGAAGACAGGAGGCATGAAGCAACTGAATCACAGAACCACAGAATAACAGAATGTTAGGGGTTGGAAGGCACCTCAAAAGATCATCTAGTCCAACCCCCACTGCCAGAGCAGGATCACCTATACCAGATCACACTGGAATGCATCCAGGTGGGTTTTGAATATCTCCAGAGAGGGAGACTCCATAACCCCCTTGGGCAGCCTGTTCCTGATGTGGTCAGGTTCTAAAAATAAAAGATGTATATTGCAATTAATAAAAGAAGACTGAAATAAAATGTATGTTCATTTATACAGAAAGCAAAGACAGTTAGTTGTGATTTCTTGCCAGTGTGAGAGATAAGACCATAGATGAGATAAGACCAAGATGTGAAAATATTGACGTTCCATGTTATGCCTCTTCAGGATTTTGGCTCAATTGCTGTTTTAATACATTGTCCCCAAATCTAACCTCTTGTAAAGCCAGGAGTACTATGCAATCATGATGATTAGCAAATGTTTAAACTCTAAAAATACTACAAGAGTTTGTTAATTCTACTGTTCCAGAACTAAATGTTTCCTCTGCTTTCCCTAAAAGTGTAATGCTTCTTTTTAATGAAATTATGTAGATGAACACTAAGAACATGGACAATCAAAGCCACAGCTACACACAGTCTAAAGCCCTGTTTTCTGCACCTCCTCTGGAAAAAGCAAATGTTTGGGGTTTTTTGTCACTTTATTTCCTATCTTCCTCCCTTCCTCCACTCTTTCTAGATCAAATGAACAAGTTGTATAGCTCAGTTTCTCTCTCTACTTTCTCCTCCCTTCTTCTCTGAGTTTTTCAATTTGGCTAAGCTCTCTAGCTACAGCTGAGGAAGGCATTCAAACCACTGATGCAATTTGTCACCTGAGAATTCAGGGGCACACTGACGACGCTAATCTCTGTAAGGAATGATTCAGAAATCATTGATCCTGTCTTGTAGCACAGAGACAGGTTAAACAAACTCTTGAAACTCCTTCCAGATCAATTTTTACTCAGTCTACTAACAATGAGAATTGCTCCTAAGACCACACTGAACTACATAGAAAGTGTACCTGAAAGTCACTTTTCACATATACGCAATGTTAAAACATTTAATTCTTTCTACATTTGAATATTTGTTTGTGGTATTTAAGCTGAATTTTAAAGATGATTAATGCAATAAAGAGCATAAACCAAGAGAAAATATGGCAGAAGGGGGAAAAAAATCATTTTTCCTAAGGACTCTGTGCTAGCTAAACCAACTTCCAGAGCACTTATGTTATTTAAAGAGAGACTGGACAGAGCATTCCTAAGTGTTGTATGTATTTACATATCGTGTTGCTAGAGAAATGAATCTGATTATTTAATAACATTTTTTATCTCTAATTTTGGCCACAATGAATGCCTTAGCATCAGTAACACTGATTACAGGAAATAGTAACATAAACAAGTGTTTCTCCTTATGTCAGATACTAAGTACAGTATTATTGCCAAAAATGTATTTCTGAAATATTTTTTTCATAAAGAGCTAAAAAAATAGTAGTTTTCCTTGCACATGATGGCCTCATTCTTGCTTTCTCTTTTATTATTTTAACACACATAGAGAACTTTTCAGAATTATTAATATAATCTTTACTTTGAGATATATAATATAGAAACTAAAGCTCTAAAACAGGATGCTTTTCAGTAATTTGTAATCAAATATGCAAATTCCACAGCTAATTTTGGACACGCAATTATATGACGAATCACATTTCAGAAAGCCAAAAATTAGCAATTGCATGCTTGAGTAGATGGCCAGGCCCCAAACCCACGTGGGGACTTTTGTTCTCTCACTTCCGAAAAAAAAACCCACAGTTGCTTTGCTATAAAATGGCATCCAGTGAAAATTAAATGTGTTTGTACGGGCATTTTGTGTGCCAGCTTAGACACACCTCTTCTCTTGTATTCTAACAGCAGTTCAGTTTTGAAACTATGTAACCCAACAAATGTTAAGCTCTCTGTCATTTTATATGTTGCTGACCCTTGACTAAATGTCCTGTTGTGGTAGACTGGCTGTGGATGGGCCATATGGATCTGCAACCACAGATGTCTTCCACTACCGAGTGAGTGTGTGCATTGCAGCAGGAATTGGAGTCACACCATTCGCCTCGGTTTTAAAATCCATTTGGTACCAGTGCTGCAATTCTAACACAGTACTGGTGCTGCAAAAGGTAGGTGGGAAAGTTCATTGCTCCATCAAAAAGTTCTACAAATTAACTGATTTTGAAGGGTAAGAGAAGCAGTTCAAAGGTACAGACTCATTTGAGTGCTTTAACTTGGTCTCAAAAGCAGTTGCTCACTTTCCAGGAGCCTCAGAAGCTGTTCTGGGCTGGGGTCTCCCAAATTCACTGTCATTCCCTGAGGAAGAAGGTAGACCTAGATGTGGGGTTTTGTAGTAAAATCTGAAGAATCAGATTTTCAGTAACAATTATATAAATGTGGAACATCTTCCATAGCTAGACAGAGAATTACTGAGCTAAAAGAGAATTTTTCCATCTTTTCTATCAAAAATAAACCCTACAAGGTCATCTGAGATAGAAGTGAAGGGCAGCACTTGCTCCTTGTTCAGCTGCATCTTTCATGAGGGTCTTTTGGCTGCATGTCCTGGTCCAGAATGCTGCATTCAGCAATCATTACCTGCTTTTCTCACCTTGCAGTCAGGATATTAGCCAGCATAGAAGGAATAGAGCTATATATATCAAGGTACATATTACTGCCTCAAAACACCTAAATTATTTTGTTAAAAAAATGTACTAAGGTCTGTAAAGCATGGATGGCACCAATTAACATACACTTCAACTGCTAACCTGTTGTACACCTTCTGCTATGGATATGTGAGATTGCACTGAGGAAGACAGGCGAAAAAGAGATAATGGGTGCAGTAGGGTGAGGCATAAGAAGGTAACAGAGAAAAAAAAAATTGGCATTAACCATTCTCTTCCCTATCCATCATGTTAAGTGGTAGCTTGTGGACCTTACAGCTTCTTTTAGTTTATTGTCCAGTGTAAAATATGAATCAGGAACTGTTCAACATTTCACATTTAAGGACAAATGTTGAAATTGCATTGGAACGGACAGATCTCTGAGAAGAGCTCAGAGCTGATTGCAGGACAAAGGGACTTATCTTTTTAAATGAAAGAGTGTTAAAACTGGCATCTTAATGACAAGCTGCCACTGAAAAAGCATCTGGGATTTTAGCAACTGAGGAGTTGAGGACAGGTTCAAATTGCCAGGGGGGATCTTTGAGGCAGAAAAAGTGCTGAGAGGAGGGAAATAAAAATGAAAATATGTGCTAGATGTGAAAAGATGTGTATCTGCAAACACTATTGTACCAGATTGATCTGACTGTACCAGAAAGATCTTTTCACCTGGAAGGAGAGCAACATATATGTATATACACATTATACATGCATATTATTAATAATCTATATGTGTACAAGTAAAATTGCTCCTGCTGTTGTGATCTTCAGGGGGAAAGAGCAGAATTTAACTATGCATAGAGAGTATAGTATACCTCATGGTGTTCATCCATAGTTTAGGGAGAGCCTTAGGTAAGTGTGCCTACAAAGATAAATATATGGTGCATTCTGCTCTAAATATATGGTTTTCTGCTCTAGAGTTTGGGTTTCTTCTGAATTTCTGTGAAATGCAAATGTATCGTGACTTCTGTATGTTCTTTCTCTGTATCTTGGCTTCCTTACTGGTGCAGTGGGAATATTGATACTTATTTTTCACAGGTGTTATGAGGCTAAGCTTCATCAAGGCTTCCAAAATATTTTGAAAGCCTGGATGAAAGGTCCTGGGGAAGTACACAGAATTACTTTAAAAATGTAGCAGTCAGTGAGAACGATTAATCTCAGGGTTGCTCCACACTTTTTTTCCCCATTGGTTAAAAGCTTCCACTTGTGGTATAATTACAAATAATTTAATCTTCCTCAAAGTATTCAGCGCTCTCTTTCTGCCATGATGAGTACCATAGAAATGTCTATTAAGGAAATAAATAAGAGGTTTTTCCTTTTTTAACAGCTTCATCTTGATTTGAGTACAGCTATCATTACGCTTATTGAACTAATATTTCTTAGTCTTGCCCACATATGGTTGAGATATAAATACTCATAGCATCCATAATGTCTGCAGCTGTATAATTTAAAAAATCCAGCAAATCAAAAGGAGTACACATTTATCTAACTGAGTCTTCACAATTAGATAGCCTTAGAGCCTTTATTTCCCTTTTATTTATTTTGTTGTGAGGAAGAGCACTACTACTAGTCATGGCTGGAAAGTTTGCACTGGCTTTACTTATGTGTAAAATGATCTTCACACCAGTGGCCTTAATTTTTCAGATCAATTGCTGTTGAAACTGATAAAATTGTATTGATCCATCAAATGCTAATATTTGTAAATATCCACTTTCTCTTTTACCCTACATAGGGAGGTCCTGTTGAGTGTCACTAAAGATCTGCCTAATCCAATATTCTATACCCCACAGTGGCTCTCCATGAGCATCTAGGGAAAAGTAAATAGACCAGAAAATCGTAGGATGATAATTCTTTAGTGGACACTTTCTTACCCCTGAGCATCTTGCCATTCAATAATGTCTTGATACAAGAGCTGTATCTGTGTCCTTAAGTAGATTTTTCTTCCATGAATTTGTCTAATTGCATTTTAGAGCCATGCAGACCTTAGACAACCACAGTATGTTGTGGCAGTAAGTTCTTCTACATATTGCGAGAACAAAACCAGCTTCCATTTGCTTTGAGGCTGACCATCCCTACCTGAGCTAACCTTCTGCTTCAGGCTCTACACCAGCCCTCAGCCTTCTCTGGAAACAACTTTTCCTGAAAACTTTAAAACCTAGGATCTTTTAGCTGTCAAACATAACCATCTTTCTGATGTGTTTGAGAACAGTTTAGGCCTTTTGCTTCATATTTAGGGGTATGAATTAGAGCCTGTCCTGCATTTATATGAAAGGCTACTTGCTGCCACCCTAGCTCTATGGCAGTGCCTCATGCTGGCTGTCAAACCCCCCATCCTGGCTGTCAAACCCCCGTCCCCTGCATACCCCAGACTGCACCTTACATATTGCATCTTACATGTCATAGCTAACTGGAACAATTAGCTCAGCTAAGGAAGAGCGCTAAGAGCTTTTATGGTAGGCTGCAGCCCACAGGTGGAGTGATGTACTCAGGAGTAGGAAGGACTGGGGTTTTGCAAAGCAGTGCCCAGATGCAAGTGTAAGAGAATTTTGCAGGGGATAGTTATGTCTGAGAGGAAAAAAGCAAGAGTCAGGGATGAAAGTACCTCCCTGGGCGTCCCTGCTTCATCATCTTTTACATCCTTTTAGTGAAAAGCTGGCTTTGCCTAGAGCTGCAACTCCATTGATGTCTTCAGGGAGTGGGAAGACAGATGGATGGTGATCGGCAGATAATTATTAATGACTTTCCATATGATGGACACTGATTTACCTTTCACTTTATAGGAAAGAGATACTGAAACCCTTGCTCTTCTGCTGTACAAAATTCAGGATGTGGACAACTGAATAATTAACATGCATGAATTTCCAGGGAGCAGAGTGTTACAGAAATATAAGTGACTGCTCAAACTTCTGCATTACAGCAACACTGCATCTAACTCATTTTGGAAAAACAGTGCTTGGAAAATTTAAGACAGTTTACTTGGACAAGCCATCAAGCTGATCTATGTAGTCAGTGGGGGTAGGGTGAGTGGAGAATAATGAAACAAATATAAACCAGATTTTTAAGGATCCTAAATATAGGATTCACAATAAGTGTTTCACTGATGCTGGCTTTATTCTACAGCATTGATAAGGATTAATTTTGTTATGCATTTATTGTCTTTCAATTACGCATGTAATACACGGTGTTATGCTATGGGCAGTCAGTGTAAAGAAAGGAAGACTTTTTTGTAAACATCATTTATTTTAGCATATTATAGTAGAAGTTGTCTTTAATGCAAACTGAGACCTTTTACTGATAGGCTATCCTTCACTGCTTTTTTGTCTTTCTAAGATTATAATTGTGGCCAACAAAAAACTTCCTATGATCATAGTCTTTCTTCATTACCAAATGCCCTCCACCTTTAACATGAAAATTAGAGGTAGTGCAATGGGTACTGCAGCAGAGGAAGCAAGCCAGAGATTAAATTAAGGAATTTCTGCAGCCTCAGAAAGCTACATGCTTTCTTGGGAAGACTGTGCCAGAGGTAGCTTGACCCAATTCAGTTGGACTGGCTGCTACCATGACAGCTAGGTCTGCAACCAGCTAAAAGAATTCCTTCAAGCTCCACAGCCTGATAACCAGAAATCGGTCCCCCATTTTGAAGACCACATTATCTCAGCTCATTGGCTAGCTTTCCTTCCTCTTTCCCCAAGTGTGCTTGTCTCCTAGTCTTTCCCACGTGTTCCCAGTTGCTACTCCATGCACAATTTATTTTCCTTTAGAAGCACATGCCTCCTCTCCACACGTGTAGTAAACACATATTTTCTATAAGATAAACTGCTGAAATAAGACAAAGATCGAGCAGAGGCTGGGGGAAGAGATTTTTCAATACAAAAAACAGCCATGGTGTGACACAGACTGACAGCACTCAGTGTCCTGATTTTTGAGGTGTTGAGGAAACAAGCAGGAACTTCAGGACTCATACTCAAAAAATTACATAAAGGTTAAGGGTATAAATATAATCTGGCTTTAGTAATTTTAAATAATGCTGTTGTTGGTCACAAAACTTAAATGCTATAAAGCGAGTGGACTTGATTTTTCCTCATAACCTGTGCCAATGTAAACCGGCAGCAACCTTCTTTGTAGAGCAATGCTGCTATACTTAAGGCAAAACATTGAAACAGAAAGGGGAAAAGCAAAGAGGCAGGATGATACTAAAGTTCTTCAGACGTTCCTATTCCTGGGCTACCCTACTTAACCCTGAAAGCTTTCTCTCTGTTTCCTGGGATCATATTTCATCTATATTTCTTCAGAAACCACAGACAGTCCCTTACAGTACACTCAGATCTAGGAAACATCAGAAATTACTGTTACTTCCATTTACCAAATTTCTCCTGAAGCATAGCATGGCCACATTTTTTCTTTTTTTTTTTTTTTTCCTCATTTTTTCTTACTAGAAATCTGACTACCTAGTACATTAAGGAAAATCTCTTTGTAGCTATCTGGTTTATTCTCTGATTTTTCACTTCAGAAGTGTCTAATATGGATCTTGATCTCATTAATCCTACAGAAAAGGGCTATACTTTCCAGATCATCAGAGCTCCCACAATGATTGTCTTTGGGACAGATCTTCCGGCTTACCTTTGATATTGTGGTATAATAAAAGACAGGTGGGCAGGTGTATGTAAAGAGGGATGAGAAGGAGGAAACCAAGGGAAATCAAGTCACAATAAAATGAGTTCCAAATATGCACTCATTATAAGCTTAAACATTGTACTCTGTGCTGCTCTTCTTTCATCTGAAATGGTATCTTTGGAGGTACTACAAAAATAATTGCACTCACAATTTACATTGCCCAGAGGTCCAAAAGTAATGCTCAAAAGTACTGATGGATTGTGTGGCAAGAGCTACAGAATTTAAGTTATAAGAATTGCAGTCAGGCCCCAGGGAGGCACCTGGGCAGATGTCCAGGGAACTTCAGACATGCATCCTTTGGGTGGTGAAGGAACTCGCAGTCTAGTCATCTACAACAGCCAGACTGGCTTGAGACAAGTGCCTGAGCTAAAATCAGGAGATGAACTGTACATCTAACCCCCTTCACAGCACACCATGGATGGAGATTTCCAGGTGGGAAATCCTGACTGTCCTGAAGACTGCCTCACATAGCTCATCCTTGTCCTGACAGGACAACTGTATGTCTCCGTGTGCTGACTAAGATCCTGAGAGGATAATCTCAGCAGTGCTCAGACTCTGCAGGCAGTTCTTGCAGCAAAACTGATTAACTTGTACACAGATAAAACATTTGCAAATGGTCAGCACAATGCAATAGAAGAGAAACAGGCAGAAATAAGCCATAGAAATTATTAAAGGATGGTAAATTAGCTTCTCGGTGACAGATCCTCTCACAGAGAGGATTTGATCCCAGTCTCTAGTTTCTACCTGGGTAACAAAACTTCAATAAAAAGCTTTTCAATCCAATAGACAACTAAACCAAGATCCAGTATATGGAAGATGAAGCTAGAGAAATCTGAATGAGAGAAGCTGTAATTTTTAATTAGAGAGGAGGCTTTCAACCAATAGAGAACCAGTCATGGGAGAGTGATTAATTTTAGCCCTTTGGCAACTTTAAAATAGTATATTCCAATCTAAACCATAAATAGAATAAGAGAACTAGGGGCATTCTGTAGCCTGTTTTATAGAAGGTATGTGCCTTGAAGAACATCACTGTATTTTGACCACATCAACTGTTAACCTATAGCATAAGGCAAAACAGAAATTCCTTGCTTCAGTGGTGAATAAAACCAAAATTCCATTTTAAATGTTACCAAAAAGAAATAAAAAAATTCAAGGAATAATCAATACTTGCAAGAAATGCAGTGTTAGGTATTATAAGCCAGAGTTAGGCATTATAAGCCATAGTTCACTGGCATGGAGAGATGGAAAATGTGTACATTACTACCTTAATATACATCAATATATTCACTCAATGTTTAAGATTAAAATGAAACTTTTAAAAGATCAAAATCACATCATCCAAATTATGTGCAATTATTCTTTAATTTACAATGGAGAAGTGTCACACACTATGTGGTTAATGAGTTGAGCCAACCAATAGGAAGCTTTATTGAAAGCTTGCTGCTTGTTAAATCTCTTTACTTTTATCTGACAGGTTTATTTTTACTGGATTTGTCGAGACCCATCAGCATTTGAGTGGTTTGCTGATCTTCTGTTTCATTTGGAAACAAAAATGGCTGAAAAAGGGAAAGATTGTTTTCTAAGTTATCATATATTTCTCACCGGCTGGGATGAAAGTCAGGTAATAATGAAACTCTTACAAATTTGAGTTAATGTACCTTGCTTTTCTAGTACGGTAACATATGGAACAGGAACAGCTGAATAAATGATGGATGAAGCAGAGAGACAAAGAACTGTAAATATAAAGACACCAAGCCATTTGTTTCCATTTCGTAGTTAGGAAAACAGGAGTGGAGAAATTAGGCAAGTGATACTTCCAGTACTATATTTTGGTTTGGGCAGTGTTGATTACCAGGTGTCTCACAGAAAAGTGTAGAGAGCTTTTTAGCACTTGTGAAGGGACATTTTGTCCACATCTTTCAAATGGTCTTTAAATAGATTCTGGCATTTTTGTACTGAAAGATGGAGGTGTGTATAAAAAGTGTTGTTTTAGTTTACTCTTGTTATTTACTATAATTTCTGTTGTTCATATACATGCCCGGTGCACTTTTGAAACCTGCTGTGATTGGAATATTTTGGCAACAAAAAATCTATGGTCTAATTCGTGTTGTTTGAAAAGATGCTTTCTCTGACTGATTTTAAACATGCCATCTCATAGTCTCATGTGATGGGGTTTCATATGATGCCATTTTGAGGCACTTAATCCTTAGACTGGGTCAATATTATTCAACCTCTTTAGTCTTTACCTAGACTCAAAGGAGATTATTTTTTATATATTTTTTTAATAGATCAGTCAGCTCACAGTGCAGAGTTAGGCACCTGCCAAAAAAAAAAAAAATCTCACAGCAAAGCCTTTGCTGTACTGTTTTATTTCCTGCTGTCTCATTTGAATGAAGGACTGTCTAGTAGAGATTTAAAAAAAAAAGATTTCATAGAACTTTTACCTTCTTGCTTCTGCTGCCACAAATGCCACATTGTTTCTTTATTCTTTCCCTAGGCTTTCTGTCAAGTAATGAGGTATGTGCATAATGCTGTATTCAGAAAAATATACTCCCATTGTGTAGTATATGGTAGTTATAGAAACTACCAGTCTGCATTAGCCCTATCACAGGGTATTCCCTAAAACTTGCTTTGAAAGAAGCTATTGAGGAATCTAACAAAAACAAGTTGTCCTCATCTCTCAACTGTCATCATCCCACTTTCTTCTTGGGCAAATATCAGGCTAGAAATCAGATAGGGAGACAGCTATGCTTGCTGGGATGTCTGACTCGCTTCACCCCTGTGCCCTGCACTTTTCCAAAGTGCCTCCTTTTTCTCTTCGAGCCCTGTTTTCCAGTATCCTGTCAACACTGTCTCATTATCCTGTGCTGCTGGTTAGGTGATAAAAGAGCATCCCTGACACTGGCCTGCCTCCCTGCCTATGCCTGCTCCTGGAATTGTGCAGCACCCCACTTTTAATGGGCTGTGGAAAAAGAGGAATGCTTTTCAGTGGCTCCTTCTATTCTCATCAAATGCAGGGAAATGTGCTTGGTAACAATTCCAACTTCTTTAAGACATCCACAAAGTTGTCTCATCTTTTAGGTATTTCTTTCGTAAATTCTAGTTCATTACTCCTCAAAATTTGAGAATCCATATGAGTAATACTTGGATTACAGTATGAGTAATACTTGGATTACTTGGAAACAAGAAGAGCAACATTCTTCCCATTCTCTCCATCTCACTATATAGATGACCAATAGCTGGCTGAAGCTGAGCCCAAGCAGGATGGACAATTTACACCTTCTAATGCACCTTTCACTACTGGCAGGTGTTTTCTTCTCAGATATAAATGTTTGTTCAATGCTTCGAGCTCTTTGTAGATTCCACATTGGCAACAGATGGTCAAACAGATATGGCACATTTCTGCCTCTGCCTGGACAAGAAATCATGTTTCAGACTACTGTTCCCTGCAACACCCCTGAGATTCCTCAGCAACTTTAATGCTGTGAGCTATAGCAAGGGCTAACACAAACAATCTTGGAAAAGTTCCACTTAATGCGAACAGAAATGGCCCATCTGCTCAGTGGCACAATTTTGCTGTAAACAATTAAAAATTCCTACATTTCCTCATCTCCAACTCCCACCAAACACTTAAAGCTCTTTCTTAGACTATTTCAAGTCTACTATGACATTGGCCCAAAACAACAGGAACCTTTTTGGGAACATGACCTCTTGTGTCGACTGTGCTTGACCGGTATAATTGAGTTGTTAATAAAAGTGGAAGACTCATTAGCACAAGAAATATACAATATTCCCAGGAAAAAGATCTAAATTTTATCAACCACTTCTGCAAGAGATGATAATGATGCCTTGTTCATGCCAGGGTATGAACTAAATGTAAAGCCCATTTTTTAACTTAGCTTTGCTCTGGTAGTTTCATGACAGTGATAGTAATGATGATAGTCTGTAGTGAAAACAAGCATATTACTCCTACACAACAGCAGCACAATTAGGAGATATGGTGACTTTTTTTTTTTTTTTACTGCAGCTCAGAAGTACTCAGCATGGTATTAAGCATAGCACAAGATGTGAGAGACAGTAAACACCCATGAAAATCAGACTATTTTTTCTTGGCACTAGGAGCTATGCAGCTCACTTAGGTGAGTGCTTCATCTGAGCTGATCCACTTTCTGCACCTGCCTCCACCTGAGGACAAGAGTCGAAACACTCAGGCTGGTGCAGTCATTGGCTTTTCCATCAGTGGTAGAATGCTCTGGACCTCCTCAAGGTGCATGTAATTGCTAATATTTATTGTTGAATGCTGTTATAGTACACTTTGCTACCTTTCCTAATGTGGCAGTTTAGGCTGGGTGCCTCCTGTTGCTGCCACATAGGTTACACCTCCACTGTCCCGATTGTCCAGCCCAGTGGGTGGACCCTATAAATCCATCTGCAAAGTCTTTCACTTCCTCTTTCTTCCCTCTCTGCTCTCATGGGAGATGCTCCCTATTGGGCAATGGTGGGGAGTTATCTCTCTGGATGTGGTCTACCTGGATGTGGTCTCTCTGGATGTGGATGTGGTCTACCTGGACCTCAGCAAGGCCTTTGACACAGTCCCCCACAGCAAACTCCTGGCCAAGCTGGCAGCCCATGGCTTGGACAGGAGCACACTGCGTTGGGTTAGGAACTGGCTGCAGGGCCGAGCCCAGAGAGTGGTGGTGAATGGTGCCACATCCAGCTGGCGGCCTGTCACTAGTGGTGTGCCCCAAGGATCAGTGCTGGGCCCCATGCTCTTCAACATCTTTATTGATGATCTGGATGAGGGCATTGAGTCCATCATCAGTAAATTTGCAGATGACACCAAGCTGAGGGCAGGAGTTGATCTGCTGGAGGGCAGAGAGGCTTTGCAGAGGGACCTCGACAGGCTGGACAGATGGGCAGAGTCCAATGGCATGAGATTGAACACATCCAAGTGCCGGGTTCTGCACATTGGCCACAACAACCCCAGGCAGCGCTACAGGCTGGGGTCAGAGTGGCTGGAGAGCAGCCAGGCAGAGAGGGACCTGGGGGTGCTGGTTGATGGGAAGCTGAACATGAGCCAGCAGTGTGCCCAGGCAGCCAAGAGGGCCAACCGCATCCTGGCCTGCATTAGGAATAGTATGGCCAGCAGGAGCAGGGAGGTCATTGTGCCCCTGTACTCTGCTTTGGTTAGGGCGCACCTTGAGTACTGTGTCCAGTTCTGGGCCCCTCAGTTTAAGAAGGACATTGAGACACTTGAACGTGTCCAGAGAAGGGCAACAAGGCTGGTGAGAGGCCTTGAGCACAAGCCCTATGAGGAGAGGCTGAGGGAGCTGGGGCTGTTTAGCCTGGAGAAGAGGAGGCTCAGGGGCGACCTCATTGCTCTCTACAACTACCTGAAGGGTGGTTGTAGCCAGGAAGGGGTTGGCCTCTTCTCCCTAGCAACCAGCACCAGAACAAGGGGACACAGTCTCAAGCTGCACCAGGGGAAGTTTAGGCTGGAGGTGAGGAGAAAGTTCTTCACCGAGAGAGTGATTCGTCATCGGAATGGGCTGCCCGGGGAGGTGGTTGAGTCTCCGTCCCTGGAGGCGTTCAGGAGGGGACTGGATGTGGCACTTGGTGCCATGGTCTAGTTGTGAGGTTATGGTTACAGGTTGGACTTGATGATCTTCAAGGTCTCTTCCAACCTTGGTAATTCTATTCTATCCTATCCTATCCTATTCTATTCTATTCTATTCTATTCTATTCTATTCTATTCTATTCTATTCTATTCTCTTAGGCCTGGCTAGGCCTAATTCCAGGAGGAGAAGGGGGAGGGGCAGTCTCAGACCTGGCCAGCCTGAGACTAGCCTAGCAGGGCAGGGGTGGGGGTTTTGGGTATACCCTCAGGTGGGGAGAAGGGAAGTGTTGGGAGACTTCTGGGTGTGCTGTAGGGAACTCTATATGCTTTGAATTTCTTTTTTCACTATGCTTGTAGCTTTCTGTACAACACTAATTGATTTTCCATTTAAACTTTCCATCACTTCTGCAATCCATTTGTGTGTGTCATTCTTTTGCCCCTTTCAGGGGCAAGAGAGGATCTGCCTGGCCTCAAACCAGGACACCTAAATTCCAACTTGGCCTTAGCATTGTGACTGTCACTTCAGAATCTGCAATGAAGGAAATGCAGGGTGACATAGAGGCTGAGAAGAGGTTCAGTAATCTAAGACCTTTCTGTAAAAGTGACTGATGCACTTAGGCCCAGGCCAGTAAAGACAAATATTTAATCTCAACTCATTGCAAATATTCCATCTCAAGAAACAACTCCTTTGAAGTTTTGGGCACTTTTGGAACTGCTTTTTATGATTCCAGTAACACTGCAAACTCTTCAGTACTCCTCTCTGATAATTACACCATTTCCTTTCCCCCATTAATACTTCTGTCTTTCACAGTGAACCAGAATTATCGCGTTCTCCTCTTACTTGGAAAACATGTTGTTCACTGTAAAATTATTACCTTGTAAATTTGCCTTTAGGCTACTCATATAGCCCTACATTATGATGACAAGATGGATGTAATTACTGGTTTGAGACAGAAGACCCTCTATGGAAGGCCAAACTGGGACAAAGAATTCAAGCAACTAGCTGAAAACCACCCTAGGTAAGGCAGGTTGGCTCCTAACCTTGTTAGGTAACTCTTCTCTCAGCAGAAACAGTGGGAAGAGAGGAGGGAAAAACATTATAAATGACCCTTTTAAAATAATTTAGGGTTTTTTTTGCTGTGTGGAAAGAAGATTTATGCTTAATGAAGATTTTAATGAAGAAATCTCGGAAAGAGAATGCCAATAAAATCTAATTTTTGGACAAGAAAATCTAATATTTAGAAGTATTTCAATATCCTGGCCTTTGTCCAGATATAATTGAAACACACAATCCAATTACTGTTCAGCACAAAGGACAAAGTAGCATTAATTTCCCTTGAAGATGGTTATTAAAGAGATAAACTGTGATTTTTTCCTTATGATGTCAAGGATATGTTTGTTCCCCTAACATATTTGGCTACTCTTGCAAGACTATGCTGTTCTGTTATTAGTTCATCTCTGCTGGCAAAGACAGTTCATTTGAACTTGGTGGATTCGCTAGTGGTCTGAGAAAAGCTTCTTTGTTCCTGAAAGTCTTTGAAGCAAGAATTTGAAATAATTTGTGTTCAGCAGTAGAAAATTCCAGAATCTTTGTGACTCTCTATGATTTTCAAACATTTACCTACTAAGGCAAAATAAAGCTTGCACTTGGGAGACAGAGATACAAAAAGATGAAAACTTGTTTCTTAAAGATGAAAAAGACCCAAGAAAAAGCTGAAACAGAGGAGATCAAAGAGGATATAGCAAGCTATGAGAATACCATAAAATTGCAAAAGTAACAGTAATAGAGAAACCACTTGATGGAGGTCAAAATAAATACAATCAGGAAACATGAAAATAGAAAAAGGTCAAGAGTAGAAAATAATATTTTTGAAAGACCTTTTATAGGGATTCCACTGCATAAACAGAGCTTTTAAAGTTATAGTTGAACTATTACTTTTTGTCACTTTCATGAAGTACAACTGAGTCAAATGTGTTTTCCTGATGCTCAGGGAGGGAGATAGGCATTAACTTTCTGTGGTGGATCTTGTGGCAGTTTCTTAGAAAGCCAGTGCTAAGGTGTCAGAAAAGAAATCTTTGTACAAAATAAGGATTCCTTATGAGAAAAAAATACCCTAGCTTTTCTTGCACTGAGTTACAGAAGGTTCAAAAAGCAAAGAAACTCAAGAGTTTCTATTTTGTGGTGGAACAATCAGCTTTCACAAAGTGACTAAATTTTGGGGTCCCTGCATCTAGGTTCATGTAGTTTCCTTTGGCTGCAGCAGTATCTCTTAGTAGATTAGGAAGATTATAACACTCCAGGTTAAACCTAGTGCAATTGAGCACCTAGGCAACATGAACCCTACTTCTGGGGACTATGGCATGGCCACCAATATCATATTTGCAACCTCTCCTTTACAGGAGCATACTTTTTGAAACTCTTGCTGTCACTTGTCACTTGTATTGTATTTAGGTAGACTGGCTCTCTCTGGTAGCACAACACATGTTTATTTGTGTGCACATATATATGTTTTAATGCAATATGTGCTGTGTACTTAGAAGCAAACCCTGTCAGGTATTTTTCAGCAAGCAGCCAGGATTCCAGCTCCCTGTAACAGATGTGTGCTTACAAAATTGTTTGTTACATTAGCCATATTCTAATTTTATGAGAACTACCTATTTACAAATGTTATTATTAAAGCAAACATTTGAAAAGTGTCTATAGGCAGAAAAGGGTTAAAATAAGGAGAAGAAGAAAGAAAGAAAGAAAAAGAAAGAAAAGGAAAGAAAGAAAGAAAGAAAGAAAGAAAGAAAGAAAGAAAGAAAGAAAGAAAGAAAGAAAGAAAGAAAGAAAGAAAGAAAGAAAAAGAAAGAAAAGAAAGAGGAAGAAAGGAAGGAAGGAAGAAAGAGAGAAAGAAAAGAAAGAAAGAAAGAAAGAAAGAAAGAAAGAAAGAAAGAAAGAAAGAAAGAAAGAAAGAAAGAAAGAAAGAAAGAAAGAAAGAAAGAAAGAAAGAAAGAGAGAAAGAAAGAAAAGAAAGAAAGAAAGAAAGAAAGAAAGAAAGAAAGAAAGAAAGAAAGAAAGAAAGAAAGAAAGAAAGAAAGAAAGAAAGAAAGAAAGAAAGAAAGAAAGAAAGAAAGAAAGAGAAAGAAAGAAAATTCAGAAATAACTAAGAATTTTGTGTATTTGTTAGGAAAAAATAATTAGATCAACTGAAAATTTTCAGTGTTTGGTTCTCTGATTAAGAAATGCTATGAAGGTCAAGATTAAAGAACTGTCACTTAAAATAGTTTGTGACCTCTAATGTAGCCATTTAAATAAATAATGCAAAAAAAAAAAAAACAAACAAATAAGAAAGACTAAAGTATTAAAATAATGATATTGTACTTTGTGACAGTAATACATTTTTTTTTCCAAATGTATTTCTCAAAAAATAAACACAACATTTCAAATGATGTAAAGCCAAAGGCAAACAAAAGGTAGAGTTTATCCATTTACTCTGTTACTCTCACGTTTTCATTGTTACTGTGATTACAGCAACACTATTGGAGTATTCTTCTGTGGACCCAAGACTCTCTCTAAGATCCTTCAAAAGACATGCAACTCATATTCATCAGTTGATCCAAGAGGAGTTCACTTCCACTATAACAAAGAAAGTTTCTAGGTTGCAATTCTTAGTGATATAACCAGCATTACCAAATTGTGGATTTTTTTTGTCAGCTTCTCCTGTCCTCTACTCATTTTGAAGCATTTGGGCCAAATATTATGAGTTGTAAATTGAAGTAAACACGTTAACTTCAGTAGGAAAATGCCATCCTATGCCAGCTAAAGATTTGGACCCTATCCTTAGCCTTTCCTTCAGAGCACTGAAGGGGCAATTCTCCATTGCTTACTTGATGCTGTGATTCCACCTATGTATCTGTGTGAAGACATGCACAAACCACTAACTTTAGAAGAAAAAGGCATGAATAGAATAGAATAGAATAGAATAGAATAGAATAGAATAGAATAGAATAGAATAGAATAGACCAGGTTGGAAGAGACCTTCAAGATCATTGTGTCGAACCTATCACCCAACACCACCTAATAAACTAAACCATGCAACCAAGCACCCTATCAAGCCTCCTCCTGAACACCTCCAATGATGGCGACTCCACCACCTCCCCGGGCAGCCCATTCCAAAATGTAAAATGGACATTTAGAACTGTACCTCACTATTGTGTATGATCAAACTACTACCACTGGTGATACTCACATTCCTGCTGTTTGAATTGTACTCAGGCATTTAAAGCATTCTACTTCCTAGTGTTCTGATTTTCCACTGGTTTAGAGTTTCCCACTGCACACATCCACATTCACATAAATTTTTGTGCCATAGCACAATTAATAGCTGCATTTCTTGGTTTTAATCTGCCTTGTAACTGATCCAGCCTTTCCTCATAGGTTACAGACTATGTTACTGATATTAGCTATCTGTTCTCTGCTACATGCTCACACGGCATTGAGAGGTAACTGCAGCTGCTGGGAGTCCTGAAATACAACTAATGGCAGCTGCAGAGCTGCTGGAAATGCTGTTGACAGAGAACTGTTTCAAACAACCCATCCAGGGCCCATGGACCATTCCATGCTATGCATGCCATCTGTACTATCACTGAAGCTTTTGTCCAAGAGAGGACTGTCTCCAGATGGTTAGATAGCCAGTCTTGCAGCAGCTTGCATATCAGAGCAATGAAACACCAGCCTTCATGCAGCTTGACTCTTTACTCATCTTCTTGTAGCTCTCACTGACTCCAGAGCTGTCATGGCTATTGGTCGTATCTCCTAAAGCAGTCCTTCCCTCGTAGCTTTGTATTGCTTGACATCTAAGTATGTCATTGCCACCTTCCTAGACCTGATGTTGTTTTCCACCTTTAAATAGAATTTGTACTTAGCTTTGTGAGTTTAGCACTGCTATCCTGTGGAGCACAGGATAATTCCAGAATGAGAGAGAAACAAAATATAAAATATGAGAATGCTGTAACATTCACATAAACTAGAGAAGTGAGAAAAACACTTCCTTATTATTCCCCTGGATAGAAAGTTAAAGTCTGAGTGGAACTGAGGTGTAACAGAGCTCAACAGGATCACAGAATGCATTTATCCAGCCACACTAAAAAGTGGAAGATAGAAAACATCCTGTCTACATCAGCCCTTGGATATCACATTTTATATATATATATATATGTATGTATATATACGTATGTATGTATATATATGTATGTATGTATGTATATATATGTATGTGTGTATATATATATATAATTTACCTGCACACAAAAATGCCCATTAGGGTACATAGCTGTGCAGACAAAAGAAATAGAATAATAAACAAATTATGTCATGAAGAGTCCAGTATTATTTTACACCTCTTCTATCAGGGAACACAGCACATGTGAAGTGAGATTGTTCTACAAGATGCAGTTCTGTTATTATTAAGTTTAGGGCAATGCATCTTTGTTTTAAAATTGCTGAAGTTTTTTAAATGCCTGCCTATGAGAAATGATTAATGCGGTGCATACTGTGTAGCAGTAGAGTGAGTGGAGAATTAGAGCCTCTGCCAGTTCACCTAGAGGCATTTATCTTTTTTTTTTTTCCCCTGGTGCCCATGCTGAGCCTCAGGGTAAGCTGACACATTTTTTAATATAAATTACGCTTCCTTTTTTTTTTATGTGTGTTGAAAATCTTGAAGGAAATGAGAAATGTGTGTAGGCACCAATACCAGCTGCCATTGCATGAAAGAAAGAGGTGACAATTTCCTGCAGATTCTGAATGATTGTTTTAATGGGATTGGATCGGAGGTAACAAGCACAAAGATATTGTGCTGCCAGAAAAACAGGATCTGTTCTCCCTCTAGCCTCATGCAACAAGATGTAACATTTAGCTTCTGGCTCAACATGGCATCTCTTCACTGCTTTGATTTATTCCCACTTTTGCAAATCACTGTGGTATGCTACAGGAGATGCATTTAGAGCCCTTGTTATAGTTCATTGAGTAGCACTGCTGTTATCACCACCAGAGGAGAATTTCACTTCTATCAGGACTGAGTGACCTAGAATAAAGGAAAAATAATAATAATAAAAAAAGAAGTGGGGAGGTTTGTTGGACTAGGATGAAATTGCATTTAGGTTGAATGAAAATCCCTTTATTACAAATACAATTTAAATCAAAATGGGAACTAGGAAGATTTGGCTTCCTGCCTTGTTTTGAATAACACTGAGCACACAACAGCTATGATAATGTGAGTGCATATGTAATGACTCTATTATTATGTTTATATATGGAAACATCATTCACTGTCAGAGAAAATGAAAGATATCTTCATGGATTTGTCCATTCAGCATCTTCAGCAGGAAGCATTCAGCACTGTATAGGAAAATATCATTAAATAAAATATAGTTATAACAGCACAGTCTCACCACATCCTGTGACAAAAACCTAATCATAGACAAATTAATTAGTTTGGCTCATACAATAAAAAGAGTGGCATTATAATGACTGAAGTTATGTTATGATAATTTAGTTTATTCACTATTAAGTGTAAATTTAAATACATGGGGGTTTATGCTCTGGGTTTATCCCCTCTCGTTGTCCTCCCAAGTTTGCTTCTTAATGCACACTGAAAGATTAAACAGAAACTGTGACTCTGAACAGAAAGTCTGCCATATCAAATCTTCACCATTATAAGGACTTTCCTGCTTCTTTCCTGCATTTAGATGTAATTAAATGCTTAAGAGGAAATACCGTCAATTGCAAAAAGTGACAAACTTTTCATTGGTCTGAGTAACCCTGATTAGCAGGAGATTCATAAGAACTGCCTTAAAGGCAGCTCGGCCACTCTGGAAAAGTAATAAACTAAATTACATGGTAGGTTTATAATCTCAAGTGGTCAACAGTTTCAGTGGGGTTTTTGACTGGGATTGATTGGTTGAGTTTTTTGTAGGAAAAATCATTCATATTTCTTCAGGAGCAGAGAAAAGAAAAACAAAAATGTGACAGTGCTTCCAAGCAGCTTTCCCTATGAATACCAAAAGCTCAAATAAAATGTGCTGTGGTGGGTTGAAGTTTCCCGCAACATTAACTTTGCCAGACCAACTCAGTTCGAAGCAAATGAAGCTGTATTCACAAGCAAAATCTACACTCTACAATGGAATGCAATGAATGTGTACAAAATATACAGTATTTACAATATTATACAGGTATTTACAAATAGCAAACAACGTGAAACCCCCCCAGTCAAGAGACCAGGGAAGCTGTTCCACTGCCCTCCCCTGCCCCCATCTCCCAAGGGAGAAAGGAGCAGAGAGAGAAGCAGTGGGTTAGACTTAGCCAAGGCCAGCCAAAGCATGCAGATTATCTCTCCTGAGCAAAGCAAAACAGCTAAGATCAGAAGAGAAAAAAGGAAGAACTGTCATGGTACAGCTTGTCTTACTCCAGATATTTACCCAATGAATTTGTTTAGAATAACATTTCGTCTTCCTTTTTACACCCAAGAGTGGTTTATTTATATTTTTCTAATTTTCTGCTCAAAATCTGTAACTAAATTTTAAAGGCATAGCCTAAAACCACCACATGTGCATAGTCAGTCAAGTAATGACGAATGCAAACATGTCATGATCAAAGGAGCAGAGCAGGTGATGGACTGCAAGGTGCAGTACTATGTGCAGCAGAGGCAAATTGTCCCTAGGCCTTCATCTTTTCTCCTGAGGCTTCTGAGGCAACAAATTACCAGATCTGAAGTCACCCTGGTGACCACTTCAAGGTGGAGGGCACTTTACTAAGGTCTGGGTGACATAAACCTTCTCAGTGCTAGAAACCAGCTGAGCTGAGGCTTTCTTCCCTCAGTCAGGTTGTCTCTTCTGCAGCAGGAACTCCAGCTCTTTGTAAGTGATCATTTGATTGTCTGAGAAATTCTGAATTTCTATGGAATAAAATCAGGTGCCCATTTCACTAAAGCTGCAGCAATAAAAAGAATAATTTTTCAGGAATGTCTACTTATGTGTTACTGAACATGTCTAAATGAGAGCTGACTGATGATTTGCATTTAAAAACTCTAACCAGTTAAATCTATATAACAGGAGTCTTCTTGACCTTCAACAAATTATATCTTACACTGAAAAAAAAATCTCAATTATACAGTGGTCATAATATATGTGAACACACTTTTTCTCCTTTCAAAAGTAAGAAAGGACAGAAGGGCTTAAAAGCCTTTAAAAGACATATTAATATCCTTTCAGAATACATAGAAACAAACAGAAGTTGTGTAGTATAATGAGCCACTCAAACCAGCTTATTTCAAAGGCTTCAAATATTTGCAACTATTATTTCTAAACAATAATGACTTCTAATGTGGTAAGACATTTGTATTCATTGAGGATAAAAGCCCTGAGCCTGCCAACACTTACACACGTGCTTTACTAACTTCAAACAATCTTTTTACTGTCCTAGAGGACTAAATGTGGTTTCCTTTGAAGCTCATGCATAGAAGACTGATGTCAGGCTCAAAGTTGGGTCCTGAAGGCTGATCTGTATTATTCAGCTATTAAACTAGTGGACTGCCCTGATTCTTGTCTAGAGACTGTTTCTCTGGTACAATAATTCTGAAAATGAGAGACAATTTACAGTCATGCTTGCCTTAAGGTACACAGATAAGATTGCACTTACACACTTTAATAAAAGGCCTGGTTTCAGTGGTCTTACAGCTTCTGTTACTGGGGGTGGGGGGCGTGGGAGGTAGTGGTGAAAGGTGGGTTTGGGAACTTTCAGTCTTTCTTTATTTTGGCCATATGGTGAATATGCAGATCAGAAAGTTTTATTCCATGGATATACTCAAATAAGCAGGAAAGAGGGCAGATGCAAGCCTGTCCTCTGAGACAGAAGTCCTGGTCTCCGGCCTACTGCTGACCATTCCCCAGCACTGCTGCCTTGAATGCTGAATCTTCTGTCCCACACAAAGGCCTGTACTCTTGATTAAGATGGGTCTTCTGCACAAAAGCTGTCCAAGTCTGCAAAAATCCTCACAGAAATCACTACTGTAAAAAAAAACAAACTAAGTGGGACTTTGTGAGGAGACATAAGGAAGTTGTGGCGTGGATGCACACAGGAAACTCGCAGAAGCTTATCTGCTTTGGATCTCACAGAAGCTGATGTCCACAATTCCTTCTTACTGTAATAAGCACAATGTACTTATTCTCAGATTTCCATTAACTGATCAAGGTATAAAAAAATTAAAGACAAACTTTGAATTCAGGAAGTCACAGGAAGGTTCCTGCAACACATCACACTCATCAATTATTACTATACTACTATATACTTACATTTAGATAAAAATGTTTAGACTAAAGAATGTCCACCATTTCCTCATTAATATCAGTAAAATATCCATGCAATTTTCCAAGTTAGTGTGCTGCCAAGGAAATTCAGAGGGCTACACAGAAGGCATACCAATGCAGAGTTAGCCATTTAAGATCACTCTTTTAGATTCCTTACCATGCTGGCAAAAGGAAGATAGTTAGAGGCACAGTTGGACAACTTTGAATGTAATATCAAAGGTTTGATGATGAAACAAACAAATGTATGCTGTGATACTGGTCAACACAGAACTTGTTTCAAATATATATCCTGTGGAGAACAGACAGATTTAACTGAGCTGGACCTTGTATAATACAAATATGCCCATGTACAATTTCTGACAGGAAGTGTACATCAACTGTTTTACTATTTAATGGAAGCTGTGGCCATCATTACAAAGATGTACCAATAGTAAAAAACATCAAGAATAATTGCAAATGCTGGTCTCCCTATGTCTATTACAGCAAGTATATCATCTTTCTACATCATTGTGCATTCATAAAGGAGCTTGAAAACACTTAAAAAATGGTCTGATGCTTGGATGTGCTGAGCTACAAGAGCTTTTAGAAACCAAATGAAACTGTATCCACTTGGCATTCTGCAGAACCAGGACTTTGGAGTCCAGACAATGAAATTAACTGGAGTTTTGCCAAAATATGGAGACAGAATCTGGCTCAGTTAGTCCATGTCAGTGCAGAATGATATATTGCAAATATTGAACACTGAACTTTAAAAAAAAAAAACAAACAACTAAAGCACTTTAAATTGTCTGACTTGTTTATAATGAAATAATCAGTGCTTTGCTACATACTGATTATCTTATTGCTATACACATAGATAGCCATCTGCAATGAAGTCTGTAAATGGGGAGACACATTTTTGGGCATGAATGCAATAATATCTATATACATAACAAACATTATACTATTAAGACACCAGGCTCACAGACAACTGAGAAACTGCATATCTTATGGCAAGGGAAGTATGCCAGACTCAGAGCATACTGCTGGACCTTGGAAATTAATGACACTGAAGAGGAAATGAAGGTTTTACTAGAAAAACAACACACACACTCAATAAAATAACGCAGCAAAAGTTCCTTTGTACATGGCAGGGATGAGCATAATACTGGTATATTACAAATTGTACATTTGAGGATGTTAAGAAATTAGAGAAAAGAGCCACAAATGTATTCAAGGACTTCAGAAGATACCTTGCAATTAAAGGGCTCAATCAGCTTAGCATATCAAAAAATTAGATTAAGAGATGACTCTGTAATAGCATACAAGTATCTTCGTGTGGAGAAAATCTAGGTACTAGCAGGCTTTTTAATCTAGCATATTAAAGCATAACAAGGCCCATTTCAAATAGGAAATAAGGCACTCACTTTTAACAGTGAAGGTGATTAACTAAGCGAAGGGTTCATGGAAATGGCAAAATCTGTATCTTCTGCTGTCGTTCAGTCAAGCCTGGGTGCTGCTCTGGAAGACCCATGTTAACTAGACCCAAGTCAGGCTTGGTTAAGTGGAAGTTACTGGTGCAGCTCAGTAAGTAGGTTCAAACTATTGGCTGCTGCTACTTAAGCATCAAGAATAAAAGGTGCAGTGGTGCCTTTGGGGTTCAAAATGCTTTGAATGTATGTTTTCTCATAATACCCTTGTTGGGTGGAAATTGTATTACTTCCAGTTTTGGATGGGGAACTGAGACACAGAAATGCTAAGTGGTTTGCCTCAAGGTCTCAAAGGAATGGCAGAATAAGGATTAAACCACAGCCTTTCAGGACCAAGACTATTACTTGAACTGCCACAGCAATCTTCCCCTGCCATAAACTGTATGACATATATTTAGCATGGCCCTTAAAAATATCTGTGAGCTTTCTGAACGAACATAAAACTGAACTAAATTATTTTCATTTTAGTGCCAATAGTTAATATTGCTATTGGGCAGCCTGGTTTGAAAAGCAAGTATTTTGATTCCCAGTAACAGTATGACACATGCTTGCTCACTCTTAGAATTTTATGTATGATATATTTACATGAAAAGTAGGTCCTTTGGTATAGAATGAGTGATTTCTGTGATAAGATAGGTTTAAAACAACGATAAATAAAAACCGGTCTCAGTAAGGAAACAAGATTCAGGGCTTTCTACTAAGAGGTATTATCCAAATATATGAGTACAAATTCTGATACTGGACTCAGTCGTGGTCCTTTGTTGTAATATAGGGTTGTTGTATAGGTGTTCAACCACCCTGAGCACAGCTTCCAGGACAAGATGTAAGCAGATGAAGACATTTATTACATTATACAGCAAGATTATATAGTCTATCAGAAGGCACATGTGTCACATCTTAATTGGTTATTTTCTACTGGCATGCGTGTAATTAAGACATACAATAGGCTGAAATAACAAAACAATATTTTAACACATCCAACCAAATTCTGCCCAATTTCTCTCCTCAGTCACAAGATGTTTACATTCTTTTCTAAATCAGAGACCAAACATAACCTTCCAAAGCTATCCAAAAACAGCCCTTCTCCTACATCTCCCCCTTTAAGCAAAGAGCACAGGAAAATGCTTTTTGCCTCAAGTAGTAAGAGAATCCAGCTGAACACCACATACCACAGCAATGTACTGTCAGATTTCATTTTTGTGCAATAGATCCGAAAATTTTCAAGTGTACAAAAACATCTCTTCAAATATTTCATGTTAAAAATATATAATATGAAATAGTAAAGCTAGGTAAATAACTAACATTCCACTTCAGTTTCTTGGGATGCACTTACCGTCTTTATGACCATTTGAGGCTACACTGCATTTGTTTGCTTTCTGGTTTCTGCCATCTTGCTTGTACTTACAGAATTTTCCACGACTGCAAAGGTGGACCCATTTTTTTTTTCCTTCTATCTATCCTCTCTTAAGAGCTTAAAATAAATTCTAAGAGAACCTGATATGAAATCTTCATCTTGACTCATTATCACCTCTGTTATTGGCTCCATAGTAATCCAGACTAATGGTATTTAGTTATTGCCCTGCTTAAAGCTGTGTCTGCAATAATAATATTTAAGAGTAAATTCATTCTTTCTCATTCTATTCACTAATATTTTCTATTAAATTAATGCTAGGGAAGGAAGGATTTAGTACATTTTACCTCCTGCAGAAGTGATGGGAAAACATTTATAAATGTTTGCAGTTGTGATGGGAGGAATAAAAGAGAGGGCATTTTATTACGCTGATTTTAGCCTCTTTTGACTGGTATTAACTAGTGTACAAAAATCCAAAGCTTACTGGAGAAAGCAGATATATGTCTTCAAAATTCCCTGTTTTATATCCCTAAAATAAATTCGAGGAGGGAAAATGTAATTCATACCTTACCATGTAAGTTCAACTCCACTAACTGCCAACACCACAAAGCACTGGGACACACTGTTAAGCAGAGGAATGAAAACTACTCTGAAAGACAATATCAATCTAGAAATTCAGTCACTGAGAGCTTGCTTCATGAACTGAAGCTAATTAATGCTCTCATGTAGGTTTGAACCCAAACCATCAGAATGATAGCAGCTCCACAGCTGAATTACTTTTTTAGTATGCTGCCACTTAAAATTCCACCCAGTCACTTCAAAAAGATGGAGCACACAATTAAATTGTGCTATGGGAAGGGAAAAGATGAACAATTAAAGTGAAAACCTCCTAGAAAAACAAAGATGACCTAAGATATTTAAATACAGAATGACTTTACATTGCCAAACCACTTTCTGCAAAAAGCATCCTCTAATGGTCTGAACAGTTACTCCTTGCACAGCTCTGTTTCAAAGCTCTAGAAAAGGTACGTTTGTCAGCTCAATTTTACATAGCTGCTTCAGTAAAGGAATTGAATATCCTACTATCAAAGCACAATGACATTGACAATGTGAACTATGCAATTTTTGAAACCAGAATAATTTGTCTGCGGAGGTGTCTGGAGGAATATGAAAATAAAAACTGAGGGTAGATTGAGCAGGTCCTTTATTTTAAGAGTGGGAAACAGCAGATTGCTCCTGCAAAGGGAGGCTACAATATTTACAAGTGACTCTCACATTTTGCAAAATGATTTTAACTTGGGACATTGTCCATGACAGTACTTTCAGGCCCTTCCAGTTTATTTGCATTCCTAGCTGCTCTTGCTGGGATACTTTCAGAAATAGACAAGAATGAGTTTTCAATGTGTTTTCAACATGTTTAGGATAGGATGATCAGATGTATAGGGCTATAAAACGACATCTGCTAATGTCTCTAAATGATGCTACAGCTGCCGAAAATCGTAACATTTACTTGCCTAGGTTATCAACTAAATCAAAATTATATTTACAACTGGATTTTTCATCAAATATGTGGGATTATGAAAGGTAACATTTCAAAAGAAATTGAGTTAGGAGCCTAAATCACATTGACTTTCAGTACAATGCAGGCATCTGTGTGACATAAATACATGACATATATAGATTAGTATTTTCAATACCAGCCCATGTCAAAGTTATGAGGTCTTTTGCTGAGTTGAGAAACAGCACATTGTAATTGGGAAGGGGCCAAGGCAAAGGAAGCTAACAAAGGGCAGAGCATTTGTTGAGAGCATTTTTCAGTGAAGCAGAGTTTTGCCCTCAACCAGGAATAGCTAGAAGGCTTCCTTATGCTGCCCTAGTGTCTTCTTCTACCTAGTGTTTAGATTTGTTGTATTTATACAAATTAAGCCAGTTTGTGAGATTTAAACTAACATGGATTTGGCAATCTTTTGTCATATAAAGGTAAGTCCCACGGTGGAGCAAACATGCAATATTAGATAACAGTCAGTGTAAGAATGGGCCGTAGGTCAGCAAGACCTGCAAGGGGGCTGTAAAGCATGTGAAGTCCCAGCAACAACTGCTTTTCTAGCTGTTTGATTGGGCTCAGATGTGTCACGGAAGGTAGTGGATGCAAGGAGAGAGAATGCTAATATGGAATGTGGCAGCATTCCTTTACAGATGTTTAAAGTGATCTGTGAAGCCTATAAATGTCCTGGGAGTGTATGGACTGTCTTTTTGTGATTGGCACAGTGCATGGCACAGGCACCATACAAAGAAAAGCTTTGCTTCACAGAATCACAGAATCAACCAGGTTGGAAAAGACCTCAGAGATCAAGTCCAACCTACTACCTAACACCACCTGACAACACAACTATGGCTCCAAGTGCTACGTCCAATCTTTTTTTGAGCACCTCCAGGGATGGTGACTCCACCACTTCCCTGGGCAGCCCATTCCATAGGCAAATCACTCTTTCTGTGAAGAACTTTCTCCTCACCTCGAGCCTAAACTTCCCCTGGTGCACCTTGAGACTGTGTCCTCTTGTTCTGGCGCTGGTTGCCTGGGAGAAGAGACCAACCGCCACCTGTCTACAACCTCACAGTATCACAGTATCACAGTATCGCTAAGGTTGGAAGAGACCTCAAAGATCATCAAGTCCAACCCATCACCACAGATCCCATGACTAGACCATGGCACCAAGTGCCACGTCCAATCCCCTCTTGAACACCTCCAGGGACAGTGACTCCACCACCTCCCCGGGCAGCCCATTCCAATGGTGAATGACTCTCTCAGTGAAGAACTTTCTCCTCACCTCGAGCCTAAACTTCCCCTGGCGCAGCTTGAGACAGTGTCCCCTTGTTCTGGTGCTGGTTGCCTGGGAGAAGAGACCAATTCCCAGTACTGTAGGTAGACCTCCTGATGAGGATAGCACAGAATGGAGGAATCAGGGCTTCCTAACACCAGACCTTGATTCCTTGTAAGATGATTCCCTGTAAGACCATTCCATAGCAACAGCATCCTGGGCTGCATCAGGAAGAAAAGCTTGAGGAAGGTGATTTGTTCCCTCTAGTCAGTGGTTCCTTCTAGTCAGTGCTGGCAAGATACACCTGGGGTGCTGGGTCCAGTGTTGGGCTACTTAGCATATGAAAGACATGGACTTAAAGCAGTGAGTCCACCAATGGGCCACATAAACAATTGTGGTACCAGAGCACCTTTAATGAGGGGACAGGTTGAGGGACCATGAACAAGAAGAGGCTGAGGGACCTTAATGGTGTGTATAGCCTGATGAGTGAAAACGAAGATTCCTCAGTGGTTCCATGTAATAGGAAAAGAAGAAATGGACACAAACTGAAACACAGGACTAGATTACATAGAAAGCTCCTTTCCCACCTAAACAATTCTGTGATTCTTTAAAGACATTGCTGTATTTCTTGTTTGCAATTTATCAAGTCTCAGGGTCATCTATGAAATTTTCTTTCTTTCCATTATTACACATCAGATAGCACCAGGGAATATTGAACCTGCAGGGAAAAAAAAACCAGGGACCAGAATGAAAAATGTGATCTGATACATCCTCAGAGAAGCTGCGTAGAGTTGGATCCTTTGGCAAGAACCTGTGTGTCATACAGTATTCTCAACAGCAACATATTCAGGTTTGTTATCAAAAAGCTGGTCAGATTTTGCTCTCTGATTAAAAACAACACCAAATTGTCAGTAATTGTCATGTTTCATTTGAGATACCAAACTAAGTCAAGAAACTGAAAATGTTACTTTTGTTTCATAGGGAAATGTGTCCATGAGTCTACTGCAATTTTGGAAAACAGGGAGGATGTGTAAAATTCAAGGTTGCACTGTCCAAACCAACCTTAACAATTCAAATAGGAGTCTTGGCAGAGGACACAAATGATTCCTCAGAGAAAACCTATCATAAATATCAAAGAAGAAGCTACATGACCGGTGAAGAAATTGTCAGATATGTTTATAACCAGGTCAGCAGAGCACCTTCCTAACTATATGGAATCACTGCTTAAGTGTAAGAAAACACTTCACAAGGAGACAACTAAGAAATAGCTACAGAAAATAATTCATTTAAGATCTAGATGGGAATTAAAAACAGAGCAGCTAAATTTGACCTAATCTGATGCTCTGAACTGATGAAATACAAGAGACATGGCTGACAGATCAAGGTTTTCTGAACTCAGTATTTGCCTACAAGGAGCTATCCTGAGAATTTGGTAAAAAATCTCTGTTCCTGTGGTCTTGACTTGAAATGACAGAGACTTCACAAACACAGATTGGCCAGTCTGCAGCAACTGGCTGTTAGCTCTTTTCTGCTTTTGCATAATAAAGTGCTCTTATTTTAATTAGTTAACAGGGAACTCAAAGGAGAAGGTACACTTTCTCTTCCTCCTCCCCCTGACAGTTAAACCTGCTGTTGTGAAGGACAGCATCCCCAAGCTGCAACAAGCTGGTGTCCAGAGGCCAGTGTAGTCTTTGGTGTCAGAGGGTTGTGTAGGTGGGGTGTTATGTGCTGTTGTTGGTTGCGACTCCAAGCCCTCCTCTTTTTCCTTCTCCTTGTCAGTAGAAAGTGCCTAGTTCTGCAACTAAGGAGAGATAGTGGTCAGGCTCAGCAAAAGTGGGAGGGAAAGGGGAGTGAAAAGAAAGAGAACATCTATAAAACATATTCCAATTTGGAAATACTTCTTTATTTTAGCCAGGGAAAGTTTAGATTGGATGTTAGAAGAAACTTCCTCGCTGAAAGGGTTCTCAAACACCGAAATGGGCTGCCAATCAAGCTGATCAAATCACCATCCTTGGATGTGATGAAAAGATGCAGTGATGTGGTGCTAAGAAACATGGTTTAGCACCAGACTTAGGTAATGAGAGTCTGAGAATGGTTGACCTTAACGATCTTAAAGTTCTTTTCCAACCAAAACAATTCTATGATGTCTGGATGTGGCACTTGGTGCCATGGTCTACTTGTGAGGTTTGTGGTTACAGGTTGGACTCGATGATCTTCGAGGTCTCTTCCAACCTTGATAATACTGTAATGATTCTATGACTTGAGGAATGGTCACTGAAAAAAAGAATCTTGAGTTAATGAATGGAAATTGGCAAGCTATGTTGCTCCTAAAACCCAAGTCACATTAACTGCCTTTCTAGTCCCTCTATCAGCTGTATCCGTTCCACATCCTGTTGCTAGGTCTAGATGGAATGGCTTGATAGCTTGCAGATAAGATACTTTGATACTCTGGATATTCAGACATATATCTTGATACACCACCTTGCAAACCAAGTCCATGCATAGACCAGTCAAGTCCCTAAGGACCTGACTTTTATGTGACACTCCAACAATGTCACATAATTGACTGCTTGCTTTAGCAATAACTAGTAAGTTGCTTTTATCCATGTACAGCCTAGTTTCTGTGGGTTTAACCAAAGAAAGTCTCCATTTTTCTCATGTCAGATATAAGCCACTTTTCTTCACCCCAAAGTCCCCCAACATCCTATTTCTATTCTTTTTGTGATCTCTTGTTCACTGGCATGACTCTACAAGTCTGTGAGCTACTGATCCAGGTGAAGCCACACTTTGGATTCCTGCTGCTTCTAATTCCTGTTTTCAGGACTTTAATTAGGAACAAAGTTTCAAGGGTACTTAGAATAACAAACCTTCAGAGTCTCGGTTAGACCGTTTTCTCCAACGCTCAGCATTTTGGAAGTGCTCTATGATCCTGATTTTCTCACCACACTCAGCATGTGCTGAGAAGAGTCAAGAGTTAAAGCTTCCAGTGTTCTTCCTGCAGATTCCTTGCAATAATTTTTCTGATCGCTGTCAACAATATTACTACTGTGCTCCCATCTACTCATACAATCATTATCACTTTGGACCTCTAACTGGGCCTCATTTCCTGCCTTTTTCTTGTAAATCTTTCTATACAGCATCTATAAAATACTTTTTCACTCATGTAGTTAAAATTCCCATCCAATTTTCAGCTCTTCATACCCTGCAAATTGAAACCATGTTCTCTCTGGTCCTTATAAGTACCCTCTTGTCCCACTTGCCACACCTATCATTCATCAGCTCCCTCCTCTCTTAACATCTTCCACTGTTTCACCATTTAGGTTGAAACATACGCCACAAACCCCCATGTTCACTTGCCTCTATACAAAGATTTTTGATTAGACTTTCTGGAAACCTACTCATAGATGAAAGGTCAGTTGGTTCATCAGAGCAGCCCACATTTCAAAGAAGCACCTGGATGTTTTTTCCCCTCTGCCCTCCCTGTAAACATCTGCAAAGTTCCTTTATTATACCTTTCAGATCCTTTCTTTGTGGTGTTATAGGAAAAATACTACCTAGCTGAGACTACAGCTTGTCATGCTGACCAGTACTAATTCAGTGCCTCCTTACTCTCCTCATCTGTCAGTATCCACTTCTCCCTATTCTTTTGGATTCACACAGAAAGGTTTTTCTGACAGTCATATCTTCCACTGTGTTAGTATAATTTCTTATATTCTGGAGTTCTGTTGAGGGCCTCTAGGTGCAACTAAACCCACACACCGTACCACACCACACCTCCATTATAAGTTTTGAATACAACATTGAAGAGTGTTTATTTAATAAATAGGGCTAAACAGACACATTGATTAACAGTCTGAGGAGACCTGTGGCTCCAAATCAACTTCAACCAAGACTTTTGCGAAGTGCCAGAAAGAAACCAGTGTATCCCTCACCTCCATTTTCAGACCACAGCATGACACAATATATCTGGAACTGAACAGATCACTGTTGTATTTTCAAAAATGTTAGAATATTTTGGTTTAAATTGTATCGAACTAAGACTTAAAAGTATTCACATCTGTTAGAAAAAAGTGCAGTCACCATGACTTTAAGAGAACTGTAGCAATTTATCCAGGTAAAGCCTCAGCACATGATATTTAGAAAAAACTCAGTGTTCATTACAGAAGCAATTTCTTGCTGATTATTTTTTTTCTGCAGTTTAGCGCTTCCCTTAGTCTGGACAGCAAAATCACTCCAGTTATCTTTACTCTCCCATACTCCTCACTACAGCAGTGGTGGTTATTTGCCACCTCATAAATGCCTGGTCAGAATGCTGCGGTAGCTACAGCATCCTAATGATATAAACAGGGCATGGGTTTAAGAGGAGCACTACATTTTGTTGTTCCAGCTGCATTAGATGCAAAAAGCTAATTAAGAAAAAAATTAACACTTTATGAAATGGTTTATGTTCAAAATAGATTTTTGAATCAGTCTTACCCTTTTCTTCGCAAAATACAAATTCTAGCCTAGCCTGCTTAGTTGCTCCTGAGAACCAGGGCAACCATGAGTAACAGCCTACTCTTTAATATGGCCTGTTCAGCAAACCTGAACCTCCAGGTTTTGCAGCTTGGATCTTGCTTGCTGTATCTTCCTTTCTTTATTACTGTAAGCGCCTATCATTGACCTTCTGCTTTTTATTTCTGCTAGGCGGACTATACAGCATTTGTATTCTGGCAGCCTGGCTCGACATAAGGACGTACCGTGCAGTCAGGAAACTTTTGTTCCTTGCCAGACTGTGCCGTTCACTTGCTGTGGAACAAGAGTGGCACCCAGTGGCCAGACAGCTTGATCCAAAACTAACGCCCTGAAGTTTCTGCCTTTTGTATTTTATAAATCCCCTTCCAGCATTTTGAAGACAGAAATCCTTCCATGCTCAATCTCGCAGACCCCTCTCCCACCTCTGCAACTGAGATAGAAGCAAGAGAAGAGAAGCTTAAGGGTTTCCTCTCTGTACTCTTTTTGAATATTGCTTTTCAGAGAGCATAAACAACTCACCACAGGTGTAAGGCATTTATAAAGAGTACTGCTGCTTTCTGAGGGATCACACAGTGACTGACTTGCCTGACATAAACACAGAAGGAGGAGTTCAAGGACCTCATCCAACTCTAACATAATGTCTATAAAGTCCAGATGAGGTTAAAGTCCAGATGAGGTAAACACATTTTTAAACAATGCCACTGAAAATGCAGCATCAAGAAAACCCAGGGACAGAGCCTGCTTTGTAATCTCCCCTCGTGGGGAACTTACAATGCTGCTCCCTGTCTGCGGCTGGGTTTTACAAGACCGTAAATTAGACTGGTGCAAAGGAGGCATAAATGGTGACAGCGTGGTGATAAACAGTTACCTGTGTACACACCCCATGAGCTTCTCAGAACTTCACATTATTTTGTACTCACTCTTCATGATACACAGAGTGTAAAAGTCTTTCAGTTCATGTAGTATGCTGTACTTTGTGGCAGATGTTGCAAGTACTGAGAATGCTTTTACTTGCAATTTTTTTTTTTTTTTTTTTTTTTTCCTCTCAACCTTAAGGATACATATACTGTAACATTCATTCTGAAAGTCTACCAGAGAGCCTAATTAAGACATAAAAGTGGAATTTTTGTGTGGTGTGGGGTTTTTTATTATTATTTGTTATTATTTTCCTCATGGAACATTCTCTAAGATAGAGACCCGGGTGTGTGTGAACAAGACCAAGCTCACTAGAACACCAATGTTTCACAATGCTGTAAAACTGACAATGATAAATGGGTGATAATGGTGCAGCAGCTTGCTGTGCTGAGACCTAGTTTGTGGTTTTGAGTGCTACTTGCAGTGTGAAAATCCCCATTTCTGCAGAAGACATTTCTACATGAGAATAGTCTGGCTTCTCCTAATTCCTGGCATTCCTAAAATTTTATCCTAAACTTTGCATTAACTTATATTTCTTCTAAATGCCACAGCACCTAGATGGTATGATTGAGTGGAAATCAAAACTGTCAACTGAAAATAAACTTTCTAGTGTGGCTACAGCTAGAGCTTGACAGTAGATTAAATGGCCCACAAATCAAAAAAGCACATCAGAAGAATGAAGCATTAAAAGAAATTTGAATGTTTTAAAATAAATAGAGTGATTTTTAGACATCTGCTGTGGCAATAGAGACAGCCAAGGATCTCTGTACTTCCTGAATTATGTTAGGAAAGAATTCAGCAGTCAGGACAGAAATTTCTGCCAGATTTTCTGTTAACAGGAAGTCTTTGTTCCTTGAGTGTTTAGGTTTTGCTGCACAACATTATTGAAGTAGTAATAAGGAAAACACTGTTCTTAATCACAATGTGGTCTGATGAATCCACAGTTGTAGACTGACAAGAGTAGGAAGGTTTTCCCCGTATCTGGATTGTTTTGCTCTAGGGAATGAAATGTACTGCCGCTCTGGTTTATTTCACACTGAATACAAGCATTGCAGAGCAGAACATTCAATTCAATAAAATTATTGTCAAATGCATTCCCTCCACCGTCAAAGAGCAAGAAACCATCTTACAGTTCCTATAGAGTCAATACCAAAGATGTTTCACAACAGTTTGGCAATTTTTTCACAGCCTGTGGCTTCCAAAACTGTGGCAATGCAAATGTACATCTCTCTGCTGTTATCTTACCTACACATTTCCCCACTTGCTAATTTATTTTCTTCAGTGTTTTAGCTGGTCACAGAACTTTTTTTTTTGAGAGAGGGCAGCCACTGTGTTGTTTGTACAGTGCCTGGTGCAATAAGCTCCTAAAATCTATTTAGGATCCTTATGAGGTAGTGCAATAGAAATAATACACATTTTATTTTAACAATAGAAAACTGTTTTTGAGAACTAGTTGAAGACTAGAGGCCTTGTGGCAGGAAAATACTTGAGGGTGGAAAATAAGATTTTCTGTATGTAACCTCTTTTGGATTTACATTTCCTTATCATCTTTCATTGCAATCTGGCCTTTTACAACTTATCCTTCTATTTACATCTTATTCACATCAAATAATTGTCAAATTCTGTCTCAGAATTTTAATGGAGTATGGCATTTCACGAACATGGTATTGCATGAAACACTGTCTTCCACAGTACCATGGTGTAAGATAAAATTAGCAACTCTCAAGCAATACAATCATTTTAGGCCAGTTATATTGTACCTCCTTTTAAACGGAGTTATTTTTAAGTTGTAACAATCTGAACACAGAACAGGTAAATAATTAGTGTTTACGAATGGGCTCAGCAAGTATGTAAAATTAAGAACTGAAATTGCCACTGAAATTCCATAATTACCGTGGAAAGTTTCCAAAGTTGCACATGCTTTTTCAAAATTATAGCTGTGACTTTGTGGTTTCAGCCCTTGCAATGCTGGCAGGTGAACCTGAAATGAAGCTGCAGCTAAATAAAGGAACTCCAAATGATACTTTAAGGGTGTTGCTGCACAACTATCTCAGCACCTGAATCTGAGCTCCTTCAGATGCCAAATTGTGTCTTTCCTTGGCATCTATCTTATCTGTGAAAAACGTGCTGAACATTTCAGCAACAACCAAATGATGAAATCAGGAAGATGATGGATTCCTGCCATTCTCAAAAATGAAGAAGTTCATTAGCATTCTAAATTTCTGTATTATTTTGTTTGTATTTTGTCAGCTGCTCTCACCTTGGAGATGTCACAGTAGGGCCCAATGGGCCCAGCACAAATCCAGACAGGCCCTGATGTGTCTAGACAAGGTCTCCCTCTTCCCCCGTCCCTCTGCAGGAGCTGGGGTAATGCAGGAAAAGGGACAAAGGACAGGCCCCAACATGCCTGGTAAGCAAGTCTACTTCTGGAGTAAGAGCACGTGTAATGGCTACTGCTTCTTCCCAACCAGGTCTATGTTTCTGCCTTTTATGGCCACACCCTGGCAGAGTCCCTTTTCTTTGGGTAACTAACTGCTGGCTTCAGTTGCCCTACTGGCCCAATTGAATCTCAGGCAAGATATATATACAAGCTGATTTCTAGTCACCTTTACCTTGCCTTTGCTTGCCTGCTTAGACCTGCCTTGCCTCGAGTTGCCTCGCCTTGAGTTGCCTGGTCCAGAGCCTGGGATAAAGCCATGAGCCTACTCACTGCAAGCTTGAGAAGCAAGCTTAGAAGCTGGAGCCAAGCATCACTTCCCCTTGCAACTAGAATTTTGCCATGCCTCAGTTTACCCAGGAAGATTGTGTGGCACTCCTGCCAGCAACCAGAGAACACCCCCAAAAGCCTCAACAGCGAATACACAGCAGCAGCACTTCCCACTTAGTTGGATTCAGCTGTGAGTAATTAATTCATTGCCTATTTAGCTTAGCAGGTCTTGTCAAGTGCCATTTTGTGTAGGGGAATTCTGTTATTCCAGTTTGCTTAAAATTGCTTAAATTGTTATAGTTGCCTAAATATTGTACATTCTCATTGTAAATATATATTCTAACTGTGCATTGAACCTTTTTAATACATTTTGGGCGATTTTCATATTAATATCCATATTTGCAATATCTTAATTATAAAGTCAATAGATTACTTAACAGGAGAAAGGAAAGAAATTAAGACTACAAAGTTCTTCAATAGAGCTCAAGAGTAATCATCTCCAGCTCAAAATGTAATTGCCCAAAGACAAACTTGAGGGGACAATAAAGTTTTATTACTGCTATTTATGGTTATGCTCTCCAGATTCTGTATCTCTGTATTCTACATAGTTAAGGACTGTCTGGACTGTGGTGTTCATAATCATTTGTTGTTACACAACAACCAGAAAGTCATTCCTGTCACCAAAGACCTTACATCCAGGGCAGATCAGACACCTCTAGGGCTCTGAACACACAGAACCATGCACAGTATCTCCAACCAATCACACAGATCACTAGGACAGCTGGGAACAAAATTTTTATGTCACTTAAGTCACTCCCTTTTCTGTGGCACCACAATGACTCTTCAAGGTTCTTCTCTGGACAGTGAATCCTGGAAAACAAGCCTTTCACATTTAGTGAGCACACCATTGGAAGGCCACCTTCTTAAAAATGGCTGACTTGAAATGTGACATGAAAGCTACAGAAATGCAGAAGACATTCCAGAAGCTTCTTTTCTTGCAGACTTTGAGGCATCTAATCAAAAACACCTTCCAGAGACAACTCTAACACACAAATGGAGAAAGCTGGAGAGTCACAGGGTGAGTGTCAGACATTCACAGGAATGGAAAATTCCTTCTAGTGCCATTTTCTCACATTTCTTCTGTGACCTTTGTTAGGATCATAAGAACTGCTCTTCCTGCAGGCCCTGCGTAACTTGCAAAAGAATGAAAGCGCTGGAATAAGCAGAATTAACAGATGGAAAGTGGAAGGCTAACTTTTCCTCTTGCAGAATATGTAAGACTTGGAGACATCCAGAAATAACCAGATGATGTCATGAGTTATGGCTTACATCATCCACCTTTCCTTCATGAGTTTTAAGGGGCACCTTGACTCTCCAGCCCATAGACTACTACCCCTATACCAAATTCATGAATCCTGAAAACACTTCAACTCTTAACTGGAATTACTATTACTTTTCTACCAAGACTTTTCCATAAGTAGACCTGTTAGCACAGATGGTTGTATTTGCATTACACAGACTGAGTTGTGAGATGAAAAAGCTCAGCCTCGGTGACAATTTAGGTACAAAACGCATTATTAAAATAATGCTCTGACATAGTATTTTATGTACTCAGAAAAACTCTTAATCTGGCATCTTTTTGGCTTTACAGTCAAAATATCCTGCATGTCTCAGGTCATTAAGTTGGTTCATTCCATTCCACATTCACACTCGCTCCTTCTAAGACCCAGTGCCTACTCCATCAAATGTCTTAAAATTTTAAGTAGAAAAATCATCACTATATTATTTTCTCATGAAGGCCTTTTGGAACTTGGCACAGTGAGAAGTATCATTTGAAATCCTGCTTTTTTCACCATCAGGTGTAGCTTATGAATTATATTGCACTTACAATGACTTTAAATTCATTTAACATATATTGAGACATACAACTTTTTACCTCACAAACCTGAAACTGCAGACTTTAACATCAGGACCATGACATTTTATTCTAATATTCTACTGTATGTAAACAATAAAGCCTAGACCAGCTCCTTTTCTTGCTGACACTAACTGAAAACTTCCCTGGTTTTAATTACAGTGTAATCAGAATAATTTTCATTTTACTTTAAACATGGCCCCTTTGCATTATATTTTTTCTGTTGACTCCACTAATGTTGACACACTTATTTCAAATACATAGGTTTCAACTGTGATAAGCTTGACTGATCTCCGAACACGACTGAACCCACATGTGCAAAGAAATTTTGATGCAGATACTGTGTATCAACCTTCTTCCACTTAATTCTTCACAATACTAAAATTACAGCATTTGTCATTTAACTAGAACAGGCTATTGATGGCAGAAGCTGTGTACTGCACATAGCCACTTACAATTACACTCATTATTTATCCTGACTGAGGAATTACATGTTAAAAATTCTTTAATGTTTTCATTTTCTTGCATCTACTTAAGAATATCCTTTATTATCTGTGGCTTTTTAATAACGGTTAAGCTTTCTGAAAACATCTAAGCATTCACTTGCACTGTCATAATAATCACCAAGCACAGGTATGAAGACAAAAAGGGGCGGCGGGGGTGTGTGTGTGTGGTGTGTGTGTCAAAAACCTAACAGTTGTTCAAAAGTGTTGCGGAACAGGGAACTTCCTTAATCCACCATGGTAAAAGATATTGCTGCTACCAGTGAATTTTAAGATGAGCAAAACCAAGGCAATGTTTTAAGAATATGTACACTGCTATAGACATAAATGAATGCATTCTTACATACATGTATGTAGACACTGGTACAGCATATTGTAGCTAAGAGTCTATTGCAACATGCAGTTGGACAGTTTAATTACTCACAAGCACAGTGTTATAAAATCAGTTTCTTTAATGCTAACCTCCTAGTCAGATCAAGATGTCCTATGTTCTATGGTTCCAACAGATATACAGAAACATTGCATTTATACCTTCAAAGAACTGAAGGTTCTAATCACACTCCAAATCTCAGTACAGAAACGAGTCAGATGGTGCAGTATCCAGAGTAACTGAAAAATAGCCTATCAACTGAATCGTTGAAATTAAAACCATCGTCTGTTGTAAATACGTAACTCCAATTTAATTCCAGAGTTATCTGCGTATGTGCGTGCCTGCATTCCCATTCGACTTCCGTGTCTTTCGAAAACACCATCAAAACCCACATGCTTGTTTCTGGAGCTGGCAAAGCAGTTCCGCCTGTTACAAAGGGCGCCAGACAAATGCAGCTACAACGTAAATTGGTGAACTGCACTTTAACCCACAATGACGGCTGCAAACAGCATGTTTTTATTGTCTAGAATCATCTTTGCGATTGTAACGCACACGTATAGCCACTACCACTTCAGGTCCACCCCTGCAAACAGAGCCTACAACTCCCATCGGGTCTTGCTCCGGTACTCTCAGCGTGGAGCAGCAGCAACCTTCCGTGGCAGCGACCGGAACAGCAGGCATTCGCATTCTGAGGGCGCTGAAACGTCACCGACCGCGACCCGTAACCCACAGCAGCACTGCAAGCCCGGCCACCAGCAGCCAAACTGCGCCCTCGGCACATGCGCACACGGGACGGCGCCCGGGCACCACCCGCCCAATTCAGAGGCAGAGCAGGCCCCTGCGCATGCTGAGACGCGTGCGGCGGCGGGGTAGTTCCTCTTCCGGGTTAGCTCCGCTCCACAGCGTAAGGCACCGCGGCGCTGTTTAGAGCGGCAGAGGGAAAAGGAGTGTGTGTGGTCGAGTGGTGGGCTCGCCCTCCAGCCTGGGCCCCGCGACGGCTCTGAGCAGCGCCCCGCTCCGCTCTTTCCCCTGACCTTGCGCTCCCCCATTGCTTGAGCCACGCTCGTGGCTTTGCGGCTGCGCAGCTGGCGGCCGACCCACGCCTTAGTGGCGCCGCCTGTGGGAGCAGGCACACGGCGCCGCTGGGTGCTCAGGGTGGGACTCGGGGCGAGGCCTAGCCGGTTCACACGTTCTGCTGTGGGAGTTGGGGGATCATAACGGGTGGGCCCCCGGGTAGGGCAGTGGGGTTTCTGTACTGCTGCCGCCCTGGGGGTGGCCGAGTCGTCTCGGGAATGGCCCGTGACACAACTGCCGGTGGCAGCGGTGTGTGTGCTGCCTCGGGCCTGTTGTCCGCGCTGATCAGTCACCTCCGCCTACTGGTCTCGCCGCGAATTTATTCGTATCTATGCCTGTCTGGAGGCCACTACGATCTGAAGTGCAGATGGCGGCTTCTACCCACGGAGTCTATTGCCTGTGGGGCTGTGTCTCAGAAAGCAGCGGTGCTGTGTGGCAGGCGTTGAGCACTCCGTGCTGGAGCTTGTTAGCCTCGAGGTCTAGTGGTGAGGCAGAGCTGGCAGGTGCGAGCAGACAGAGGCAAAATACTTTGTCCTGCCGTGCTGAAAGTGAAAAGAAGTATTATTCTATTACCTAATGCCATTGTTTACACTTGAGATTCTTAGCTATATACCTGCTTAAGAACAGTGATTCAGTAATGAAAAAAAACCAACATACTTCCATTGTTCTTCAGGTACACTTTAAATATATATTGGCTTTATGTGGTGCCATGAATTCAAGCAGGTTATGATGTATTGAAAGACTGACACTGAACAATTTTGAGAGGGTTTTGTTTTACCTGATGTTTTGGCAAACGTGCAAAATGAGACTTTCCTGATCCCACAGATACATGCTGAACATAAACATTGACAGTAGTCAAACTACTGATGTTTAAACTTCACTATGTAAACATAGTAGCATTTTTAATGTTAAGTATCTCAGAATTTACTGCATACACTGGAATTGTCTTTTCAATTTTCCTCTAGGAGGAAGGAACCAGAGTTTTGTGTTATGGCTGTTCCAGGAAAGGCAGCAGCTTTCCGTTTGCCTCCCCTGCCAACTGTTGGAGAGATTATTAAACTCTTTAACCTTAAGGCTCAGAAACAACTTTCCCAGAACTTTCTGCTGGATTTGCGATTGACAGGTAAAGTATCTTATTCTAATAATCTTAGCTACTATAAAATATGTATCCCAGCTTTCTTCAGAATCCAGATTCTAGCTAATGGTACTTGCATGATGACATCTGTCTAACAGCAGCTCGATGGTAAACTTTTGAAGACTTGTTTTGAATGTAGTTTGTCTTAGACTATAAGTAGATTTTATTTTCTGTTCCTAGAAAGTGTGTGGTTTTTATAAATAATAGTGTAATGTTTAGGTAGAAACCATATTCCTGTGTAAAATGTGGGTTGTTAATAGAAGTGCAAAAATCCAAGTCTTCGTAGTACTTTCATCATTCCAGTTTCTAAATTCAGTTTAAAAATTATCATTTTTTCAGATTATTATATATCACACAAAGTGCTGTAACTCATTGTGTAGTTTAATTTACTATATACTATGTTTAGGAAGGTAGTTTGTCTCAGTTTATCAGAAATGTGCTAGCTTTTTTGAACCAGTTACATTCTTCTCAGTAATTCAGTTTTTTTCCAGGTTTATGCCAACAATGGGTGACAAAGCTGGCACTGTTCAGTCAGTGGTGAATTTCTTTACTGTCCTAGTGGTGGTGGCTGGCTTTTGCAGTAATAAATGCAGTGCAGCTTCCTGTAGCTGATGATTTGATAACATTGAAGGTTCAGGCTGATAAAGATTTAGGGTATGAACAGGAAACTTGGTTCCATTTTCTGAACAACCGGTCTCCTGCCCTGGAATAAAAACGTCAGCATGCATTTAGTAAAACTTAAAAGTAGTAAAGTCCTCAAATATTTCTTACTGCATGCTGATGTACTGAGCAGCTTAACTTCTCTCAGCATCTCATCATGCTTCCTAAGGATCCCTTTGATTCATTAGCTATGTTTTTGATCCTTATTTTAATCCTTAATCTTTTTTCTTCCTTGAATATAATTCCTTCAGGTGTTATACCTGCCCACTTAGGTACAGGTATTCTTTCCTCACCTTTCGGCTGCCCCGCTTTCTGTAACAACCAGTTGCTTGTATTCCAACTTTTGCCTTTCTCCATCTCCTCTCTCAGAAGACTATAATCTTTGTGAAGCTTTATCGTTTAATTTTTTTGCTTCTTCAGTTTCCTTGAAATGGAGGTGCTGTAGTGAAATAGGGAAATAAGAATAAATAGGGAGACTTCAGGATGGCGAACATAAGTGCTTACTTGCCGAACAGTACTGCTAGTTTATGGATGAGAAGAAGTATTCTCTTTATTTGGTTCTGCAATGAGCAGTAATGTGTATTACAGACATTACACTGAAAATAGTTTGTTTTTTTTGAATAGTTGAGCATATCTTGTACTATGAAACAAATCTGAATTCTGTGCAGTCTAGCAGGTGTGTAATCATTTAACTGGATGTGTCATTGGGTCTGTTCTGAGATAAGCACACTTGTGCTTTAACAATAAACAATGAGTTTATCTTTGTGAACTGGGTCTTCTGGAGAATAAAGGCTTAGTATGTGTTTTGTGTCTTGCAGACAAGATAGTGAAACAAGCTGGTGAACTCAGAAGTGCCCATGTTTGCGAAGTGGGCCCTGGACCTGGAGGAATTACCAGATCCATTCTCAGTGCTGGTGTTGAACAACTCCTTTTAATTGAAAAAGATGCTCGATTTATTCCAGGATTGCAGGTACCAACTGGAGAGCAATTAGTATTAATGTATCCACAACATGGAATAAGAATGGTTTAAGAACATAGCAAGTTTCTAAGTGTCATGTTGAGATAAAGGCATTGAAAACAGATTTGCTTCTTTGCCTCAAATGAGCATTATCATTTGCTTGAGGATGAAAATATGCAGTATAGCAATTAATTGTGTCTGCTTTCTCACAGGCCCTTCAGGACATGATCTGCAACTGCATTAAGGCTGAGGCATGTTTTTTTCAGTTCAAAGTGTTTCAGGTGCATTTCACCATACAGGTGAAATAGTAGTTTGAAGGTTCAACGTAATGTCATTTGGTCTTATGTATCATTTCAATCCTAATAATTATGCTTTAAAGTTTATAAAACTGTGAAAGCGATTCTCCAGATAGTAGAGTTCAAAGAGGATTAACATACACAGACACAAGAATAATGCAAGAATTTTTGTATGCATTTTTAAGAAAAACATACCTATACTTTTGCTGCCCTTTTTTTTTTTAAAGTTGTTACGTGTTCACACATCATTATGGATTTAGGAGGGGCAGGTCCTGCCTGACCAACCTGATCTCCTTCTATGATCAGGTGACCCACCTGGTGGATGTGGGGAGGCCTGTGGATGTGGTCTACCTGGACCTCAGCAAGGCCTTTGACACCGTCCCCCACAGCAAACTCCTGGCCAAGCTGGCAGCCCGTGGCTTGGACAGGAGCACACTGCGTTGGGTTAGGAACTGGCTGGAGGGCCGAGCCCAGAGAGTAATGGTGAATGGCACCACATCCAGCTGGCGGCCTGTCACTAGTGGTGTGCCCCAGGGATCAGTACTGGGCCCCATGCTCTTCAACATCTTTATTGATGATCTGGATGAGGGCATTGAGTCCATCATCAGTAAATTTGCAGATGACACCAAGCTGGGGGCAGCAGTTGATTTGCTGGAGGGCAGAGAGGCTTTGCAGAGGGACCTCGACAGGCTGCACAGATGGGCAGAGTCCAATGGCATGAGATTTAACACATCCAAGTGCTGGATTCTGCACATTGGCCACAACAACCCCAGGCAGTGCTACAGGCTGGGGTCAGAGTGGCTGGAGAGTGGCCAGGCAGAGAGGGACCTGGGGGTACTGGTTGATTGTAGGCTGAACATGAGCCTGCAGTGTGCCCAGGCAGCCAAGAAGGCCAATGGCATCCTGGCTTGCATCAGGAACAGTGTGGCCAGCAGGAGCAGGGAGGTCATTCTCCCCCTGTACACTGCACTGGTTAGGCCACACCTTGAGTACTGTGTCCAGTTCTGGGCCCCTCAGTTTAGGAAGGATGTTGACTTGCTGGAACGTGTCCAGAGAAGGGCAACAAAGCTGGTGAGGGGTTTGGAACACAAGCCCTATGAGGAAAGGCTGAGGGAGCTGGGGTTGCTTAGCCTGGAGAAGAGGAGACTGAGGGGTGACCTTATTGCTCTCTACAACTACCTGAAGGGAGGTTGTAGCCAGGCAGAGGTTGGCCTCTTCTCCCAGGCAGCCAGCACCAGAACAAGAGGACACAGTCTCAGGCTGCGCCAGGGCAGGTTTAGGCTGGATGTTAGGAAGAAGTTCTACACGGAGAGAGTGATTGCCCATTGGAATCGGCTACCCATGGAGGTGGTGGAGTCACCTTCACTGGAGGTGTTCAGGAGAAGACTTGATGGGGTGCTTGGCTGTATGGTCTAGTTGTTGGGTGGGTTGGATTGTTTGATGGGTTGGA
This sequence comes from Picus viridis, assembly GCA_033816785.1. Classification (NCBI taxonomy): domain Eukaryota; kingdom Metazoa; phylum Chordata; class Aves; order Piciformes; family Picidae; genus Picus; species Picus viridis. Next base: position 32,413,210 of record CM066578.1, on the reverse strand, counting down.
CGCGATGATCTTGAAGGTCTCTTCCAACCTGGTGTTTTGTATTGTATTGTATCATTGTGCCATTTTTTCAAATGCCATTTACTTATATTCCTATTAAGCTTCCCTGTTTATGGAATTTGGATGTATAAATCTAGCAAGAAAAATGGTCCAAAGTATTTTCGGATTTCACTGTTCTCTTGTGCAGGTTGTAGCAATTCAAATAGCTGTCCTTACGTTGTACTGCATCTTCTATAGTAGATCAGCAGTGAAAATAAATTGGAAGCTCACTTGAGAACTACTGCTCCCTCTTTGTAGGACCAAACCAATTGTGACCGGTTTAGGCTGTGCCTTTAAGAAAAGGACACTTTCTGAACACTCTGGCTGAATGTTTTGGGATTATAACAGATATGCTAAAGATTGGGATTATAAAGATATGCTAAACCAATTTCATTGGTAGAATGCAGCTGTAAGTTCTAGCTTAGTCTATTCAGTCGGGGGCAGGCAGTCTGCTTCTTCTCCCTGTGAGCTGGACTGTTTTTCTCTCTGAAGCAACAGCTTGCTACGCAGGGACGATCTTGCTAACCAGAGAAGAGAAAACTAACTCTTGCATTCGCTTTTTGAGCTTAACAAAGTTTTACCCTTCTAATTTCCTTCCTTTCTCTTTCTCTCTAACCCTTTTGGGAAAAAGGGGAGGTAGGGAGGGAGAAGGGAGGGACAGGCCGACCCCCTGGCCGCAGGGCATTGGGGAAAGGTCTCCTGTATTACATACATTGCTGTATATTTCTGTATATATTGTAAATATTGTATGTTTTTGTATATATTCATTGCATTCCATTTCTGCTTGTAAAATATAGCTTTCACCAATGTAGGATATGAATGAAACATGCAGTCCTTAAACCTGAACGTACATGTGGCTGTGTATTTGTAGAGTTAGCCACTGATAATTTACAATATTCAAATTTGCCTTACAACTTCATGTCCAGACTTCATTTCACTTTTTGAGGGGGAAACCAGGACTGGTTTGGGATTGGAGACAATGTGAGATTAAATTATACTTGTTTTAAATAACAGAGTTTTTAGAGTACTTAGACATTTTTATAATCTTTCAAAATTGCAGCCACCACAACAGATTTCATTGAATAAAAATATATTTTTTGGGGTCTGCAATGAGGTTTTGGTATGTAATTCACTCTCAAATGAATTAACTTCAGTCATTATTTTTAATTGGCAACTTCACAGTAGAAATAAATGTAAAGATGTTATAACTCATAACAGTGTACATCAGTAAACAAGAAATATGTTGCTTCCATTAGTGTTAAATTTGATATTGTTTTTCCCTCCAAATAAGGTGATACATAACAATGAATCTGGGTTTTGTGATAATGTGTTGTAATACCCTTTTTTTTCTGTTTTCCCATTAAAAGATCTATCTAAACAAAAAGCTCATGAAAGGGTGGAGATTTGAAAACAGAAAATGCCTGAGATTAGAATAACAACTGGGGATTAATACCTAAAAAGTCTCTTTAGGTAGTTCTAAAATCACTGATGTAAAGCATACAGCATTTAACTGCTTTTTGGGCTGTGGTCTCTATCAGAAAGCTGAAATTTGGGTCCTCTACTGCAAAACAAATACAGTGCAGAACACAGGTGCGCAGAGTAAAAGTTTACACAAGCTGTCAGTTCTCTCTTGAAGAATCATAACCTTCCTATGCCATATGCCCTAATAGTTGTTAGGCTGGAAAGATTTAGGAGGAGAGATGGGACGCTTTTAGCCAGAGAGTGGATTGAATATAGAATTCTTTGTGGAATGCCATTTCATTTTTCATACTATGCCCTTTATGTTTTCTTTGTGCCCTTTTGTTGTGTGTGACGAATGAGAGGATCTGTGTGATGGTAAATTGCTTAGCTTGCATGCTTCATGCACAAGAACTAGAACTCTGTCAGCTGCACACGTTGGGGACAGTTTCAATGGGTTTCTGAGCCTTTATTTCAAGTCAAATATACAGCTATGATTTTCTGCTCACAAATTAAATGCAGTTCTCATTTACGAGGTGAGTGCAATACTCAGAGACCTCACAGCTGCTCCTGACATGAAGACTAGTATTTAAAAAAAATGTTAATTCATTGTTGTGTAGGCAACTGCTGTTTTCTGACTTTATTGATTTTACATTATCTTTCATCCTGTCATAGCATTTGTAACAGCTTCAAAAAAAGATTTGACAAATCATGACAGATTAGTGAATTTCTATGCCATATAATTGCTAGTGTAATGCTTAAAACTCCTTTAAGTGGTTTGGAGTTGACCTTAGATTTATTCTTTTGATTTGGAAAAAATTCCACTTAAAACATGTAGGAACATTGAGTTTTTAGTTAAGCTTGTTTTTTAGTACATTACACACAATGTAGCTCTTTTGATGGTTAAGAAAAGAACTTCTCATAAATTTAAAAAATCATGCAAACATTTTATGTACACTTAGAGAAAGCAGCACTTTTCTTTGGCTCAGAGACTTGTGAAAGCTGTTTATGAGCCTGAGCACACAAACATGATTCATCCTGAAGATGGAGCTAACAATGGTGAACAGTTTCAGTTAAGCCACTGTCACTTAACTATTTATGGGTTTGAACTACTGTGCTGAAGCAAAATTGTCCTGTAAGCATTTTTTTGTTATTCTGAATTTGGAGTGCTATGAAGATGACATTTAAAATTTAAAAGTTTACTTTGCTTTTAAATTGGGGGGGGGGGGGGGGGGGGTTGTGCCTAGTTTCATACTATAAGATAAAATATTAGTGTTGTATTAACGCTAAAAAAATAATTTTGATTGTGCAAACTGACACCGGAAACAAAAGAATTGCTTCTCAAACCACAGCTGGTGCAGTTTGCATTTCAGCCTTTATTAAATACTAGATAAGCTCCTGAAGTGGGATAGATATGTTGGCAATAGAGAGAGGTTTGTAACTATGAAAATAGACAAATGTGTGAGATTTTTCTCTACTGCTAGGTACTTGTATCCTCATGTTTGGAAACTCCTTGGTTTTTAATGCTGTGAGTTCATACTACTACAGGGAATATTAAGAGAATCTTTCCCTTTCCTTTTTTATGTAGAAGAAAAATGAGTATTTTTGCATCTAAAATTGGATAATAGGCCCTGTAGCTGCAGGGGAGACAAAATACACAATGTGAACCTTGTTTCCATAGGTAATGGATCTGAAAGCTTTTCAAAACCTGCTGTTTGCATTATTGCTTTCATCAGGTGAGGCCCTGTTAGTGGCCCACAGTTTGTTGTTCTAGTTGAAGAGGCTCTTGGCAGTCTTTTCAAGTTTCAGTTGTGAATAGTAAGAGTGTACTGAACCATATTTAGAATTTTTTTCTTTAGCATGTGCTTTTTGATAGTAAATACTTAGGAAGAGTGTGCAGATATACAGCAATGATTTTCATTCCTGCTGTGGCTGAAACTGGAAATCAGTTTGGTCACTATTCACTGAATTCTGCTTGCTTTCTTGCTTACAAACAGATATTATCTGAAGCAGCTCCAGGAAAAGTACACATTGTTCATGGTGATATCCTGACATATAAGATGGAGAACGCTTTTCCAAAGCTCTTAAAAAAGAACTGGGAGGATGGTTAGTATTTCGGTTTGGTTTATTTCATTTTTAAGGCCTTCTGAGTTAGCCTTCTGTGATGATATAGTTGGACTTCACTCAGTGCAGGGCTTACTCTCTCCTGGTATGTTTTGAAGGTAAGGAGAGACAAGCTAACGATTTCTGTAAAGAAGGAATCAAAAATGTGGAATTTGTGTGACATTCACTTTGGTAAACTGAAGAACTTTGCAATTTACTAACCTTAGAGTGCCTTGTCTGTACAGTGATGGCTCTTGGAAAGTGTAAAGTCAAATGGTATACTTCCTCCCCATTTTTTTCCCTCCTTTTGAAGAAGGTAGAAACCACAGGCATGTTGTTCTACTAACATTTCTGTAATTTGCTTTGAAACCTTTAAGAAATTTGTTCCCAAAAATTTAGGTCTCGCATTGCTTTGGGGTCAGCAGGATACCTTTCAGTTTCAGAGGACTCTGTACAGAAGGAAAGCTCTATCCAGTTTGAGTTAGGTAATTGTTTGCGGGATTATGAAGACTCAGGTTCCTGGGAAGAATGTGTTTGATAGACAAATGGATGTACCTCTAGTCATAGTTTAAAATCATGGAAACACTGTTGTAAATTTGCTGTTCTTACAGTTTTGCTGTTCCGGAGTAGCTCAGCTGTGATCTGCTGATCAACTGAAAGCTTCTGATTTATTCAAACGTAAATGAGAACCAAATTTAACCACTTTTTTTCCAACTAATTACTGAGAATAGTAACACAGTTTTGTCAGTGTAAGACAAGTGTAAAAGGAAAGGCATAATTTTGGCATGGCATGATAAAAATTGTTTTCATATTTTAAGTCTGTGTTGATACGAGCACATCTTTCCTACTTACATGTTCTTTCATGGCAAAATCTTACCCCAAACTTTGACAGTTGCTTTTCTTCCATCAAACATTAACAGAGCCACCTGATATACATATCATTGGGAATCTGCCCTTCAGTGTTTCAACTCCTCTAATCGTCAAATGGCTTGAAAATGTTTCCAAAAAGGATGGACCTTTTGTTTATGGCAGGACTCAGATGACATTGACTTTTCAGAAGGAAGTTGCAGAGGTAAGATGTTAGTGTTTTCCAAAATTTTACAGATGCTAAGTTAAGCAAAAAGTTCTTTGCATGCAACCTTTCTTTTTCTATAGTACAAACCCAGTCTTAATTGGCTTAAGGAAGAAAGAGTTGGTTCAATTTTTAGTCTGTGTGGCTGTAAATGGTGAATTCTAATGTTGACTTAACTGCTTGGATCCTTTCATAGCATATAAATATTATTTCTTTGAAAATTCCTTCTGGATGGTTGTATTTCCTTGAGTTGTTTAATTTGTTTTTCTCTGAAGTCTAGTTTCCTCAACATTAAAAGATTCTACAGCTCCTTCCTGGTTTTACATATCTTTCTTTTCTCAGTCATTCATGCACAGTTTCATCAGCTTTTCCTTCCCTTTCAATCATCTGAAGAAACACACTCATTTATTTTGTTTGCCTTCTTAATTAAAAATAATTTTTAGAAAGACCCCTTCTTTGAATAAGGAAAAATGAAAATTTAACATTATTTCCAGTTGTGATTAAACACTTAAAGGCAATGTTTGTCAAGACCGTGGAAACTGGCTTTTTGGAACGAGACTTGAAATCAGAATTAATGGGTTGCTAACAGCTGCTCTTTGCGGAAGGGCATTTGAGTTCTGTTGCAGCAAATCCAAGAACAGATTAAGATTTTACTTTGTCTCAAAGAAGGCCAAACTAGTCTGTTATACTGTACTGCCAATTCTAGATGAGCTGATACTCCAGATCGATTGATACTAAGTTGGCTTATTCCACAGTGCTTTCACACCTAATAATTTGTTTCTGTTGCCACTGCATGAAATACATCATAACATAGAGGCTGGAAGACTTCTTGCTTTGCATTTATAAAAGCTGTATGGCTTCTTACCAGCATCTTGCTTCAAAAATTTTTTTTTTTAAAAGCTGGATTTACATCTAATTAATCTAGTGTTTGTGAATAACTTTTTCTTAGGTTGTGCAAACTATATGTGTTGTCTTAGCTTTCATCTTTCAAAGTAAAATTCTAATAGGGAAATTTTGCTGTGGGTTTTTTTTTGGGGGGTACGTTAGATTTGGAAGACTTCTACATGCAAGTGACATGTCTGCTGTCATTTTTTGGAGTCATAGAAAACCATATTGAGCTGGTTTACTGTATCCCTGAAGTCCAGATTCAAGACAATTACTGAGGTATTTCCAGTAGGTGGCTCTAAAGAACAGCACGGACAATCACCTGATAGAAATATGCAGGATTTCTTACTTTGGTGCTGAGCTCATGTGATTTCAGGCATTAAAAACATCCAGATCCTTTTTCCACAAGGACTTTGTGTAATTTGAGATTAGACCCTTGCTGCAAAATATGGCTAATGGACTATGGTGTAAAATGGAAAGTGATGATGATTTAAAGTTTTGTGACAGCAGTGAAAAATTGGCTTAGCACGGAGTGAGTGTAAATGCACTCTGTTCTTTATATAGCCGTAACCAGCTGCATATGCCATTGGTGACATGCAGATTATAGTGCTTCTGCCCTCAGCATAGTGCAATGAGATGCAAAATACCACGAACTCCTAAGTTTCTTTGTACTTAGAATGCTGAGAAATTAGAAACACTAGGAAATTTATTATCTTATTCAAGGCCATGCAATGAATCAGTGTTAATTGTTGTTGAGTTCACGTTTTGGGATCTCTTGATTCCTGTTCATATATCTATTTAAACACAAATCTGCCGCTGAAGACAAAAAGGTTCATAGTTTCTGATCTGTTCTATTGTATTGTATTTGTGTTTCCATAATTGATTCGACATCATGAAAAACTCATTTAAGAGAAACTTTCTGTTTGATGATTAGGAGAAAGGACGATAATTAAAATCTGTGTCTTTTTTTCTAGCCCTCTGGAACTGCTAAAAGTTATTCATTATGATTCGGCATATGCAATACCAGGAAATAAGAGACCAGTGTACTGCAGATACAGTAAATAAGTCGCTGCTGATACTTAAGTATCTGCGAATTTGTGTTCCTGAAAGGAAAATGTCTTGTACTCAAAAGTTTGATATCTTTACTGTATATTTCTAAGCTAAGAGCCTCAGGGTATATGCCATAAGATCAAAAGAATGGTATGCCATGAAATGGAGCCATGAGCTTTCTAATCAATTAGGATAACTTTGCCTTTCTTGCTGGTAGTAGTTTCCTGCTTTTCTGTGTCTTTGTAACACGGCTACATTGGCATGAGTTATGTCAGTATAGACCTGTTACTACAGACCACTCTGTTTTTATATGATTTGATTAAATTGAACTGTTGATAAGAACCAGTAGTTACCTTATATACTGAATGCTGAGGCCTGTTAAGGGGGATAAGGTCAGATATCCACAGCAGTTGATAATGGTACTTCTAAGTGTTGAGCAGATCGTTTTGTCTGGCTGTGGTTTGTAACATTGCTTCACCTTAAATTTGCCACCTTGGCTGGCTACTTCCTGGCCCACTTCCATTAAAAATGTGTCATACTTCATTTTAAATAGATCATCTTTGTCACTCTCTAATTTTGAGTAAAACCGGGCAGAGAGTAGTTTGCCTGAACTGTGCTCTGCCAACATGATCTGCAGGCTGGGAGGTGGGGTGCTAAACTGTTAGAGACATATAAGACAGGCGTGTTAGAAGAGCAGAATATTTAGAAATCTTGTATATAACACTGCTGTCTATTTAGAACACTAGGCAAAAAGTGCTAATAAAATGGAAAATAATTCAGATTTTTTAGCAGCAAACAGAAGAAAATTTACCATTATGTTTTCATAACTGATATAGTTTAAATATAAATACTTATGTTCTAAGAAAAAAAAAAAAAAAAAAGTTGTATTGCAGATAGCAGCTTGTGCACTAAAACGTGTTTAAGATCCCTTTATGTGGTCAGCTTTGCCAGATTAATTCTTCATGAGGATTAATTTCTGTGACGTTTTGCTGAGTCATTGATAATGGGGTATTAATATGCCTTTATGAAAATCATAATCTTATGGCATAGCTCACTGAAGAAAACAATAAGGATTTGATCCTAAGGTAGTTGTTGAGAGTGGCTGATAATGAGCAGCATTAGAAGAGCTGTCAAGTGCCACCTTGATTGCATTTCAGGTTAGGCTTCAGAATCTGTGTCTTGTTTTATGCCTTTCTTAAACTGTAATACCAGACACAAAGATGTTAGCAGAACTCCAGCATGGTTTACTTAGGACAGTTTCAGATATTATGTGTATTTTAAAAGTAGAAACAAAGAAACTTTTGAGAACTGGGGGGTAAAGCCTGCAGCACTAGGTCAAGTTACAGAAGTATGGGACAAACCTTCATCAGGCCCTGTTGCAATAGGGTAAGGGACAGTGGTTTTAAACTAAAAGAAGGCAGATTTAAACTAGATACAAGGAAGAAAATTTTTACAATTAGGGTGGTGAAACGCTGGAACAGGTTGCTGAGAGAGATGGTGGATGCCCTATCCCTGGAAGCATTAAAGGTCAGGCTGGATGAGGTTCTGAGCAGCCTGATCTAGTTAAAGACATTCCTGCTAACTGTGGAGGGGTTTGGATTAGATGATCTTTAAAAGCCCCATCCAGCCCAAAACTGTTCTATCATAGTGTGAGTATATTTTCAGTATTTTTGTGTTCCTTCAGCAGTGCCATACTCAGGCAATGTTCCTACTGCTGTGATTGAAGTGGTTTGAGATGTTACTGCCTAGAGGTGGATGTTGTTGGTTTATATCCCTTCTGTAGGTGGGAAGCAGGAACTAACTGCATGGGACTTGTCAGATTGTTTTGTGGGAAGTAAAGACTGGCTTGTTTGCATTGGCATTGGAAGGACTGAAAGTGTGGTCATTAGACCTGTTTCATTTCCACTGCAGAGGTTAAGGAAGTGCTTATCTGATTGCATTGTTAGACTTTTCAGCCTGGTTTTTTCCCCCCCCCAAGAACAATAAGGGATAGTTGGTTTTATTTTAGTAGGTTTCCTCTGAAACAGTAATGAAAGTAGATTTAAATTCTGATGTGGATAAAAAGAATCACTGAGCTTTCTTTCGGAAAAATCTTTGAAAAGTATTTTATTTTCTCTGTGTTGATTCTTGAACTACCTTTCAGGAGAGCTGGGTTTAAAAAAAAACAAAACCCACCACCACCAAAATGTAAACAAAGAAAAAACAACCCAAAACAACCAAACCACTCACAAAACTTGAGCAGTGCATTTAATTTTCTTTTTTCCTGAATAGATAATAAGCATGGCAGCATGTCATGAGTAAGCTTTTCATGTGCAGTTATGTGTTGTAAAGCTGTTACCAGATATGCAAATTTGGTTTCATCCTTTATTTTTTATTAAGGTAATGGTAAATAAGAACAGAATCTTCTAAATTCTATTTCTTCATCCTTAGTGAAATGTCTCTTTCCATTTGAGACTTCTCATATGTCTTGCAAGGTCATGTAAGTGTAGAAAACCTCCATCCAGGATACTTTTTAGATAGTCTTTCTAAGAATTTTTTAGGGGAAAATGGGAGAATTACTAAATTGCGCTTTAAAATATTAGAGGTCCTTTCCAACTCAAAGTATTCTATGAAATCCTCTTACTGTTAGGCACTTTATATTGTAAAGTAGTTCCAGCTACCTTCCTTGTGTGTATTGAATAACAAAGAAAATTTTTGTTTCTATCTGATTCTGAGTTTATGGAACTTTGTTTCATCTTGGATGAGGAAAAAATAGCAATTTGATACAGAAAGAGCAGAAAGAAAGCATGTGAGAATACTGTCAGCTGGTGTTATGTGTGTTTTGATTCCTGCAGTCAGAACAGTTTTAGTTCTCTTGGGCTTAAAAAAAATACTTCTGTCACTCGTTAAGTTCTGCAGAAGTTCAAGGAGCTCCTTTTTACGCATATTTGATTTCAGGACAGAGGTTGTAAGTTAAGATGGTGTATTACTGAAATGCTGCTGCCTTGGAGAAAAAAATTCTAGATGAACTGGGCATAAACTTCGATACAAGTTCTTAACTGTCTTGTGGGTTGTTTTCTTTTCTTTTGACTTCTGCTTTGATTATACTGAAAATCACACTTTAGCATGATTGACCACTTGGTCATCTCACTTTCACTGACATATGTGTTTCGATTCTTCAATAGAGACTTACCGCTAATGCAGGAGGTAAGCAACGTAGCAGACTATCTATTATGGCTCAGCATCTCTGCACTGTTGAAAACCGTTTTGTAATCCCAGGCCAAGCATTTGTTCCAAAGCCAGAGGTAAGTTTTAATGTATTTTGGGGTGGGGGGGTTATGTTAATTTGTCAGTCAAGCAGTATATCTGATTTTGAATAAGGAACACAGTTGGGCACTCTAGTTCAACACCTCCATACTGCAAAAGTGGAGTGATGTGATACTCCTGTAAATGAAGCATACTTGCTTCAAGAAGGTGTTTGTCTTTTTGATTCATCAGAACTTTGACCTTCAAACCTGCAAGAGAAGCATAGTTCTTTGGGTGTTTGTAGAAAGGGAGGTTAAGATTTAATGACAGGGTAGTCTGCTAGGATTGTAGCATCTTTGGAAGTCCTGCTTCATTTATAAACAGTTTAGTAATATGCCTAGAAATGTTGATGGGTCTGATAAATAAAAGCATTTCATTTGTCATCTTTGTCAAAGATCTCTAATTTTACCATGTCTATAATTTTGTGTTTCACCCTACTTGTCCTTAGCATATTTAACTCCCTCCTATTCGCTGTAGCACTTTGTCACCTACATCCCACTGCCTGTTTAAAAAAGTAACATTTTTTTCTCCCTCCTATCTTCTGTTAAGTGAGTAGAGAACAGTTTCTTTGCTGTTCTCTGATTGCCACTGTTTTTTATTAATAGCCATTATGATTACAGCAACCAAGAATTAATAAACTGCATTTTGAAAAGACTGCATCTTTTGTATTAGTAAAAATATGTGCCTGACAATAAGAGGGATCTCTTTCCCCTGAATGCATGTGGAAATCTACTGTTTTGTTTCAGAAATTACTTCCAGTTTATGAAATTCTTCTTATCCGTTCATCAATAAATCTTTGTGGTGGTTTCAGGCTATGCCTTTAAAATTTAGTTACAGATTTTGAGCAGAAAAGTAGAAAAATATAAATAAATCACTATTGGGTGTAAAAAGGAAAACTAAAGATTATTCTAAACAAGTTCATTGGGTAAATGTCTAGGATAAGAGGAGCTGTACCCTAACAATTCTTCCCTTTTCTCTTCTGATCTTAGCTGTTTTGCTTCGCTCGGGAGAGATAGTCTGCATGCTTTGGCTGGCCTTGGCTAAGTCTAACCCACTGCTTCTCTCTCTGCTCCTTTCTCCCTTGGGACGGGGCAGGGAGTCAGTGGTACAGCTTCCCTGGTCTCTTGGGTGAGGGGGGTTCATGTTGTTTGCTAATTGTAAATATCTGTATAATATTGTAAATACTGTATATTTTGTACACATTCATTGCATTCCATTGTAGAGTGTAGATTTTGCTTGTAAATACAGCTTCATTTGCTTCTGAGTTGGTCTGGCAAAGTTAATGTTGGGGGAAACTTCAATCCACCACAGTCTTCCACCTTATCACAGTGTATCTTTTAGTGTTTTTTCCTGTTCAAATTTATCTTCTTGAAAAACTTTGGAAGGTCATTCCCTCTGCTTTATCTGGTCCATTCTGATGATGATTTACATTTTTATCAGTATTTCTTGAGCAAGTAACTGTTCTGTACTGAAAAGATCCTAGCTGACTTAGAAATAATTCAGAGTTGTGACAAATGTCTTAGTATAAGCAAATCCTACAGGCATGTGGTGCTCTGATGAATAAAAAAGGCATTACCAATAAAGGCAAGCATATTTTTATTTAATTTATTTCTTTGAGTTAAAACAAATATTGCTTATATTGCAAAAGCAGAAAGTATAAATCTTTGAGACAGACCTGGCACCTTTTTTCGTTGTAATTTGATTCCTTCAGACTCCTGATGTAGATTGATCTTCTGCTTCTTATAGCTGTAGAACTGACGTGGTTTTAGATATTACCATTTCCAATAGAATCTTTGTTTCTTGGAAACCTCTTCTAGTGTGCCGTGAATGGAGTATCTCAGAGCTTGATTTCTGTTTAATAGCTCTACAAAGAAGTTCAGATACCTCTGTTTTAGGAAAAAAAAAAAATCGCTGCTTATGTAGTGGATGGGCATTTAATTTTTCTCATAGTATACAATTACTACTTTCTTAGGACCTCCTAGAAAAACACCTTTTGTTCTTACTTTGCAAATATTAGTTTTAATTCACATGCATACACACCTTAATGCCATGTTTTTGGGGAGTGAGTTGTTAACCTAATTTGATCAATGAATGAATAATATTTATGGAGTGGTGTGGCACAGCAGTGTGTCTGACCAAAGAAAATTCAGCTTCTGTGTCATAGTTAAGTCTCTGCAGTACCAAATAATTACTGATACATTAGGAATAGTACAACACAAGCTCCGTGATGGGTACCTGTGAAACTCAAAATGGCTATGTAACAGTAGTAGTACAAGCAAGGCGTATTTCTGTTCTCTATATATTAAAAACTCTCTATATATTGGATTCATAAGACATTCCACTCTCTCAAATGCTCTAACAGAAGATGTTTCTTTTTCCACAAAGTGGACATGCCATGTAAGCATTCTGTCATACAGTTTTAGTGAATTTCAGGCTAATGATATGGGGATTTAAAATAGTATATAAATATAGAAAGGAGAATAAAAAAGAAAATGCAACCGATTGGTTTTGTTCAAAGACTCATACAGCATTATCACATTACTGAATTTAAAGGCCTGGATCATGCCCCTTTTCATTCCCTTAATGTTTGCTGCCCAATTAACATCAATTTGATTGTCCTTTAGGGAAGAATTGAGATAGAATATATGCTGCCAGTGGCCCATCTGAAACGAACTCTGTATGTTTAAATAAATGGTTAAAGGATCTAAAACCAAAATGAGAGTTAAGAAACTAAATTTAAGCAAAAGGAGCTATTTATCACCGTCGTATATTGCATTTTACACTAATAGAATACACGGGAATGAGCCTGAAACAGACCCTCCAGGAATAAATAAAAGGACATAAAGTTTTTTTAGAAATCCAGAAACATAAAAGAAAATAAATGATGCCTGTGTTATTTGGACTGTAAAAACCTACTTTGTGCAAGTACAAGCCAGAATGCCTCAAAGTTTTTCGTGAACACAGATAATTGAGTTTTTATACTGTGTGTCACAGTTTGCAGGTGTTCTCATCGTCATGGTGACATTTCTGTTGTCATATTGGTAGCAGTTGGTGAATGTTGTGTAGACAATGCCAAGTAGACATTTCTTTCACAATAATAAATTAAACCCACAGCAGGTGGCAGTTGTGGGTGGGAGAGCCATTTATGGCAAGATCTGAATGATACTGCTGATTCTTCAGCCTGATACACAGAATGCACGATGTAGCTAAGGTGTGTGCAGATGTGTCTGCTATTTAAAAACCATAGAACTGGGCTTCTTGGACAAAGAATGGTAGGATTTTCTTACTTCCTAGCATCATAATTAAAAGTGTAAAATACGCTACAACACATGGTATGTTACCAATAACCTGTTTTGCTAAGTAGAAGCCATCGGTCATTAATTGTACTGTCAGTTATAGTTCCTTTTTCTTCAAGAAACATTACTTGGAAAGTCAAAAAGAATTGTTTGAAAAATCAACAAAAATAAGTAGCAGACTTAAGCATTGTTTCCTATTTATTCTTTCTGTGGATGCCTCTATAAATGAAACACCTTGCTTAAACGTATGCAACCTAGCTGCTATATGGCACATTCTTTGAAATAATCAAACTATACTTAGCACACCAAAAAAGCCTCAGTGGACAGAAATAACTGTATTTACACATAGTCCTGCAGGTTGTAACCTGCGCTGCTCTCCTGCTCTGTGGATGGGAAATGGTGCTGCTTTGAAGGGTAAATCCATGCTTCTTGCTGCTTTTTGAAACAGGAAGTACAGAAGATTACACCCGCGATAAGCAGAAACCCTGCTGAAATGAATCCTGTATAAACCGCTCCTCCTGGTTCATGTTTACTGCTTTCTGGAGTGTTCTGATCCAGAAAATTTGAAATAATTTCTCTTGTGTACCAGCATGTTGGTACTAATCCAAAGATTCCTGCAAGAATGAAGCAGACTCCTCCAGCAAAACAAGCGTGACTTTTGCTGTCGGTGTCCCCTCCCAACTTGGTACATTTCATTCCAACCGTAGTGATGCAGATCCCAAAGGCTGATAGAATACAAGACAGTACCATGGTGGTCCGTGCCGTTTGGATGTAGATGGGGAGAGAGAGAACAGAGTATTTCAGGGTACAGCTAAACATCCCAGTGCTGTACCATGTGCAGTCCATCCAAAGTCCTTGCATCTGTGTTATAGCCGTTATTATATTTGAACCAACATCTGCATTAACCTTCCAGTTTGGTAGCAAGGTGGCTGTGATATCTCCAAAAACACCAAACAAAGCCAGAATAAAAGCAAAGAACTGCAGACTTGCTGATGCCATGATGATTATCTGCTGTCACCTTTTGTCTGCCCGTTTCTCTCTTGTAAGTGAATGCAACCGGCTGGTAGCTTCGTAGCCAAGGCTGTAGCCTTTTGTGTAGTAGGGAGGAAGGGGAGGAGGGGAGGTGAAGTGCAAGGAAGAAAAAAAAAGAAATCAACAAATGAAAAAGCTTGCATGTAAAATCAGAGCTATCTGAATGTGTATCTGAACGTGACCCTGCAGCAGATGAGAACAGCAGAGCAGCTGTACACAAGGTACTTGAAAATAAATGATGGTAAATGGACAATGTTTTAGAATTACTCATAAGAAGGAGCTGCTGCCCGCTGCTGCCCTTTCATACATGATTGCAAGCCATCAAGCAAAACTCATTTTACTGGGGTTGTATTTGGTACAGACTGCAGGCTTACTAGACAAATATACATTGTAAATGGAACATAAAAAACTTTTACATTAGAAGTCGTTGTGGAAAAACGCTGAGGTACAAAATACCTCGTACTCTTCAAGTACCTTCTTTAAGTGTGCTGCTGTTTGTAGTCAGCTCCTGTTGACTATGTTTTAATAATGAATGCTGTAAATAGTAACTTTTATTTAAGGTATAGCTAAAGGTACCTTTTTCAGTGATTTAAATACTGTCATTTTTATAATAACTATTAGGAAATGTGTTTTTGAAGGAGAATAAGGTTGAACTTAGTTTTTGCAGTGTTTTTTGCAATTAAGTCATGTGACTTTTCTAAATGAGTATTTTATTTTTAGGCAGAGATTCTCAGTCCTTGACTTAGAGCAGCAGTATTGAGCAAGTCATAAAAGTGAATATGATCTGCTTTTGTCTAGAAAACAAAACACTGTTTTTTCAAAGATATGAAACATCTCAGTTATGTAAGTACATTTATTTTTTTTAATCAGTCACTTACCTGTCTGAAATAATTTCCAAATTTGCCATGAAGTGGAAGTTTCAAAAGTTCAATATAAAACCTCCCTGCTGTTCTTGCACAGAGTCAAATTTTACTTGACAGATGAGAACACTGTAGGCAGTGTGATAACTGTGCAGCTGGGAAGACAGAACTGTTACATCAGCTGGACTGTTGGGATAGCAGGCAAGGAACAATAGTATGTAAACCTCTGTTAGGAGGATGAGAAATGCTGTCGTGCCTTTTGAGTGGGGCTGTGTAACTGGCAGGCTTTGCTTTGTATCAGGGTCATTAAGGGCGGTCCTCAGTCTGGACTGTGTTTTCTAAGATATTATCTAAATACGAACAATGATACTAAAATTGGTCTTTAGCATTAGAAATGTTTTTTAAAGCCATAAATTGTAACCATAGACAAAGTTGAAGTGGAACACAAAATATCTGCAACATTGTACTCTTTTTTTCAGTTCATTTTACATAAGACAGCAAGGTTTTGATCAATATGTATTCTAGCACTCTTCAGTGGCATTGCCTAAAAACTAATCCTCTAATTTATGTATCGTACGTAGTTTAGGTAATTGTTCAAGGATGTGCTAACTTTGTCCAGCATCTATGTATTAAAAATGTTTATAGTGAAGGTGAGAACATTAACAGATTTTTAAAATCTTGTTCCAAAGACCTGCCTGTTTCTAAGTCACTTCAGTTCGTTCAGACTGCAAAGAGTTCCTTTGGCAAATACCTGTCATTCGCTGTTTGGGCCCCATGGGAAAGCTGCTTAACTTCCTTTTGCAGAAGAAACTGACATGTCTGGATAGCTCAAAACTCATGAAGAAGTATATTCTGGAACAGCTATTTAGGATCTTGAGTTAGCCTTTTTCATTGCTTCCTTTTAAGATTTCATCATCAACAAATGTGCAAACATAAATGCAAACTGATGCAAACAGTAGCCATACATTACATTTAATGGGATGAATCAAATTAAAGGCATGATAAATTCAAGTATAAGCACTGCAAGTGTCATAAAAAGCACAGTTAGGTTTCATTGCTGTTTGTATAGCACTTACAGCTGGATGTGAGGTCTGAGATGTTTTCTCCACTGTAGATGTCCTGGAAAAATGCAGCTCCTCTTGAATGGAACTATCCCTTCGCATATAAAACTGCATTGGCATGTATTAACAAAATTTCTTGGAATGTTGTTTTTTTTCTGTTCTCCACAGCAAGTGCATTACTGCTGTTTGTGCACTCTCTTAGTTCCATCTACCCGAGAATAAAGGAGTACTTTGTTTAATGAGTTTTGTTTGACAAACACTCAGTAAGAGAAAGCAGAGAGATTATGCAGAAAAACACATGAAGGCCCTTAGTCCTAAATACATAATGATATCTAGGTTCTATGGTGAAAACTCTGAACAATGATTAGGAGTGAAATCTTGAGAATCCAGAAACTCTGTAGACTTGGGGATTTGGGGGGCAGCAGCAGGGCAGGGGGGATGCATTTATGTTGAGCTAAGAGCCAAAGCCAGAAGGGTTTCTTGTTTGTCTGTTATTGGAGTTTTTTCACTACAGATAATCTTATTAAGAGTTTAAATTTCCTAAGAAAGAGCTATGCCTTTAATTTGTAATTGGAACAGTAGGACATTTCTATTTAGCTACAGGTTTTCCTTGTCACTTCTTGATACCTTTATTCTTCTGTAGGTCATCCTATACCTTGCTACCTGTGTATGAGTCTTGTGTAAAAGAATGAAGGAAGAAAGCTAGTAATAAGGCTCATATGGTAACTGGAGTACATCAGAGAAGTGGTCTTGATATAGTAGTACTTGAAATCCAGAAGAGGAGCAGAGCCTCTCTGAGTGTAGCAGTGATATACCCACAGGTTCTGTGCCTGACTTTTGGGTTCCTGAGGTCCTGTTTGTGAGCCTGTTGTGAGTGGAGTTAGTACAAAGCTGCTCTTACACAAAACTTAGATTATTACTGTTAGTGCAGCAACACAGTTATTTTCTGCTGGAAGTGAACCAAAATGAAATTCTTGCATTGGAAACCCTTGCACCAGAACAAGATTGCTATGGGATACAAGTATCTGGTATTAGACCTAACATTTGTCTGTACTAGACAGATAAAATGCTGGTTCTGAACACTTGGTTGGTTGAAGAGCTGGCTTAGAAGTATTCTAGTAGGATCTCAGTCTCTTGTAATGAAATTGTGATATGCCCTGCTTAGGTTTCACTTCCCTGTGAGTAAATTACAGCTTGAAAAATAGTGTGTGGGCTTGATTTGAATACATGTATTGCCCACCATGAGACCTTGATTGTCAACAATTAGTAAAAATTGTCTCCTTTAAGCTTACTCTGATTTGGAGTGTAGATTTCATCAAGGCAGCAGCATTCTTTGAATTAAAGTGTTCTGTCCTGTGTTCTTCCTACTCTTACAAAGCACAGATCCTCATTGTACAGATACACTGAAACAGCAAGGGACAAATAATTGCTTTACTCTTGACAGTTCAGGATATATCAGTTGAATAATTTTCACATTAATTATTTTGTAAGGATTAAGTATTATTTAGTAAGCATTTCTTAACATGCTTGGTGGGGTGAAAGCAAGCGTTACTAGTGAAATGTTCAGCAAATTAATTTGTGTATTTTAAGTGCTCATGTGTTCTCTTATTGGCTTTCGTAATTCTACTCAGTATTTTATGCATATTTAAGAAGGTTAGCGAAAAATAGCGTGTATCATTTTAAAGGAGTAGCCAACTAGAAATGAAAAGCTTTCCCCTGTATCTGTTGCTATAGTAACCAGGCAGCTTTCCTGGGGTCCAAAGAAAACGCTGTCTATAATGGAACAAATGCTGAGAAATGCTGTGTTTTGTTTCAGAAGCAGAAATTATTGCCCACTGGCCTTGGGACTATGAATTGAGCTGTTTCTCTCTTAAACTGTTCACTGCATCAAGGTTGTGTCACATTTTTCTCCAGCAATATCAGTTAATGATGCAGATCCAACTGACAGAGAGCCCTCATACCTCACTTACAAGCAGTTCTGCAAAACTGAGGTGACTCGGAGATTCCAAATGGTCTCTGCTGGTTTTCTTATCCCTCATTTTGTGGGGAAAATACCTTGGTTTATTTCTTAATAGAAGTGTAGATAAATACAGACACATGTAAATAAGCCCTTACTGTTTCTCTACAAGGAGCTTAGGTGGTCATATGAAGTATGTATTTGCCCTCTTCCACTGTGTGAACACGAGTTTCCTCTGTATTCCTGTGGTCATCCTGACAGGTAGTGGCTTTATGTAGCAAAGGTAGAAGCTATCAACCCTTGAGAGACTCAGAAACTGCTTTGAAAAAATTAATGTGTGCACATTTCACTTCAGATTCCCTGTGGTCCTTTTTCTCCTCTTTTTTTAAATAAGCTCTTTTGTCTTTATATTTTAGTAATGTTGGAGGGTTTTTTCCTGTCTTATTCTTAACTCTAGCTTTCAGAAAAGGTGGAAAAGTAGAGAAACAACAGTGCTAGCAGTGCTAATACTGGAAACTTGCTTTGTTTTTTTCCATCATCACAGTTAATCGGTATTTGCTTTCCTTTCTCTAGCCAGTATTTTCATTCAGCTTTGTAAGTTTCTGTTTACATGAAAAACTCAAGGTCACATATATTTCACAGCTTCTGTCAAAAGCAAATCTAGTACCTCTGCTACTTGACATACTTGACAGCTGAACTGTTCCCACTGAAAGTACAACCTGGATGGATGGCACCTGTGTGTTAGAAGAGTATGTCCACATCAGAGGTTGCTGTGATGTAATTGATTTTAAAAAAAATATGCACAAAACATTGAGCAGTTCTTGTTTAAGCAGTATAAAACCCCACAAAACTTCACTTTTTAAAAGTACTCTCCTGCTATGGGTATTCTCAAACAATTCGTACGCTGAGAGTGTGCTTTGTTCTTTGGCCTGAATGTATCTTCTGTTTTAGTCAGAACTAGCACGTCTTCAGTTTAATTGATGTCACACAGAACCTGTCCTATGAATGCCAATATTGACTTTCAAACCTTTCACAAAGATGGAAGCTTGTCCGTTCTTTTAATCAAGTCTGAATATTTTTAAATCTGGCACTGAAAAATTCTGTACCCACCCAGTACTTGTACAAATGGTACTAATTCTCAGCAGGCTTCTCTGCAGAAATTTTTCATTCTTACTGTTGTTAATGTCTAGTGTGGAAGATGGGCTGTTTTATCTGATGTTGTGGAGAACTTCATTTTTAGCCCAACTTCTGATTTAATGCAGAAATACATACATAGGCATATATATATATATATATATATATATATATGCATGTGTATACTGAAGGGAGGATATTATTCCATTCTGTTTTTTCAAACACAGGGAAAGTGACTTCTGTGAACTAAAGTGGCTTTTAGATTTCTATTCTATTCTATTCTATTTGTAAAGGATGCTTGACAAAATACCAACTTTGTAGAATCACGCAGATACGGTTTTGGATGAAATGTATTACACAGTGTAAATACAGAGTTGTATGATCATTTAAACTGAATGCAAAACTTATTTCTATCAAACTTGTTCCTTTGTAGACTAGAATTTAAAAATCTTAATATGTTGAAAATAATTCCTTGGCTTACATTTTAGAAATGCCCTAAAGCAACAGAAAACATGTAGGGAATGGGTTTGATTTCTAATTATAATAGCAATTTTCTCCAACTGCCCTTCAGCCTGTGTATCAAATAGTGTCTAATTTCTGTATCATGTCAGAATTGTCTTGTGGAAGGATCTGAAGCAGGAAGAGCTAATTACTTTACAGATTACATGCAAGTTATTCTAGATGGTGGAGGTGCCATGGGGAAAAAAGTACTAAGTACTAATGGCATGCAAAATAATTGGAAATATGTAGATAAGTAAGACTAAAATTCTGCAGGGCCTTGAAAGTTAAGCCAGATCATTATATTCAAATGCTCTGACATTGGTTACTGCACAGCTATATGACCTGTTACAATTATATCTTGCTGTGTTCAGCCTGGTTCCTGGTGTCTCACTGGTAAACTTACAGTATTTCAACTCACTTTTGTCTGTCTTTTCCATATAGGTGGACGTGGCTGTGGTGCATTTCACTCCACTGGTGCAACCAAAGATACAGCAGCCATTCAAGCTAGTAGAAAAAGTGGTTCAAAGTGTTTTTCAGTTCAGAAGAAAATACTGCTGCCGCGGAATTGCGTAAGGCTCTTGAGGGAAAGGTTCTCACTAATGCTTGTGAAAAGTTCTGGGTAATGCTTTTGAAAATGTCAGCTACTAAAAGCAGCTGAAAAACACCTGTAGTTATGTGTTTGATTTTATTCCTCCCATTTTAAACATGTCGTCATAGTTCATCAGATCTTTCCATTTTAGAATGCTTTCTGAATAAAAAACATGAGAAGAATTGCTTTGGGCTGTAGTTGCATAATTACTGTGCAATATTGTCATCCCTATTGAAGTTGTTAAAATTACTGGAATAAACTGGGGAGCTTTCCAACAGTTTTTCTGTCTCAGAAACCCATCCACTAACTACAGCATTTGTTGGTTGGGTTAAAAACTGAAAGTGTCAGAATTCAGAACCAGAGATGTCAGTAGGAGGAGGGAGAATGTAATCTGTGGGAAATTTTGCTTATTTGGGAATGATGTCAAAAGGTCAAATTCTTGTTTCTGTTTTTGCCCTTTTATGGAGTTTGTCTTGCTGAGAGAACTTACTAGGTTCTCTGACTGTTGTGAGCAAGCTGCAGTCTGTTCACCAAGGATCCTGTTAAAACCCCAGCATGGCCATGTCTTTGACTTGGTATGGGAAAACCCCAGCATTCAGCATTGTAGAAGGTGTTGACACTGCTCCTGTTAGGACTGGTGGCATGCTGCTGCAGATTGGGCTATAACTGAATGTTGCTGGGCATGGTTCTGGGCCTGGTGCAGTGTAGAATTAGGGTGGATGTCACCTTATTGAACTACAGGCCTTCTTATGTCACTATTTTAAAGGTGAATGAATGTAGAAGTTTGCCTTCAGTTTTGGGTTGGTTTTGCTTGAGGCAGTGAATGCCATTGATGTCTGGGATACAGGCATTTGATCTGAAGCAGTACCAGTTTGCCTGAGTTAAGGGTTTGAGTATGCCTTTGGAGGTAGGTGGGAAATGAGGTATCTGAAGTCTAGATTTGTATTTGATTTACAGAATGGTGGTTTGTGGGGTTTTTTGTGAAAGAATGGTTTCAGTTGACAATATACGCAGAAGGCAGTCAGCTTATCCACATTCTGTAGCGTATTTTTGCCGAAGTTTAAGAGAAAAGACAACTATTGTGTAATCTCAGTTTGCTAATAACTGCTCTACATTCTTTTGAGGCATGGGAGGGGAATCTGAACTTTTGAACACCATGTATCCCCTAGCAGCTTATATACTTTAGCCCCAGAATGCAGCTAAGAAACAATCCTCTTATTCTTTAGTTGACCTGAGAAAAATAGCCAATGTTGGTGTATAATAAGGCTATTAAGTTCATTATAAGCTATGTCTAGCACATATACAGTATAAAACCAAATAGAATCAGTTTACATCTGTATGTAAATTCTGAGATCTAAGATGTAGTATGGAAGAGTAAGCTAGGAAGTCCATGAAGAAAAATACTGTAGTTTGAATTGCTATTTGTAGACCTTTGGAAGACAGCTCATAGACTATATGTAATAGATGGTTAAACATTTTTGGCTCCAGCTATGTCTTTTTACTACCAAACCAGAGAATAACTTAAGGAGGGATATTAAAATCAGGATTAATCTATTTTAACCTTGCTGACATGGATGCTGAACTAATGGGGAGATTTTGGACTTGAAGTAGCACATACTTTAAACTAGGTTGTTCCCAGAAGTTGCATTGTTCTCTTGTCATTTTAAACTCTTGCTTAACTTTGTATTCTATCTGCCCTCGAAGAGTCACCTATCACTTTCTTTGAAACACACAAAACCCTCTGACTGGCTTGCCCAGCCAGCCTGCAAAGCACAGCCGGTGTTACTGTATTAGGTGCACAGCATTTTTAGGTCTTACACAGGACTTAGGACAAAAGCAGATCATTTGATAATCGAGACACGCACATCTACTATGTGCGAACTTTCAGCTTCCTGCATTTTTATGAGAAAAACCAACCAACCAATCAACCCAACAGCCCCTCTTGAACCAGTATTGTTCATTAAAATTTGGGCAACTTGTGACAGATGCTAACACATCTGGCCACAGAGTAAGTGAACTGATATGACTATCTGTGAACAGTGACAGAGCTAAAAATAGACTTTAGGACTCCTGGCCTATTGTCAAGTTCTAAATATTAAAAGGTGAATGATACTTAAATACTCCCTTCCTCCTTCTTGGCTTTTTCTCTGGCATTTTCAAACACTTAGCCTGAAAGAACGTCATATGGTTTGGAGCTGATCTGTTTTGCACAACTAAATCTGCTATTGCTCTCTAAACATGAGGGTAACTTGAAGGTGTCTCTGTGTGCATAGCCAAAGTTCTTTTGAGTGTGAACACATGTGCATGTGTTTAATGTGCAGTGTACATATGTGCTTCCCTTGTCATTATTTGCATTTTCAGAAAAGGGGCTCTTAGGGGTCTCCATTTGCTTATTAGATAATGCACCAGAACAAAAATAACGACATAGTCGTAAATCTGTATTGAGTAAACTCCCAAGAGGGCCCTGTTACTCTTCATGGAAACTGAATTTTTGGGCTGAATTGTTTGAATTTGTTTGTCTTCTCCCCACACCTTCTAGGACCTTGTTTCCTGAAAGTGGACGTTTGGAAAGAACTGAACAGCTGATGATGACAGCGAATGTTGATCCAACTCTGCGTCCCTATCAGCTCTCCATGTCACAGTTTAGAAATCTGTGTAATACATACAGGAAAATGTGTGATGAAGACCCAAGCCTTTTTGTGTACAATTACAGAGAAGAGCTAAGGCAAAGGAAGAAGATGAGGAATTTACTTAAAAGTAGCAGTCAGCCAAAACAGCCTGAAGAGGAAAATCAGCTGTAACAGCTGTAATTGCAGCAGACTTTCTCATTAGTTTTAACTCCTTGAGCTAGAGTTGTTGATTCGGTAATGGAAGCTTATATATTCCTACATCTGTGCAGGTATGGAAGGACTACTTTTGAGAAAGCGGTGAAGAGAGAGAGGAGGCTTTCCCATTTTACTTATTCATTCAGCTGCTGAGGAAAGTGCAAAGAGTCCAGTTACAAGGTGCCTACAGGTTTTTTTTTCACTTCAGGGAGATGTCGAGAACACATACCAAGAACAAGGTATGTTGCGAGATGTGTAATTAAGGTGGTATACTTCTGAAATAATTGAATTCTGTATGAATTGAAATGTAAGAAACACTTTTCATAGTTTGACAGGGAAGGTGGTGGTTGGGGTTTTGTGCTCTTATCTTGGCAAATGCTATGTGCAGAGTAATTGAAAAGAAAAGCCAAAACTCTTGTATAAACATAATAAAGTGACTGGCTTAAAGGATGATAAAGTGTACAGATTGCCTCAAGGTCTGCTGATACTCATTTATGCAAAAGCAAAGAATTTGGGATTTAAAGCTCCAACTGGAGAAAAGCAGCATGATAAAAAGTAGAAAACATGGCTAAGTACAATACTTACTTGTCTTTTACTATACAGGCTGGTAGAGGAAATAAAGTAAAATAAAAGATTACAGGCCCAGCTTTGTTTTTTTTGTATTTACACATATGTATAAACAGCATCTTGAAACTTACAAAACCAAAACTTCGGCACTGTTGTGCACTAAAACATTAAAATAACTTAATTCTGCTTTAAATAAAGCAAAAATGAAAACCAAAGAAATAAAATGCCCAAGGTATTGAAAAATTCATTTTGAAACGCTATTTTCCATTGTAATCCCATCTGCTCCTCACTAGCGCTTTCCCCACACTACTTAAAATACCAATGAGGCCATCCTTCCCTTGCCCCTCCCCAAGAACACTACATCATCTTAACTGCTTGAAAGGGATGAACTATTTTACAAACCTTGGCCAACTTAATCTATTTTTAATCCACAATAAATTAAAATAACTTAAGAATCCTTTACAGCTGTTTTTTGTGGAAAAAATGTATTAGTGCACAAAATCAGATTAGTAGTTTTCCTGCAACTTCCATGTATCTACTAATTTTAAAGCAAATTAAGTTTGTTGCATTTTATGTGGACTTCAAATGAATACTTTAAATAGAGTGCTTAGGAAGCTAGGATTTCCCATGCCTCTCCGCAGCTTCATAAAAACAGTCCTCGTTAACTACAGATGTCAAACTCTGGACGCTAAATTCTCTCTCTAAAATAGAGTTCAGGTCTAGGTTTGCAGCATCAGAGTGACTGTCAAAGGACTGGTGGCGTTCTTGCATTGCCATTAAAGTTCCTCTGTTACGCTTTGTGCTGTTTACTTTTCTCTTCACTGGGCAAAAATGGCCACGCACCAGCTTGGGATGCCCTCCTGTTTCAAAGCCATCTCCTTTCTCGTTTTCAGCAGCCTGATCCCGCTCAGAGTCAGTACTCGGTTCCTCTGAAATCTTCAGCCGCTGGAACTGTATTTCAATGTCTTTTGTAGGGCTGCCCTTCTTTAGGCTCTGATAGTCATTATTATCATCATCATCACTGAGAATATCAGATTCTTTGACAAGAACATTAGAAAAGTCAGATGCAGAGCTCTGCACATGTTTATCAGGAGATGAATTTTTAGGCTCCTGTATGCTCTCGGCAGTGTGGCAGCTACTGCTTTGAGTACTGCTGCTCAGGCTGCACTCGTCGGAGTCTGGGAAGGTGCCTTTCCCTGGGTCACCATTCCACTCGCTACTGGATGAATTCTTCAGTACCTTCAAGGACCTTGTGGATGCTGTGTAGAGGAAAACAGCAGTTTTACTTTTTCAGCAAAACATCAGCTGGCTATACTGTCTGCATCAATAGCCCACTTATAATTAGCGTATATAGTCTCATTTGATAATCACCCCAGGTCAGATATGTCAATATTCTGCTACTGACAGTGCAATCCAGCGTCAGAGATTTCATTCCACCCACCTCAGAGCTCCATGCTTGCTTTCAAATCCTCCCAAAATAGTCATAATGGTTTGCACAGATTCATAGGATCAAAGAATATTAGGGGTTGGAAAGGATCTTCAAACATCATCAAATCCAACCCCCCCCTGCCAGAGCAGGATCATAGAATCTAGCAAAGGTTGCACAGGAACACATCCAGATGGGTCTTGAAAGTCTCCAGAGAAGGAGGCTCCACAACTTCCCTGGGCAGGCTGTTCCAGTGCTTTGTGACCCTCACAGTGAAGAAGTTCCTCCTCCTGTTGAGGTGGAACCTCCTGTGCTGTAGTTTATATCCATTGCCCCTTGTCCTATCACAGGGTGCAACGGAGAAGAGCCTGTCCCCTCCCTCTTGACACTCAGCCCTCAGATATTTATAAACATTTATTAAATCCTCTCTCAGTCTTCTCCAGACTAAAAAGCCCCAGGGATCTCAGTCTCTCCTCATAGGGCACATGCTGCAATCAGTCATCCTGGTAGCTCTTCGTTGGAGAGCTCCAGCAGATCCTTGTCCCTCTTGAACTTGGGAGCCCAAAATCGGATGCAATATTCAGGTGAAGTCGCACCAGGGCAGTTCTGCTGGACACACTCCTCTTAATGCACCCCAGGATCCCATTTGCCTTCTTGGCCCCAAGGGCACATTGCTGTCCCATGGATAACTTGTTGTCCAGAAGGACTCCCAGTTCCTTCTCCATGGGGCTGCTCTCTAGCAGATCACCTCCTAACCTGTACTGGTCCTTCCCAGATGCAAGACTCTGCACTTATCCTCATTAGCTTCCTCTCTGCCCAGCTCTCCAGTTTGTCCAGGTCTTGCTGAATGGCCACACAGCCTTCAGGTGTACCAGTTTGGTATTGTCAGCAAACTTGCTGAGCAGACGCTGTCTGTCAGTCCCCTCATCAATGTCATTGATGATGATGTTCAACAGGACCAGACCCAGCACTGATCCCTGGGGAACTCTACCAGTTACACTCTCCAGCTGGACTTGGCACCATTGACCACCACTCTTTGAACTCTATTTTGTAACCAGTTCCTAACCCATCTCACTGTTCTATCCCACACTTCCTGAGCTTGCTCACAAGGATGGTATGGGAAACAGTGTCAAAAGCCTTGCCAAGGTCAGGTAGCCTACATCCACTGGTCTCCCTGCATCTACCAGTTCTGTTATGACATCTTAGAAGGCTATCAGATTAATAAAGGAGGTTTTCTCCTTGGTAAATCCATGCTGACTACTCCTGATCATCGTCATCTCTTTCAAGATTCACAGGAAAGCAAGCTTGATTCAGGTACTTCAGGGCCAGGATGTAGGCAGGAGTTGAGCTGTCCCAGTTCCTCTGATGTTAAGGGGATTTTACAGACAACTGATTAGATGGAGAATTTGAAATACTATTAGCTACTCTATTAAGTAAAATGTCTGGAGCCTGTGCTTCATTAGGGTATCTGCTGCGTTACAGATTTAGTACACCGAAAGAAGCAAGACCCCTGCCTTTTGCCAGTTGTTTTTGCTGTAAATGTTACTAGGTTTCCCAAAGGAAAGAACACTAATACTGCATGCCAGAGGGAGTCTGTTTCTGCCCAGCAAAATTAATTTGAGCCTGATTAAGTCTTCTCTTAGGAGAGCTAATGGCACGCCACAGTGTGAGGAAGATGGCAAGCTTGCTTATTTCCTCTTGCCCTTTTCATGCACTGAGTTATGGAGAAACTCCTACCACCTCCCTAGCCCGCAAAATGTGATTTTTGGGTCTGGCACATGACATTCTGCAGTTACAGTAATAATGGCAAAATCGCTGCAGTGCTGGGGTCCAGACTGCATTTTTCACTTTGAGAATGTGACTCTTACCCAGTTTGGCTGTTGCCGGCACGCGGTTTTGAGCGGGACAAGGCGCTCCCTCGCCGCTTTCTCCAGCGGTAGCTCACATTTTATGTGACGTCTGAAATTTTCCCGCAAAATCGAACGGATCACTTTCACCATGCTGGTCTTGTTCTCACAGTCACTGCAGGTTTAAGAAAACAGATGACCTGATTTTTCCCTCTGAAGTATGACACTATTGGAAGAAAATCTGCCCACCTCCTCTGTGCTGATGTGCTTTAATGCAGTGATTGGGTTTTTTAGTAGGTTGCTTTAGTCGTAGTTTCACAGCTAACATCTGTAATGTGCTGTTAGGCATTCCACACACTTTGTATTTTGAGATCTTGTTTACTTCCCTTCAGAAAAGCAGCTTAAAAGGTAGCTTCTGTGCCAACAGACCGCCTCTTAAATGGTCCGTATCAGTAATTTCTGCTGAGTGTCTGATAAAATCAATTACTTTGCCCATGTTTTACTGGAGCTTACAATCATACTTCTGTGCAGATTTCTGATGGATCTGCACCAAATTCACTCCCATTTCAAATTGTTACACTTCATGCAGTTAAATGCTGGTGTGGTAACTGGATTCAAAGAGTGAGAACTGCATTTTATTTTTATGTCATGTGATTTGTCAAATACAACCTCCAAGTAAAGCTTACCTGCTGCACAACTGAAAAACTGTTTCCGGCCTGCCTTCCAGTTCTGACTTTGTGTGAATCAGTTCCCAGATACAGCTGTTCTCTGTTCCTGTGCATGGAAGGAAACGTTATTTTTGTATATACTTGACAAAACCTTCAGCATTACAAAGTCCAGTGTAGAGCTTGTCCCCTCCTGAAGGCAGTGCTAACACAGCCATGGTCGAATCTACTGAAGATCTCACCCAAGATGGAACCCAAAGGAAAATCTCCTGAACTCTCCTGTTGAAGCATCCTAGAGCTGCCTTTGTTAACTTCCCTCTTGGAGAGTTGCTTTCCCCCATTCTTACTGTTTCTTGCTGCTTTCCAGCCTGAAAAGGCCTTCTCCCAGGCACATAAAGCTCTATTTGCTCTAAACACCTAGTGACACTTTATAGGAAATACAGAACTGCATAGGATCATAAAGATCCACTCAAATAGAAAATAATAATACAGCCCCCTACTACCACAAATTACAGTCAACTTTCCCACATTTAGTAAAACACAAGGGTCAGTCAGTATACACACAGCATAAAGGTCTCACCAGGATATCAACCATTGTTAATGACCTTCCTGGTCATGGTATCTTTGCACTGTTTCCATTCTGTCATTCCTTCACTTCATTTTGCATCTTCCTGAACTCATGGAAGAAGCCAACATACCAAATGAAGAAAGTCTGTTAATGTATCAGGTCTGTAACCACCTCAAGTGTGAAGACAACAGCAGATGATAGTAATTTCTCTACACCTGCCTGCTTCCAGAGGTTCCAAGCAGACACACAGAAGCAGCAGCGTGACAGAACCCCAGAGAAGTATCCAAACCTAAAGTATTTAGTGCAAGTGAATTACCTGCTGTGTTCCCCAGTCGAACCTGAAGAGCAGATAAAGGAATCAGCCAGCGAAATTTAAAAGGGTCCAAGTCACCATAATTATGCACAGCACGAACATTAGTAGGCTGCAAAAAGAAAACCAACAAGGATATTTCTAAGTAAAAACAGTGAGGGGGTTTTGTGTAACTCTTAAAAGACCTGCCTCTGAGGAGAAACTAATTAGACTTTGTCCTTCAATACCTTAATATGTGCTCGTAAATGTATTTGAAATGGTGATAAGACACAATCTTTGGAATTTTAATTGGTTCAACTTTTAAAAGAACTTAGTTTTATTGGATAAGAATAATACTTTGCATATAAGTACTACCAGGCAACAATTTTCCCATGAAGGAACCTGCAGAATGTTGATTATCAAAACACTGCTGCTGCTGCAACTTTTAGAGCCTCTCCAACTGTTAAACTAAGCATGGTTCAATACTTCACCACTGGTACTTAGGACATACAACTCGCTACTTGACTTCAGCATTCCAGATTTGTAAATGGGTATAGAGGAGGTTATAATGGCTCTTTCCCTTTCCTTCCAGGATGATCAAGAGTCTATAAATGGAGGTCTTTAACCTGCACAGTGTGGGAGGTCTTTAACCTACACACAGTGGGCCATTGTAAATGCCATCTAGACAAATTAATGATTCCTAGATGGTAATGTTTCTTATTCCACCTGATGGAACTAACATGGAGCTCAGAGATGCTGCTGCTTACTAAATAACAAAAACATACATATTGCTACACAGATCGTGAGCGCTTGTTTCCACTGTGATAGCCAGAATTCCAGCCCAGTGAAGGAAGCTGGTGTGTCCCTGCAGTCACTCCCTGTTTCAACATTTAGTCTTGCTGCTAACATATTTATGGAAGCACTTCCTGTCGTTTTTAACATCGAAGCCAGATTAGTTTCTAGTTGTGCTTTGGCCGTTCTAATTTTCTCCCTGTATAGCCTCACAAGAACTTTGCAAGCCTACTGAGCTGCCTGTCCCTTTTCCAAAGACTGTAAATTCTTTCTGTCCCTGAGTTGCCACCAGATCTCTGTGATCAGCCAGGCTGGCCGTCTCCACTGACTCATCCTTCAGCACATGTGGATGGCCTGTTCCTGTGCCTTCAAGACTTCCTTCTTAAAGTGTGCCCAGTCCTCTTCAACTTCTTTGGCCTTCAGGACTGACTCCCAAAGGACTCTGTCAACCAGTCTCCGAAAGAGGCCAAAATCTGCCCACTCTTACAAGGTGGCAGTTCTGCTGTCCCTCCTTTTTACTTCGCCAGCAAGGAAGCACTCTATCATTTTGTGATAGGTCCATCTCACACTGCCATAGGATCAGAAATGCCCACCATCTCCACTGATACCAGACTTACCATTTTCTTTTTCAGTTTGTAGTTCTCCTTGTACACCAGTATTACAGCCCTCTTGAAAACTAAAAAAAGAAAGGGAAACTGTAAATTACAGGTGTAATAGCCAGTGGAAATATTATCTTGAGAAGCTGATCATTGTAGTCATGAAAACGTGAAGGATAACATAAGTAAGCTGATAGAAAAGCACCTGCCCTATATTAAGATGATAACTGGGTTTTTCATCCTACCCTTCTTCATGTAGTAGCAGGATTTTCCCCTTTCATTTTGTTCTGAACATTTAGGATGAAGCCATTCTGCACATCTATTCTGAAACTAACAACAGTTTGTCTCCTCTTAGTCCTCACATAACCAGATGATACAGTTTAGATTTAAAGTTCTGATTGATTATTTTGTTTTTGTAATCAGTGGACATTTCCAAGTGGAGTGAATGGCCTACTGCAAAGAGAGTGCTATGGAAAAGGAACACTTAAGTCTCTTCTTCCTGCGGTTTGGTATTTGTTTAGTTTGAAACTCGAAAATCTCAATTCCTGCTTTCCCATCTGCAGGGATTCTCCAGCTTCTACAACATCTTACTGCAGCAGCTCACTAACTTTCCCTAATCCTTCAGCTTGGAGGCAGGGATGTGATATCTCTCATCAACAAGGAGGAACAGAAACATATGGACACTGAAACTGCAGGTGAACTATGGGATGGCTCTGCAGAACAGTGTTGGATCCTAGATCAGACTCAAGTGCTGTATAGCTCTATCCCTGCATATGGATCCATGTTTCCTTCCAGCGGAAGAGGAAAAGAGGGGCAATGGTATGCAGCTGAGTCTCAGCCCTATGTAAAGCCAGGACACAGCCCTAACAAGCATGGCATTAAACCCAGAACTTGGCAGTTTCCTTCAGTTCCTGCATAGGGTTTGAAGTGAAAATAAAATCTGGGTTTCCAAGTGGTAAATGAGCAGCCTAAGCTAAGCATCAGGCCTGAGTCCTTTCATTCATACATGTTCTGCAGGGAAGAGTCTGGCATACACAGATCACTGAGAAGCTCATCTAAGGAACCTGGCAGGTAGCTCCTGCATTCCCTTCCATAATTTGTCATGCTTCCCAGGGGAGGAGTAAACAACAGCCCCAAGAAAGAGAAACTTGTCTGTTGTCAACCTGGAGGCGTTGATCCTATGACATTTTCAAGACATATGTTATAAAGAAATGGACAATTGCCTGACATGTTTCACTGAAAGATTTAATTGCTTAAGAAATTATTAAAGGATTAATCTAAATATATATTAAATAAAACTGTCATTTGCATGCTCTCATTTCCAGATACATTTTTCAGGTTCAAATAAGGTGCATGGGGATTTAGATACAGTAGCTGTAAAGCAGGAGTTAGCCTGAATTCACAGGAGTAGAAGAAATTTTGATTTTCTACCAGCATCCTTTGAAAGTTTGGTTTAGCAGATTATTCTAAAGGTAGTATTGCCTCCTGAAAATCCCTGATTTCCATAGTTTACATATAGCATCTGCAGCTGGCCCACACAGCAAACAGGAACAGTAAACAGATGAAAACCTTTTTCATATTAGGAAATACAACTATGTATTTTTTCAGGTGTGCCTGCCCTAGATATCATATGGCTCCACAGAAAGGGGATGGTGATTTCCATCTTGTGAGAAGATATAAAGTGATAATCTTTAGACTTCAAAGTGCTGAGAGTCATTAAGGAAGACACTTACCAAACACTGTAAGTTCAAGATCTTTTCTTGCTTTGCTCAGGGATGGGAAAGGGTTCAGCCAAGAAACTGTAGAGTGCATCAGAAGTTCTCCCATTGAAAGCTCTGTCACCTGTATTGAATTATAACAATAGCTAATATAAACAAATAGTGCAAATATATACATCAACACTGTGATCCACATATGAGAGTAAAATGTTAATAAATACACATCAATAGCTTTAAAGTTCTGTGTTTTCTGTATGTGCAGACAGAAAGGCAGAGATCTGCACTATGGTAGGAAAAGTGTGAGTAATCCACTTCTTAAAATAGGTAACAACTATAAAAAGTAATAGCCCCCAAGTTATGGAAACTGGATAGAAGTTCTTACTATTAATAACTTAGAATATTAAGCTAATCTGATGACCTGTCACTTACATATAGCCAGATGTGAACTGGCTGATTTATTAGCTGCAAGTATCTTTAATTTCTGTTGAGTAATTGGTATTAATGACACTGTTAATGGCAGAATCAATGGAGGTCTTGTATTCTAAGGTGAGTTTCTTCTGCGGGATGTATTGTACACTGCAAAGAATCCCCTCGGCTGTCAAAAGTTTTGTTTTCCCATAAATGATAAGAAACCACATAGCTAATGGGGGCAACCTGGCTTTTACTCTGAAGAAATAAAACAGCTGAGTGGGCATCTCTCACATCTCATCTCAGCCTTTACAGGTTTGATCTGCTTAGTAAGCACTGCATGTAAACGGCTCAGCTGAGACATTGCTGACCCAGTTCTGGGAGATGAGTGCACACAGTCTGTTTAACTAACAGGTTTTGCTCTGATAAATACATCTGGATGCCTCCACACTGGAAGTGTAGAGAATGAGAGTAACAGACCTTCATGTGAAATCCTTTGAATTGTCATTTTCATTTATATGGGTGGAAACAATATCTTAAGAACTCTATAGCATAAAATCCAAATGGTTTGGGGCATGTCTAATCTCTGCAACACTTAAGAGGAAGATGATTTTTCCTACTGAGACCTCTGTCTACTCCTGCTTGGAATTTGTGTCAGCCCAGAAGGCTGCTCCTGCAACTGCCTGAAAATTTTACTATAACATACGGACAAAAAGAAACTTGATAGGCAGATATGAAACAAGTCAAAAATATTAAAGGGGGATGAAGAAAGCCCAGCACAAGTTCCAAAAGTTTCCTCAGGAAGAGGTACAGACCCAACAGCAAGGGGGATAATGCTTCAGGAGTGAATAAAATATGTTCCTTCTCTTACCTCCTTCTCTGTTCCACTTTGATCTGCAACCAGTTGGTCAAATACAGTGCCATAATCTTCATATATCTTCTGCATCTCGTTGATGTGACTTGCTACTTTTTCCATTGCCTTCAGTGCTTCTGTAAGTGTTAAGAATTTCAGAGGCAGCTGTGTCATTCAATTGTATTTTCTAAGCATGACTTTTTTTTTTTTAATTGAATCCCACTTGAGACAGGCAAAACAATGCAGCGTTCCCAAATCTGGTGAACAATTTGAATTCTAGGTAGCAGTGCTTTCTCATAGCAACAGTTGAGGGAATGCTTTCAGACCAAAGTTAAAAGGGCTCATCTGGTGTCTTAAGTGCCTGAACAAACTGCAACAAACACTTCAATGATAAGCACTGAGATGCACGAAGATTTATGCCAACACGATAGTAACTGCAGTTAAGTTTTGCATCTTGTATATATTTGGCCACCAGGATCTCTAGAGTAATCTATACCCATCCTAGAGTAAGTCATCTAATGAGCTTTAGGAAGAACAAATTGCTTTTGGCTCACCAAAGAATGTGTCAACCTAGCATGGTTGTCCAAGTTCTTCACAGATTACATCCATGAAATTAAATGCTGTTTGCCAAGTTTTGTTTAAATTTTGTTTTCCAAGGAAGACTGACACTAGATTTCTTTAGACTGCTTCAGAAAGGAGTGGGACAAGGTCACTTCATCTCTCCAGTCCTGTCAGCTCTTAATGGTGCAGCCTTTTAGCAGCTTGGCATTCATTCTGTCCTGCAAGCAAGTCACCCCCAGCTTGGTTGTAAAGGCAAGGGAACAGTATTAAAAGCTGCCTTTTAAGTCAGTAACAGTGTGACCGGTTTAGGCTGTGCCTTTAAGAAAGGGACACTTTCTGAACACTCTGGGCGAATGTTTTGATATTAGAATGAAAACAATGATATGCTAATTCAATTTCATTGGTGAGACCCAGTTGCAGTTTTTTTTGTTTAGTCTTTCAGTCAGGGAGTCAGTGAGGCAGTCGTCTTCTTCTTCCCCCTGTGCTGTGAGCTGGCTCGTTTCTCTCTACGATTCCTCTCTAACCAGATAAGAAAACTAACTTTTTGCATTCGCTTTGAGCTTTAACAAAGTTTTCCCCTTTTAATTACCTTCCTTTCTCTCTCTCTCTAACCCTTTTGGGAAAAAGGGGAGGTAGGGAGGGAGAAGGGAGGGGCAGGGCCGAACCCCCTGGCCGCAGGGGGGTTGGGGAAAGGTTTCCTGTATTACATAAAAGGACACTGTTGCCCACAGTTGCAGGATTCGAACCCATGACCTCAGCACTCACAGTCTCATGCCCTACCAACCGAGCCACACATCTGCTTCTCCGGCTGAGTTAGCTGTGGAATTCTTTTGTGTGTGGGGGGGGAACCTTCCTACTCCACCACATATATTTTTAATTGGCGCCCAACGTGGGTTTCCTGTATTACAAACAGCCTTGTGACTTTTTGCTGACAATGTATTTTGCCTCAATGTATTTTTTAAAGAGGCTGGCCAATCTATAAAATCAATCTCTAGGCTTTCATCCACCAGGAGCTGACAGACCTGAACTGGAATTTGCGAGGATGAAGTCCCAAACATTTGAAAAACAATCAGCTCTAATACACGTGAGACAGACAAGTCTTTCTGTGTGGGAAGACTGCAACGCTTTGACACACATCTCTTCTATGCAACCAAGTCACAGCCAAGCCTCAAACAACTGAAATTTCCTTCTGTGGTGCTCAACATTTGACACATTTAATGAACTGAATCATAACCACAAGATGGAGCTTTGCTCAGTGTTTCCCAGGAGAAAGACCCCACTCCTATTTGCCATGGCGAATCCTGAGCAAATCTACTTCTCAAAGGGACTTGGACATATCAAGTAGGACTTTTTGCTAAAAGCACAACAAAGCTACTTATTATTTTTAAGGAAAAGGAGGAAATTCTCTCGGGTTTTGACAAGCTCTGTGCTATCTACCAAAATGGCTACCTGCATCTTCAGAAAGGACTGGAAATAAAACTTGACTCATAGCTGTAGTAAAAAAAGGAAGAAGTTACCTGTCAAATGATAGTGCTCCTCACTCTCGTTGTCTGTCAGAGACACCAGCTCTTTTAAAAGCAGGGGATATTTCAGCACTCTCTGAACAGGCTTTATGAGATACGACTCCAGGGTGGAAGAGTGTTGCTTTGTGGGATTTCGAGCATCCAGGAAGGCCTTAAAGGCACTGTCTGTTTTGGCTAGATGTAAATAAAGGAGTTGGTCATTGGAACATGAAAGCCATAGAAGCTGTAAAAATGGCAAATCGTACGCAGCGCTGAAAGTCTCGCCCCTTTCAACAGGTGGTTTACAGCATAGTTGACACTATTCATTTCATAATAATCTCCTGCATTAAATAGCATACATAAGAGCCAAAAGAGCAAGGTGAGATTATTCCTCAATGTACTTTTTCAGTGTACCACAGTGGAGGACAGAAGTGGTAATTTCTAACTCCTTTTGGAATATGAGCTGGACCTGCAGATAGCACAAACTCGTGGAAGAAGTTAGCCAGGCTACTGCCTGGATGTTACAAAAGGAATCCTTTACTTCTGTTCTTCACCACACCACAGAACTGCAGATCTTAGCTATTCCTATTGAAAGATACCAAATTAGTCCTCGTTTTGTACCTATATTCTCTATAAGTCAGCAAGATTTGTTATGGTAGTTCAGTGCAATTTACATTCAGGCAAATTAATTACAGTAAAGAAGACAATAAATTACCTCTCTCAAGGACTTTCTGAACTTTGATGTGGTTTGCACAGAAGCCACTGTAGAGTTTAAAGTGATCAGCGTAATACAGAAAGGACCCTCCAAGGGAAAACAGCAGTTTCTGAAATCAGCACAAAGAAAATATTAATTCATTACTAGAATCCTAAATACATATTCAGGCATATAACACACAAAGTCAGTGGTGTGATTATCTGCTATCTTTCTACATATATCCTATATATATTTTTTACATAAATGTACTACTGGTAGTAACTCCATGATGGTTTTGTATTTCTCTTGACAGTAGAATCCGACCTATTTAGGCAAAGCCTGTAATTTTCTCCTTTCTCCTTGAAGAGGTAACACCACTGCAGATAGTCTGCCTTACTGTATCTTTCAGGCAGCACAGGAGCCAGAACCAACAGACAATTAACAGGGTATGTTGCTCAGGGGAAAAAGCATGAGCAATATGAAGCAAGGCACAAAAGTGCCAAAGCCAGAAAGGACAGTGTAAAGAAACACAGAGGACTGATTTCCAACTGTTTTCCTTCTTTCAGGCAGGTGGTAATTACAGGGACCTCTGATGTTCTTGGATGAAGCAGAGGTTGGGAAGATGTGGGAGGGACTGATTCGTGAGGGGTATGTTTTTAGAAAAATGCTTCCTAAAGCAAAGAAAGAGGAGTAGTGAGGGAGGAGGAGGAAAAGGAGGAGATTATCCCTCTCCCATCTTTTTAATCAATATTTGCTCCACAAAAGGCAGAAAATGTCCAGGAGACATGCCAGAAGTCTTGCCTGATCCTGAGCCAGTGACTTCATTGCTAGGGAACCTCCTTCTTCCAGTTCGGGCAGGTGCTAGGTGGTGCCACTGTGACACAGGGACACAGTACAGCTGTTTAGATTTCATAGGCCTCCTTCTTGGACCTCACAACGTGAGAAATGCATGCAGTATTCAATAGGAAAAGCTCCCAGTCTGTAGAGGGTAACTGGGCACAGTGGGGAGTATGACAGTGCAGGGCAGAACAGCAACAATACCCTTTCTACAAAGGAGTTCTGCATCATAAGCACTGCTAGTTTATAGTACACTCTGCATCTTCCATGTTGCACCTTCTGCCATGGGAAAGAAGACAACAATCCCAAGAAACACAGCACTTCTCTTTCTCTGCTAAATAGAAGTCTATAATCCAAAATACAACTTCTGGCATTAAACCAGCCATAATGAAACTTGAAGTTCTTAAAGTCAGGTTTGCAGGCACACTAGCAAGCAGGCAGTGACAGAGTATTTACCCGGAATTGGGATGGCGTTTCCAGTGTATTAAAATCTGAGGAAGAAGCTATTCCATCTTCAAGGGTCTCCAAAAACACCTTCTGGAAGTCCAGCATTTCTGGCAGACTGCCAAACAAGGACTCCATCTGTGAAAAACAGACAGCATTCTATGCACCTAACAGTGGTCTTGCAAAACCAATCCACTAAGGAAATGTGACAAATGAAGAGGCTGCAAAGGCAAATAATACCTTTGATAGTACTTTAAAAAAGATTTTCTATTTTTAACAAAATCCTTATTAAAAAAAAAAAAGCAAAGCTTTCTTAGCAGTTAAGTCAGGAGAACAATTACCATTTTAAAAAAGAAGTGATGCATGCACCAGACAGAAAGGCACTGACTGTTTTAATTCCTATTTGCTATGATTGTTGCTCCCTTTTTCTGTCAAGCTCTCAGCAATGTAAAACCCAAGTGCAAAGTTCTTAACCCACAGAAGAATGAAAGCACATCTTTCCATTACTCCCTTACCTCATCCTGGGTAAGGAAGGTTTCACTTTGAAGGGGTTCCAAATACAGCTCAAAGAGGCAGCTCAAGTCCTGCAAAAAAAAAGATAATTCATTCACTTTTTATGTAAGTTGGAAATTGGTCTTTATGTGACAACTGTGGGACAGGAGTAATGAACTATAGATACAATTCTATAACAAAATCACCCATGTGTTGTTAGCACTAAAGTGATGCTAAATTAGACATAACTTGATTTCAGTGTAATGATTTTGTTTCATCTTTAAGGCTTTACAGCTTGATTATAAGAACTTGTATTTTAGGATAGCGTGAGAAGAAAATGTTACAGAGCCTGTGTGTGTGAACAGCATCAAATGTTTTAATTGTGTATGGTATATAAACCATATAAACAGCCACTCATTTAAACACCAGTAGTAACAGTCAGAAAGACATGTAAAATTTTTAAATCCTATTGGTTATTAAAGTGTTCTGTTGTCAGAGGGGATGTGATCAAGGGCCTTTTCAGTCACTTTTCCAAAGAATTGGTGCCACTTTGAACACTTACTATCCCACATCAAAATGTGACAGCAGGGCTGGGGCTCTCTGACCCTGAGAAGAGAAATGGCAGAAATTCTTAGGAAGGAGGAGTAATGAGTATCTCCCTGAGAACACCCTCATCACTATGTGTAACCTGCCAGGATTTTGCCTGGTGCAAAAGTTCACAGCTGTCAGTGACCTCCATGGTCATTCCTTTGTACAAGCAATTCCTCTGTAAGAAACATCAGCTAGATGTAAATGGGGGTCTGTAAAGCTTTCTCAAGCTTTACAGCGTATGGCTATGTAAGTGCATTGGGGGACAATACCACCAATAACAGATTGAAAGCCTTGTCTTTTCTGTAGACATTCTTGCAGCAAGTACCAGTATCTCTAACTACATGTTTTGAGATCCACTAAAATGATTCCTCCTTGATGAAGGTCAATGAAATCAATGTTTTCATGTTTTCTTTTGGCATCCAGTCACATGAATTTGGGGTTTATTAAAAGAAAAGACATACATCTAACAAATTATGGACTTACCAGTCAGAGGAGAAATAACAGATGTGTGATACTACAACCAGCTGGAGTAGTGCATTTTAGCTTTGTTGGTTCAAAAGTAAGTATGCACTATTTTCCACAATTAAAATGTTGTGGGTTTTTTTCCCTAACTTCTAGGAGACTGTTCTGTTCTTCTACCAGATTTATTTTGGTCTTCAAAACTAGGGAAACATCCCCTGGAAATCCCCTGTGTTAACACATTTCAGGTGTTTGCACTCCACAAATTACCACTCTCCAATATAAAGACAAATTGACAAGAACTAAAGCTACTAGAACAAATCCTACAGCTTCTACTGCAGGACCAAGACTTTTGAAAACAACAGGAACGATGAGATAAGCAGACTTTGTAGGTTATAGCCCTTGTAGGGGCTGGTTATATACAGATATGCATGAAATATGTTTAGATCATCCACAAATCACAGTCATCTGTAGCTAGATAGATTTTATGCTCTTGGTTTATTTTTACCTTAACATATGATTTCTCGGTGTCCATAAGTTCCTGGATGACTTTTCTCAGTCTGTCTGCATCAGAAAGGTGGCGAGCCAGTGGCCGTGGAGGTGGATCCTGGTTGTCCTTCTGACTTTCCATACTGCTAGCTTGGACTTCTTGGAAGTTTTGGCACAACACACTGATCTGTTCTGCGCTCTGTAAAACGGGCAGAAAGAGACCAGCGCTGATGTTTTAGAATGTAAGCAGTACTGCAGTGATTTTTAAATTCCTCAGGTTGTGCTCTTGTTCCAAATGTGGGGGCTAGAGCATGTCACTGATTTTTGTCAAGTATGTATCCCAGTGGCTTTGAACAGCTGGAATTGATAGCAGGTCCAGATCACAACAATAAAACATTTCTAGTGGTTTTCCCAGTGCAAATTATTTTCAGTCTTCAGACACAAGCTTGTGGGATGCAAAAGATGAGAGCACACTCAGGTAAACTTTGATTCTTATGACACTAGGATCACAGTGTTTTCTGTCTTATTTTGCAATACTCACTGTATCAAAACAAATAATTACTCTCCAAAGATCAAGATACTAGATAAGCATCAAGACTGCTTTATATGTCATCTGCTACCTATATTGTGTTGTGTGTTTTTTCAAACGATGAGACCTGATGGAGCTGGTTTGGAGGAGGGTCATGAAAAAGATCAAGGGGTTGGAGTACCTCTGCTACAAGGACAGCCTGAGGGAGCTGGGGTTGTTCAGCCTGGAGAAGAGCAGGCTCTGGGAAGACATAATAGCAGCCTTCCAGTACCTGAAGGGGGCCTAAAAGAAGGATAGAGAGAGACTGTTTACAAGGCCTGTGGTGATAGGACAAGGGGCAATGGCTTCAAACTAGAGAAGAGCAGCTTTAGATTGGATGTTAGGAACTGCTTCTTTACTATGAGGGTGTGTGATGGGTTGAGGCAGCCCCCCCTCCCCACCACGGGCAGAATAAAACAACTCAGACAAACGGATTGCAAAAGTGATGGAAAGTTTAAAGGAAAAGCGGTGAATGTTTACAGAAAGGCAAAAGCAGAGTGACAAAAGAAATCCCAAACAGTCCCAAGATGATCCCATCCCCACCTGGGGGTACATCCAAGACCCCCAGGGCTCCTTCTTCCCCCTCCCCACTGCTAGGCTAGTCTCAGCTGGCCAGATCTGAGACTGCCCATCCCCCCGTGGCCTTGGGCCTAGCCAGGCCCATGGCCGGGAGACAACATCTCCCCCATTACCGGGTGACGGCGAGGAAGAAAGAGGAGGTGCTTAGGCCTCGCACTGGATCTTATAGTGGTGCAGAGAATTATGGTAGAAATACCCAATTTCCTGTGTCCACCCACTGGGCTGGACCTCTGGACACAGGAAGCAGGGGGGCACCCAGCCCAAACTGCAACAGGGTGGTGGAACACTGGAACAGGTCACCCAGGGAGGTGGTTGGGGCCCCATCCCTGGAGATATTCAAGGGGAGATTCAACAGGGTTCTGGGAAACCTGATCTAGTTGAGGATGTCCCTCTGACTGCAGGGGGTGTTGGACTCGATGACCTGCGGAGGTTCCTTCCAACTCAGACCATTATATGATTCTATGAGACCTGGAGTTGAGAGTTCAGATTCCAATGTCTTGGTTTGTCAAATGATATTTAGATGCTTTCTCTTCAAGAAGAAAACTATGTATCAAGATTTTTTTACTTTCAAAAACAAGGAACGGGAACCTAAATCTTTGAGATTCATTAGAAGAATGATAAAGGGGGGCGGGGAGATAAGAAAAAAATAACACACACACAAAAAAGGGAAAATCTTCAAGCAAGACAGGAACTAGAGATGGAACAATAAGAGTTAATCTTTATGGTCAAGAGGAAAAAGGATGATATTTATCTAATACTATGAAATGGTTGTATAGTTGGCTCTTGTATGACCACAACTAATATCCAAAAGCAAAGTTTACAGGTGATTAAGGCTTGAAAATTATTTCATTCACCTCCTTCTTACATGAAGTTTTCCTGAAAGCTAGAATACATTGCTACTATTACTTCATTCTACCTTAGCAGCTGTCACTATTCACCTCTTTATACTACATGAAACTGTTCTTCAGTAATTGTGTCTTCGAGACACTCTAAGATACTGGACAGTCGCATAGGCTGTGCCAAATATCTTCTACTTAACTAACACTTTCAACTGAATGCTGCCTTATTTCAAGTGAAAGTCTTGTTTCAGTGATCTTTCAAAGAAGAAACAAGGACACGTGTGAATTTCAGAACTGTCTTCATCGGTACTAACTTATTCTACACACTGTTTCAAGTGGGCCTTTTTGGATGCCCTGATTCACCACTGATTATCTGTGTAGCTAGGTTCACCGACATACCAGGTCACCAAACGAGCAAATGCAAAAGTTGCCTGAAATTGAAGTGAGCTACACAAAGCCTTCTGTGAGATGGAGACTAAATGGACTAGCAATATAGATCTCAACCTTTCATGTAACAAAACAAAAGTACATCCCTCACGCCTATGTGACAGAAATAAATGTCAAATATTTGCTACATAGTCCACATAAATCTAGAGCTTCCCAGTCCCTAGTTTTGAACAATGTCACCACTCTAAAAGAATTCTTACTGTCCTTACTAACTGTGCAACTATTTTCACAATCCTGCATCATGACTGGAGGATTGCAGGACTGTGAAATCTAGATGTCTTTTGTATTTACCACATTTACTAGGACCTGACAAAACACAACTGAGGGAATACATTTAAAAATCATAGCCACTCTGTGACACTAAAATTAATTAGTACTTTGGAAACAAATCACAACTTGACTTAGGAAATGAGAGAGGGGTGTCTTTTAAATGAACTTGTAAATAGCTGAATGACAAAGTACTTGAGTTTTGTTTTCTTTGTTTATGATATCAGAAAGTTTTGTATTTGCATCAGAACGACTCAGATTTTATGCTCTCTACAGCTCAAGGTGTGTTTGGACAGCTTAATTTGCATTAACTTGATGCCTTATCAAGGACACTAGACCAAGGATATAAGGCGGCCTGTTGAAGGAGAGTCACATACATCAGCAGCAGCCACAGTTTTACAAGGAGGAGCTAAAATTCCTCTATTCCTCCTCAACCACCTTTGCACATAGGGCAGACATTGGACAACAAGCTATGTTCTTTAACCCCTTCAGTTATGGGGCAGTGATCTGCCACCAAGAACGACTGGACAAGAAAGCATATGGAAATAGATGATACTTCCCAACATAAATGCTATTTGAGCACCTAAGCAACATAATTTTGGTGTCAGAAATTGTTCCACATAACCAGCCTAAGACCAATGCACAGGACTATCTCTCAGCCATACTACCAAAGAGTAGTGATTATTTTATAAACTTTAGTATCTTCCTAAACATGTAAGCACTTTGTGTTTGCAGGTCTGGCATTGAAAATACTTCCCTTGTCCTGCTGTGCTGCTTGTAGGCGCCAGTCTTTTCCCACACCTTTCATGCTCTGTATTGTTCCCTTCATTGGAGACTTTTGAGACTGTTTAATATCCAGACCCAATTTTCAACTCTTTGTGTCCACTGTAGTATTTACATTTTGGTCAAAGCCAGCATGAAATACTACTTGATCATAGGACAGAATAATTTCACATTCATTCCTATCTACACATTGCACAGGCTATAGAAGAAGTAAGAACAAACTTTGCCAGTGAAACCACAAAGTGTACATTAAGTTCTGCACCAAGAGCCCAGTATTCCTGAGAAACTTCCTAACAAATAGAGAGGAATAAAAGCTATTCCTGCTTCACATTTGTTCCCCAAACTCCTTTACTACCCAGTTTGAGATCTACAACTTTTTTCCCACATTGTTCTGCATGCTACTTTCAGCTTCCAACACTAAACAATGTCCTGCTCTTTGTTAATTTTGCTGTTTAAAAAAACTCTCGTAACAACCCCCAAGAACGTTGTTTTCCTATCTTTTATGCATGGGTAGGAGGGGCCCAGCCTCTGCCCTTTTACTCACTGCAGCAGGGATTTCAAAGCCACCTTGGGGTTCTGGATGTCAAAACAGTCTGTCATTCCAGTGCCCTTAAAACAGGAACACTCAAGAGGATCCTCAAGCTGACACTATATACACCCATTGTAACCTTGAATTAAGGTAGGAATTAACCCTGAATTTGCTCTGACAATGACACTGCAACAGCTAACAAAGGCAGAATTGACTCTTAGCTCCATCTGGTAAACTGCTAAAGCATAAGGCCAAGACTGTACTTAGCTAATGGTAAAAAAATTATTTATGCCAACCTTTATTGTGTGTAGCTCATCAGAGTGAAAACTTGGTTAAAAGCAAAGCTCAGATGACTGACTGTGTACAAGGTTGCAAGGTAGCCAGGTGCAGAGAAAAGCTGAGGAGAGCATACAGTGGAAATAACTAACTTTTCCCAAAATCCATTACTTGGAGTTACGTATGGCACTTTCAGGAACATGTATAAGAGATTGTAAGCAGTTTCATCTTACCCTGGACACTCAGTGGCAGACAGATCGCTCTAAAAATCCCCAAATTTAGGCTAACAGTGGTGCATTGGAATGGCAGAGTTGGGAGAGACACTTGGCACTTATGTAAGTTTTCTAGAAAAAACAAATACTTGCATTCCAGGGAG
Organism: Picus viridis; assembly: GCA_033816785.1. Classification (NCBI taxonomy): domain Eukaryota; kingdom Metazoa; phylum Chordata; class Aves; order Piciformes; family Picidae; genus Picus; species Picus viridis. The sequence goes on along the minus strand of CM066578.1, from coordinate 32,369,604 downwards.
AATGAAGTTAAGCAGCACAGTATTGCTTTATCAGTCATTTTCATTGATTTTCCAACAAAACTCTGTGAACCCTTCTACAGGCCTAGCAGTCCTGCCCCATATTCTCTTGTTCTTTAAGAAAACAGCAGGATGTGTGGAAGCATCATTGAGAAACTTTTCTCTTTTTTAATCCCTGCATGTTTGTGACTCATACTTAGGTGCCACATCCTTTTGCAGAGTGTTCTCTGCAAATGCAGATTGCTTAGGGTACCCTTAGAAGGGAAAGTTCAAGTCCAAATGATTGTCAGTATGACAGCAGTCAACCACCACAGTGGTGCTCAGCTTGTCAGAAGGAGATGAAGCATGTCTCACTTCCAATAACACTCCTGATAAGAAACATTAGAGATTATTCCTCTAAAGTCAATAAAGGACACTCCTACAAGGAACCTCTTGCAGATTTTCTTTTCTCTTTGCAGGCAAGCATGTCATGATTTGATGCTGTTCTATCCCCACCAGATTTAAATATCTCCTTAAAATAAACCCAAGAGAGAGCAGAAGACATTAATCAGCAGTGGTTAAGCATTAGCACAACAATTTCATGGCTACCTTGTGACTTTCTACTAAATTACACTGAGCATAAATGATGCACAAAGTAAATCAGTGTTACGGTGCCTCTGCTCATTGCGGTTATATTATCCGCATTTGTGCCCCTCATACTCCATTGGTTGGTCAGCATTTGTTTGAAAAGGTGATGAAAAGGAATATTTTGAGTATGTTTAGAAAACTCTACAACCTAAGAAAGACTCCTTGGAGGGGTTAGAACCATGCATGTCCTTTGACAAACTTTCTGTGCCCTTCTGCAAGACACTGAACACATCTATGGGGCAATCGCTGATCCTTTGAATTCCTTATCTGAAGAGGAAGCATACTCAGAAAACATCCTGCAGAAACAGATTAGTCTTGTACCTTCTGAAAACAAACTACTATCAGCTCAGCTCTGTCTTATGTATTTCAGGAAGACTGAATGCACCAGTCAGCAGAAGAAATACAACTACACGGGATTTTGAAAAAGCAACAACTGGCCAGACCTCTCTACACCCCATACCCTGTGAGAAAGGAAGGCTTTTGGAGATGTCCATCACTTTTCCTTTGTGTTAGAAGAAAGCAGCCCTAACAGCTGCCAGTTCTTTGTGAGTCCATCACTCTGCAGGCTTCTCTCATCTTCAGACTAGGAAGTACTTTGTAGCTGAACAACATAAAAAGCTAGAAAATTACAGGTCTTAGCTTCCTTCAAGACCACTGAAAAAAAGTTCCCTTATGTTACACATCAATACACTAGGTGCACTCCTCTAAACTAGTTTTTAAGACTAGAAAATACTAGAGTTTGACTGAAAAATGCCTTGTGGGATTTTCACCACAGGTATTGAGGCGAGACTGCCACCGAGCTTCAGGAAACAGATGCTAAAACAAAGTAGCAGCCTCAGTCATCACTTATTTTCTGGTCCTTCTCCTTTTTTTCCCCTAACTTCAAAGCCTCTCAGAACATGAAACAGTTCCTGACTGACACTGCTGAAGTTTTAGGGGTCTGTTTTGTTTAACTGCATCTCTTGCAAGTCTTCTAATTATAATGTTTCAAATGTTGTTTAAAGAGATTTTTTTTTGGTGTCCACTCAGATCCTTCATAGCAGTCAGCCAAGTGTAGAGCTATGCTTTAAGGAAGAAGAGGCAATGCCTCTATGCCCCATTATGAAAAACTGCCCTGCCAGACATTACCAGAGCAGACAAGAGGGGAGGAATTATCCATCAACTTTTGAGTCAGAATTTCCCAGTTTGGGGGAGATTTAAATTAGCCAAGTCAGCCTGTTCTGGCAGTGCAAGTTGGTGTCACCCACCACATTTAGAAATGACAAGTACAGTAAGAAGAGGGGTTGATGATCGATCTAGTAACTGTTTCCTGACAGCACAAGTCAAGGCCAGGAAGAAAGCTGAACAGATATCTGTGTAAAATAGTTAAGATGCAACCAACCTGACATGGTGTCTGACTTACTAATGTGAACTGCATGGTGACATCTTTTCCCTCACTTGCTACAAAGAAAGAGATGCCTATCTTTTTCTTTGGGTATAGAGGAAGAACTGCTGGTGACTTAAGATACTTGACTGAAAAGTTAGTTAAAATCCAAGTCACGCAACAGTGACCTGGGCCCAAGAGCCTGCATCGACCAGATCACAAGGACCAGCAGCTCTCACTGACTTCATAAATGCTGTGCTCAGCTTCTCTAAAATCAGTCTCCAGAGTCATCTGACCCAATGCATACTAAAGTCAAAGACAAAACAGAAGTCACTTCCCTTGCAGAATATGAAATCTCAACCACACAAAATATAAAGATGAGATCATCAGAAAAACAAAGAGTGAGGAACCTGACAGCCCAGATCATGAAGAGGAGCCTCTTGTCAGGTGCATGCAATGCAAATTTCCTCAAACCCTGATCTTATGAAAATACTGTCATTCTTTCCTTCCCCATGTCCTTATCCTGATGGTGACAATGGCCCATGTAGCTTTCTGTCACCCGTGTAATATTTGCAGTCTTGTTAAATTCCCCTAGAAGTACCTTGCTCTTTGTTTTTCCTCCCTGTTTCCACAATCCTAATTTTTTTGTGAAAAAACAGATAACGAGTTAAAACATTCATGCTACAGTCACTTCCAAATTTCCTTGAAGAATCTTGTTAAAACCATCCTGCTTCTTGTCAAAATCTGGATCATAACTTAGATCTTTCTCTGACAGATGCAAGAAATAACTCTTTGCTTGGGTCTGGTAGGAAACAATACAGGCAACAACACGCCCTCCCCTCTCCCAAACTTTAGAAAGCTCAAACCTTTACCCAGCAGCACAGTGGTACAAACTCACCCACCAGAATTCATTATTTTATTATTAACGCTGGGACAACGGCTATTTAACAAGCACAGAGAGCCTGCCATGCCGGTGCAGCCCTGTGCTTTAGCTCAGTTAAGCAGCACCCTCCCAGCTTAACCCATGCCACTGCACAACTCACCAAAGAAAACATCCTGTGCAGGGAGCCGAATGCTGCCGCTGCCTGCTGCTGGGTTTTGCGAGCCAGCGCTAAACTCTTAGCTCTGGTTTTACTCCTCCTGAAGGCAGGCATTGTGGCTTGTGAACACAAACTTTGCCAAAGGAAAAGGCCCCTCGGAAGGAAGCCACGGGCGTTGCGATCCCCCACGAACACACCTCCTCCCTGAGCTCAGCTGAACGAGTTGCTCTTTTTTGGCGATTAACAAAAATGAGAGATGCTGTCGATGTCCCAGTGTACTGAGGGTGAGCAGTTTGAGAGCAGTGTGTCTGCATTTATTACAGATGCAGGAAAAAACGTGCCAGATGAGGAGTTTTTTTTATAAATAGCTCAAAGTAGTGAATGCAGGACAAAGTACAGTTACAGCAAGGGAAGATGGGTTTTATCTCCCCATATGTGTGCCTGCTTTTGTGCCTGTGAAATTTACTGCATAAACACAATATCAGGTGCTTTGAGAAAATTAGCCAAAGAGCTAAAAATATCTAGAGGGTGCTGACTGCCCTGAAGGTCAGCATGAATTCTGAACGGTACTGATGCTCTGTGTCAAGGGTATATGCAGCTAAGTGGTGTGGCATACAAATGCTCTTGCAATAATAAAATGGAAAACAAGTAGGCAGCTCTCTGGATGATTTCTTTACATAATTGTCTTGTCCTTTGTTTGAACTTTTTAGTTGTAATTACATCAATAAAAACTGTGCTCAGTAATAAATTCAGGCTTGGAAGTAAAAGTCCCCATGTTGATATATTTACATAAAACCAATCAGATCTACAGAGAGATTGTTTTTAATACAATGTAACTTTAAATAAAACATTACAGGACACGACATCACAGAGCTGAAGAGTTACAAGACTGACAAGCAATTCATTAACAAAAAAGAGGACTACACCAGTGGCATAACAAAACACAGTAACTCCTATATTCTCCCTATCACAGCGCTGTTAGAGTGCAATGAAGTTGAGCTATAAGGCTTCATTCAACACTCCCCTTGCCATTGCCTACTGCTTTCCAGCAAGCCCTTTCCATGAATCCAAATGATACACCAAGCCTAAGTATCTATCACACACAGAATCACAGAATGTTAGATGTTGAAAGGGATGTCAAAAGATCATCTAATCCAACCCCCTGACAGAGCAGGATCACCTAGAGTAAGTCACACAGGAACATAGGCAGGTTTTGAATGTCTCCAGAGAAGGAGACTCCACAATTTCTCTTGGGCAGCCTGTTTCAGTGTTCCATCACCCTCACAGTGAAAAAGTGTTCCTCCTATGCTCCAGCTTGCACCCACTTGCCCCTCTTCCTATCATTGGACATCACTGAGAAGAATCTGGCTCTGTCCTCCTGACACTTGCCCTTTGTGTATTTATAAACATGAATGAGGTCACACCTCAGTCTCCTCTTCTCCAAGGTAAGGAGACTCAGCTCCCTCAGCCTGTCCCCTTAAGGGAGATGTTCTATTCCCTTAACCATCTTTGTGGCTCCATGCTGGACTTTTTCAAGCAGCGCCCTGTCCTTCATGAACTGATGGACCCAGAACTGGACACAATATTGCAGATGCAGCCTCACCAGGGCAGAGTAGAGGGGGAGGAGAAGCTCTCTTGACCTGAACCATACCCCTTCTAATACATTCCAGGATGCCTTTGGCCTTCTTGGCCACAAGGGTACATTGCTGGCTCATAGTCATCCTGTTGTCCACCAGGACCCCCAGGTCCCCCTCCCCTACGCTGCTCTTCAATGGGTCAGTCCCCAACCTATACTGGTACATGAGGTTGTTCTTTCCCAAATGCAACACTCTGCAGTTGCCCTTGCTATATTCATTAAAATTCTCCCTGCCCATATTCTTCATTATGTGCTACTTCAAATGATTCAAGGATATTCACCCTCACACAAGCAAGGGAATAACACAGCCTTCTCCTTTAATTACTGCAATTAAACTTACATCCATCTCTTTCCAAATCATTAGTTCAACTTGACAGCTCAACATTTGCCAAATCATACAGCTCAGCTGCTGAGCGGCCACCTATCAGAAAAATGACACTGGAGTCCTGAAACAACATGCTACTGATAAGGCTTGCAAGATGCATCACAGTAGTAGGAACTTCTACTACTAGTTTAGGTGGTGGACCATGAAGTTCTTTCTTTTGAAGGCATGTCAGATTCAGTGGTTGAAAACACCATGTAACAGGAGACTAAGGTCTCAAAGGCACACAAGATGTTTTGCCTGCTTGCTAACATTTAATTTTTCAGTAGATTCACAGCCTAGTTTACAAATCCAATTACATGGACTACTGAGTAGCATGTACCAGGCTACTTTTGTTATGCACCATTAAGTGCTTGCCCTTGCAGAGTACACAGATCCTAGGGATCGACAGAGCAAGGCTGAAAAGAAAGAATAATAAGTAAATAAAATCACTAGACTGTGGAAATTAAAGGTTTACAGTATTGCATATAACAATCTAAATGTAACATAGGCCAGGTCACCAGACCTGGCTTTATGAAGGGTGCAACTATATTTTCTGGGATGGTTCTGTTTCTTCACTTTCTGTCAGAATGAGTCATGGCAATTTCAAGCTCTGCTTTTGTAACAGGTGTGTGTGAAAACATAGCTCGTCTGCTGGGACCAGGAAAACAAAAGGCTGTTTAATTTCAGGTCCAAGCAATATTGTCGGTCTTGATGAAAAATGACAGGCCTTTTAAATTCCTTATTAGGAAGTTATTCTTCCCCAGATTTGCTAATTAAGCCTGAGTTATTAGCTAGCCATATGCTAGCTAAAAGATGTTACCAATTAACAGCTTTTTAAGAAATGTGTATTCATTAGGAGAAAAAAAAAAAAGGAAGATTACGTTTTAGTAGTCCTTCCAACTCCTGCTGAGGGCCTTGGGTAAATCAAAAAGTGAAAAAACCACCAACTAAATTAATGAATGAACGAAAGCAATTTCTTTAGCCTTTCTTCTTCTCTAGATGCACACAACAAATGCTCAAGGCTTCTTCACAAACATTACTTCCTATGTAAAATTTGCATGTAAAATAATCCATCACCTTAAAATATTTTTAAGATGTCAGGAAAAATGACACAGGGTTGTTGTTTTTTCCTGTGTGCTTTGAGTAACACATTCCCTTTACAGACATCTGGTTTTCATCTTCCCATTTTAGTGGCACCAGACTTGATAGCTACCATAACAGCAACATTCTCCGTAATACAGGCTTCCCTCTATTGTCCCGACATGTCTAGGTGTGCTTATCTGCATTGAGTTTGCTTCCCATCCTGCTTTTGCCTTTAATGAATAGCAGCAAAAGACTAATTCTGCTCTGTCTGTAGATACTTTGAATGGAAAGTCAACAGCAGCTTGCCTCTGGGACAATCCTGAGCACTTGTGGGCTACTTTGTAATATCCATCTGGACCACCAGGGAAGCAGAAGCATAATTTATATACACCACCTGTATGTTTTTTCAGATGTAAGTGTGTGTGTATATGTATGCATAAACACACAGATTTTAAAAAATATATTAAAAAACCACAACAACAAACAAAAATGCCCAACAGTATGTACATACATGCCCTGGATTAATAGGAGCTTTGTGACCTAAATGGTTTTTAAGCATTATAAGCTCAGGCTTAATTCAGTTGCTCTCCAGATCTCTACAGTGATATGACGGACTTTGTTCTTCACTTTTTGTAACTGTGGGTGGATGATTTTTCTAAGTAGTTTTCTATCATGCCTATTATATTAATAACATGGATTTAAGTTACTTCAGAATGTAGTTTTAAAGCATTACTGACCACAGTGAAGACATTAGCTTTAATTTCAGTGCTAAAGAATTTAATGTTCCAAATGTTTAAAATGAATTCTTCTTTAATTTTTCATTTCAAGCATCTTAAATACTGTTTGTAACGTTCTCAAAGTGTTTTGTGCTGAATGCAAAATTCTCTCTCAAGTGCTGAATTAGAAACTATGGTAACCAGTGAGACATCATCTTTGCAGTTGTGTTCATCTTTCACAATATATTGTTGCACTGTGCCTTCTCTCAAGGCAGAGAGAACCCTGATCTCTTCAAGTTGGCAGCAGGCATACTGCATTTCTAATGTTAAAAGGTGGCAACAACTCCCCTGTAAAGACAAATACAGACCTTCTGAACTCATTATCAACCTCTCCCCTGATTTCAGAAGCACTACAGAAGGATTCAACTGTCTCAGATGGAAATAATTACCTTGAGAGTGAAGATCAATGTCTGCTCACAGCACGCTAACAAGTAGAGATGGAGACCCACAGTGCTATGTACAACAGGTAACAAAACACACAAACCTAAAACTTTTCTTTGCATCTGACTCAACTGATTCCTTACTGTTAAAAATTCTCCTCCCTCTTCCTCTCAGGTTATCTTTTTGTTATTTTTGATTTTGCAGAATCTGCTGCAGGTAGTAGGGTGTTTTTTTTTCAGTTTTGACATTTCAGGTTTACCTTTGGCCTTACATGCTTCTGGCAGCACAAAAAGGAATCAAAGTCTCATTGAAGTGTGCATTGTGTAGGAGTGCACAGGATGCAGTATCTGTCTGAAATCCTATACTGCAACTACTGGGTGGCTACTGGGCACAACACATACCTTGGCATCTGGTAAAAATGAGCTTACATTCTTCTGCACCACAAGGAAAAAAAACATATATCATCATTAGCACTGTAACTGAACAGTATCTTAGCCTTTAAAAAACCCAACAAATAACCTACAGCTGGAAGAGAGACTACCCAGTTCCCTCAGTCTGTCGGAAGTGTGATTAGTTATCTCTGCCTTTGATAGCAAAGCAAAAATGCTGCTGTGATATCCTGCACTGTAGGTGACAAGGGTTGCCTGTGGAGGCCCAGGGGTGGTGGACTCCTAGGCAGTTTCCTGCCCTTCATCAGTGAAGTCACAAGTGTTTCCAGAGACTGCTAATCATGTCCTGTTGCAGTGAACCAGGACTCTTGTCACGTGCTTCTCTTTTCATCTGCAGGTAAGCCTCACAGCTTTTTTCCCAGAAGACTATAAAGGGAAGCTGCATTGTAAATCATCTCTCACCAGCTCCTTTCATTTTCAAGCATCAACACAACACAACTTCTCTTGATCAAAACCATGTGGACATTTTAGAGTGACAACTGTCAGTACATGTGAGAGGACATTTCCTTCAGCCAGAGGAAAGACAACAAACATCAGCTCTCACCCAAACCCCAGCAACTCAATGTAATAGCATAAAGCAGAGCGACACAAGTTCACAACTATGCATGCTTGAACAGCACAGTCTCTCTTTGGTCTTTTTTCTTGCTGTTCTTGTGCCTCCCTACCAATAACTATGCGTGCAGATCTCTTTCCACAGCTTGACCTAATGTTTGGTTACAGGTTCACTCTAGATAATAGCAACATTTCATGCTTTAAGCTTTATGGTTTCAGGGCTCATCACTGTGCCAGCCGAAACAGGCAACTGCTGTAGGGCTGACTGCTGCATTTAAAGAACTGTAGGATTCAGTGCAACAAGGTGAAATCCAGAACTGGGGTCAGTAGGAAGCACTTACTGGTAGGTTTACAGCAAGCTTTCTGTAACCTACAGTCCATTAGTTTTGGTGCCTTCGCTGAGGGGCAGAATAAAACACTGAAAGCTATATTAATTAGCAAAACTCCTACAGACTTCTAACAGGCTACAATTTTCACTCACATCACTGATACCCTTCTCAAGAGGCACGTGACGACAACATGGGTCTGAACACAGCTCCAAACTGCCAGAACTAGCAACTCTGATTGGGCTTCCCACAGCCTGAGCTGTCTGCAAGGGAAGCACAATAATTAGCAGAGCTCCCCATAGGCTTCTGTCATTTTTTGATACAGAACTGTCCCCTCCAGGCACAACTGAATCAAGCAAAACCACTGCTGAGGAACACGCTATTTTCCCACGTTAGCTCTTAGGCTCCCTAAATGCATCTCACATCTGGAAGAAAAAGGAGTATACATGATTTTGAGAGTACTACATTATAAATCCTCTTCCTACAATGAAAGGATGTTAATTGTCGACTACTCCCTAAGCTTTTGGATCTCATCAACTGCTACAGAGAATTTCTTGTGATTGAAATAAAGGAAAGATCCTTAATGTTCTATGGATATAGAGTAAACCTTCAGGCAGGCAGCTCTCCTGCAAGTATGGACATGCTGTGCAAGCTGGGACTTCCTGGGCAATGCAAAATAGAGCTAATGAAAAGCTACCATCATGAACACCATTTAACTGGAGTTGCCTCCATGCAAGAAATAGGTTTGGGGCCATATGGAAATAACAGTAACTTTTTCTTCCTCTTACTTTTACTTTTACCAGAGGGACCTCTGTTGAGCTTCTGGTCATTTCTGCTTGGTTTTCTTTTAGTGTAGCTCAGCAATTGGTGTTTATTTGATTAGGAATAAGATTCACCTCCTGAGATTTTTTGATTTTTACAGTCTTTGCTTACAAAATTGTTCCACATACTTATTTGGCTTTGGATTGGTCACAGTTTTAGTTCAATGTTAACGTTTCTTTGGGGATATTTTGTGGGTAGGGAGTCACTAACTGACTAACAAGAAAGGATGTCATTTGCACCAAACAGAGAGCAATATGGCTCTGTAATCTACCGGACACATTATCACACATACACATATGCACTGCCACACCATCCTAAATCTAATCAATACACAAGTTGAACTTAGCAGTGCTTATTTGTTTTTGCACAATGTCATCTAAAATCTTCTGTTGAACTCAGTAGATTTTGGTAATTTTTTCACTTTCTCACTGAAGAGTCACATTAGAAAATTGTTTCACTTTGGTGGGGAGGAATAAACATTTCTTGAGATTTACCCACTAAAAGACAATCATCCACAAAGATTGGACAAGCGTATTAATTTTCTGCTGGGATCAGACTGTATAAGTAATAATTACAAACTGCTTTCACCTCTACTGTTCCATGGCAACTGCCCTTCCTTTCCTCAAAAATCAAACCACAAGTTTTTCTTTAACATTTGAGCTTTATGATAGACATACTAGCAATAGGATACACACTCTTTAATTGAATTTTTAATCTAGAACTTTAATACATATTGTACCTTAAGATTTTTACCCTTAAATTACTCTAGCTGCATAAGTTCACAGAATCACAGAATGTTAGATGTTGAAAGGGACGTCAAAAGATCATCTAATCCAACCCCCCTGACAGAGCAGGATCACCAAGAGTAAGTCACACAGGAACATAGGCAGGTTTTGAATGTCTCCAGAGAAGGAGACTCCACAATGTCTCCAGGCAGCCTGTTCCAGTGTTCCGTCACTCCAGTGAAAAAGCTTTTCCTTATGTTAATGTGGAACCTCCTATGCTCCAACTTGCATTCACTGCCCCTCCTCCAATCAGTGGACATCACTGAGAAGAGCCTGGTTCTGTCCTCTTGACACTTGCCCTTCATGTATTTATAAACATGAATGAGGTCACACCTCAATCTCCTCTTCTCCAAACTAAGGAGACTCCACTCCCTCAGCCTTTCCCCTTAAGGGAGATGTTCTATTCCCTTAACCATCTTTGTGGCTCCATGCTGGACTCTTTCAAGCAGCGCCCTGTCCTTCTTGAACTGATGGACCTGGAACTGGACACAATATTCCAGATGTTATCTCACCACGGCAGAGTAGAGGGGGAGGAGAAGGTCTCTTGACCTGAACCATAAGAACCATATCCCTTCTAATACATTCCAGGATGCCTTTGGCCTTCTTTGCCACAAGAGTACATTGCTGGCTAATGGTCATCCTGCTGTCCACCAGGCCCCCAGGTCCCTCTTCCCTGTACTGCTCTCCAACAGGTCAGTCCCGAACCTATACTGGTACATGAGGTTGTTCTTTCCCAGATGCAACACTCTACGCTTGCCCTTATATGTCATTAAATTTCTCCCTGACCAATTCTCCAGCCTGCCAAGGTCCCACTGAATGCCCTCTGGAGTGTCAGCCACTCCACCCAGTTTTGTGTCATCAGCAAACTTTCTGACAGTGCACTCTGTTCCCTCATCCAGGTTGTTGATTTATACATTGCACTGTGCTGCTTCTTATGACTGCTTATGCTTCTTATGGCTGGGGTCAAAGTGGCTGGAGAGTGGCCAGGCAGAGAGGGACCTGGGGGTGCTGGTTGATTGTAGGCTGAACATGAGCCTGCAGTGTGCCCAGGCAGCCAGGAAGGCCAGTGGCATCCTGGCTTGCATCAGGAACAGTGTGGCCAGCAGGAGCAGGGAGGTCATTCTCCCCCTGTACACTGCACTGGTTAGGCCACACCTTGAGTACTGTGTCCAGTTCTGGGCCCCTCAGTTTAGGAAGGATGTTGACTTGCTGGAACGTGTCCAGAGAAAGGCAACAAAGCTGGTGAGGGGTTTGGAACACAAGCCCTATGAGGAAAGGCTGAGGGAGCTGGGGTTGCTTAGCCTGGAGAAGAGGAGACTGAGGGGTGACCTTATTGCTCTCTACAACTACCTGAAGGGAGGTTGTAGCCAGGCAGAGGTTGGCCTCTTCTCCCAGGCAGCCAGCACCAGAACAAGAGGACACAGTCTCAGGCTGCGCCAGGGCAGGTTTAGGCTGGATGTTAGGAAGAAGTTCTACACGGAGAGAGTGATTGCCCATTGGAATGGGCTACCCGTGGAGGTGGTGGAGTCACCTTCACTGGAGGTGTTCAGGAGAAGACTTGATGGGGTGCTTGGCTGTATGGTCTAGTTGTTGGGTGGGTTGGATTGTTTGATGGGTTGGACGCGATGATCTTGAAGGTCTCTTCCAACCTGGTGTATTGTATTGTATTGTATTGTATTGTATTGTATGAAGGGGTTTCAAAATCCGTTTTAGGCAGTTTGAAGACAAAACAATAATTTCTTCATCTTATGAAAACCATCCCTCCAGTACATGGCTATGCTCTATATACAGGAGGCCAAAACCAGAAATGCAGCAAACTCTTTACAGCATTCTGATTTTCATTACAGAAATAGCTGTGTGAAATCAGCTAATAGGTAACACCATTATTTCCTTTTTGATATCATAACACATGTATTTTGCATCTGCTGAAATCATGCTTTGGGAAGCTTGCTGTGGTAGTGGGATGACACATAAGTAGGAAGGTGGGTTTGCTTTCTGACCCAGCCTCGGTCTGGGTCTCAGTCCCTCAAGGAGACCAAAACCCAGATTTCTCATTATGTTTCCAAGCATATAAAGGTCATGGAAACATCTACTTCTCACTGCACTTGCAAAATCTGTGGCAAATGAAGGATGGTCCAGAACTGGCAAAAAATAAACAGAATACAAAGGCTTCAAAACCACTGGAAGGATGGTTTGACATTACATGGGAAACTCAAGCATCCAAAAGCAGGCTTCTGAAATGCACAGGTACGTTCTTTTTCTACTTTCTTTTTTTCCCCTCCTATATCTGTAGACATCTGAAGTAAGGACATTACACTGACCTTTACCTCATCCCTACAAAAATCTGAAAGACTTTCATTAAAATGCTCCATCCATAGTCCAGGAGCTGCAAATTTGTGTTTGCCAAAGGCACCATGCAGGTCCGCCTGTCACCAGTTCTTCATTTCCTCACCAGATGAAGGGAAAGAGAATGTGGTTGTCAAACAGGAGCAGCAGAGGAGTGAGTTGAGCTAATCGAAAGCAGCCCATGCTAGGGAAGGGTGTTTGGGAATTTTTCACCATAATTTATGTTCAATGTACTAAAAATGGTATTCCCAAGCTAAAAAAGTTTTTCCCCTCTGCAGTGTGTAGCATTTTTCACTAAGAAGTGATAGGGATAGACTTGTCCTCATACACACATGCTGATGTTTGATCACAACCCATTCTGAGAGCGGATGGACTATTTTAAGAGTCAACAGCAAAGCAAAGGCAATTTCTGTAAGTCTCTATACCCATCTCATACATTCAACCAATTTACTTCATTGTTTGAAAGAAATACAGCACCACTTCAAAAGCATCAAAATCAAACCAGTTGGCTTTTCTTGTTAACAGTCAAAGTTTCTCATCACATCAGCTTCTGTTTCTGCATCTGCAATGTAATTTTTGAATATGCCAGCAGAAAACCATTCTGCATCCACTGACTATTTTTACTGTGATTACAAAGTATCACACTAGCTATTTTCACTGGGTTTTTTAAAGAACACTAAGACACAGCTGAGGGTATAGTGAGGTTATGTGAAATATTTACATGGCATTTACTCTAAGGTTTTTTTCTTATGACCTGTAAAATATTAAAAGTGAAAATATACCTTCCCCCTCTCACACATGCATTTAGATTAAGTTCCTCTGTCTGTTAAAATGTAATATGGTTATGGAAATACTTATCTCTGATGACACTCAAAGGATTGAGAACAATTGAAAGTCAGATCATAGCAGTCTTACAGGAGACCTTAGAATAGTAGCTACTTATATGGTAAAATATCATCTCTTAGCTACATTCATCTTTCATAAAAAGGTATTTTTAATATACTGAAAATACCAAGTAAAGCTAAGCTAGTAACACACCACTGAAGTTTTTCTTAAAAGAAACCATGTGCTAGAGAAAACATTGCTATCTAATAGAGTGGGCAATTAGAAATTCAGCTAAAGGAAAAGTTGCATTTTTACATTTATTTGGCTTCATGCTATTCTGACGTATGGAGAGCTTGATTCTTGGCAACTGTCAACATACTAGGATTTAACTGAGCACCAGGAGCACAGACAATTAGTTCTCAAAATGATTAAACAAAACTAAATCTAATTGCACTGACAGGCATACTCAATCCCCAGATTTTCCAAGGTCCTCTATTCTTCTGTCAACAGTACGCCTACATACTCCAGAACCAACAATGGCAACGACGACGTGCCACTGCCACATAAACAGTACTTTAACACAGTTTGAACATGCACTGCAGCAGAATGTGTTAGAAGTGTAACATCTATCCTTGTTAAATAAAATAGAAAAATAAAGTTAACGGTACTAAAGGTACAAATACATCATCCCAGAGAACACAGAGCTGACAAAACTAATGAGTATCTGGAATGGATGGTTCTTGATGTGCATGTGTTTTTAATACTATTTTATAATGCTACTATAATGTTCTACACAATATCTTATAACTTAAGAAACAGCTTCCATTTCTGGAACGAAACAGTCTTCTATTGCCCTTCTAATGCATTTGTTAGCTCTCAGATGAGAGCTAAATTCTGAATTCATTCACTTCTTGGGACTCCAAAAAATGAATGACTGAACGACTGAATGAATGCATGTATGAATGCAGTATGCATGCAACAAAAGACTTATTCCTTTGAGATTACAAAGGCATTTATGAAATGTCTCACTTTCATTTAAGAAACATTTATAACTGATATAAGGCAAAGAAAATAATAGTGAAAAACAAACAACAACAACAAAATGCCCTAAACAAGAAACACAATCTAGAAATCAAACATGCAACCATTAAATCCGAAGCTTTAAGGCTGCTTTTTATTTACTTACATGTTAGAGGACAAAAATCGATCAAACTTCAAAAGGAATCTGCTCCCTCAGAGCCAAGTGATTACATCTATGTTTGCTGTCAACTGGGAAGTGAGCATCTCTGGCTGTCTCTACCCTGAAATAATCCCAAGCTGACTGTTCCAGGCTGTGCTCAGAACCTCTTAGCGCCACCAACGTCTTTTCCACAGGGCTGTGCTTACAGATCTCGTCTCCCCCATACTTCTGTGACATCGCCTAATGCTGAGGGGTCTGTGCTACAGTTCTCCCACAGGCACGGGTCAAGTTAGCACATGCAGGAAACACAAGGCAAAGGGAAAAAAAAAAACAAACCCAAATCCAGATGCTATGCTTTTTTGAGGCTGCATAATTTCCTCAAACTAATTTTTATTAGCAATAGCTATTGTTCATCTGGGGAGCAGTCCCAGATCATAGCTACAAAAACAGAAATCATTTTAATTCCTTTTATACCCAGTCACAAACGAACACACAATATACACTACCTAAATTTACTGTGAGGTTTGGGGTTTTTTTTAATTCTACTGGAGAAATCAAAAAGGTCAGACAAAAAGCTCTGACAGTAATAGGCACCCTCCAACCAAAAGACAGCAATCAATTACAAACCATCTGCAGAAATTGTAGAGCTGTCACAGACTCGTTTACAGCTGCAGCTGAAGTAAGACTACCTCAAATTGCCAAGCCTTTTTCCCCGCTTCTACCTACAAAATTAGGACAGCTTCAGACAGGGTTTTTTTTTTTTTTTTTAATTACACTAGCAGACTTGCACTCCAACTGAAGAAGTGAAATGCAATATGGCAGTGACTTCATCAAATTATGTGCGAGCCATTAATACTGCTAGACGTGACAAATTTAAGGGGAGAGGGCAGGGAGCGGACCTGTCTGGTTTCCCCTCTGTTTTGAGCTTTAATTGCAACGCGTAATTTAAAGCACTGGAGGCAATTTAGTGCATTCAGTGCAGTAACTAGCGTACATGAATAGTTCTCTCTGTATTTAAATCCTCCTGAACCCTCCCCAATTTTCTGTCATTTGGTGCATTTGACACAGGAAATTAGGATTGCCTTTGTTTCTCTGCTAAAGCAAAGCTGATGCTCCAGCAGCTCCCCTCCCCTCCAGCAGGACAGGAGCTCAGTGCATTGGGGACAGCATGTACCCCAGGTGAGCAGGGCTCCCTGAGGCACCCAGGAGAACCTGACCAAGCACCAGGCAGCTAGTGCTGCCAGCCAGAATTACAGAACGTTAGAGGTTGGAAGTGACCTCCAGAGTTTATGGTGATGGAGCACTGGAACAGGGAGGCTGTGGAGTCTCCTTCTCTGGACACATTCAAAACCCACCTGGATGCATTCCTGTGCCGACTACCCTAAGTGATCCCGCTTTGGCAGGGGGGTTGGACTCGATGATCTCTTGAGGTTCTTTCCAACCTCTAATGCACTGTGATACTCCAGGGTGAGGTCTCAACAGGGCAGAGTAGAGGGGAAGAAGAACCTCCCTAGACCTGCTGGACAGTTTTCTTGATGCACTCCACGATACTATTGGCTCTCCTGGCCACAAGGGCACATTGCTGTCCCACGCCAGAGGTATCCTAACCCTTGAGTTCACTTTTTGCTATGCCCCTGCTCCTAAAACACTGTAGAAGCACTGAAACATGACAGAGAAATCCACATTACCCCTTTCAAAGGAACAATGTGTCCTAGAGAGAGGAAATTCCAGCGTATTCTTGTCTGGTTGCAAAGAGCTTTTGGGAACACAAGCAATGTGTTACACAGGTTACAAAGAATTATCTCTGTGGGAATCCCTTGCACAGCAGGAGATGAGCCGAAGACTTACATCACTGGGCTTCTTTGTACTCTCTAGAGAAACTGTATAAAGTTACCTGCATTAGAGCAAAGTAGATTATAAAGTAATTCCAAAAGTAAAAGAGAATCAATTCCTCTCAGTAGGTATAGCTAGAGGCCAAATATATATTCCCTGGTTTGGTCTTCTGAGTTTTTACGTTCTGTCTCGCCTCTATCAATTTTTAATACAACCTAGTACAAGATAGGAACATATACCAGAAGCATAAACACTCTAACTGAATTTCTTTTATGCAAAAGTATAAGGCAGATGTTACCACAAAATTTCTTTGGAGATACAACTGACCCATCAACAAAAGTAATAAAACCATTTCTGTTGTCAGCATGGCAATGTCTAATAAAATCACAGGCACCAAGAGGAAAACACTACACTCGCTAGCAGTTGAAGGATTCAAAAGAATATGCACTCAAGTTAGGTTACCCTTTTACTGGCTCAGAGCAAACTGCACAACAAATTGCTCTTTGAACACCAACATATTTGAAGATAGACATTAATTCTGGGGGCCTTGCCTCAGCCTCCAAAATCCTCACTGAGAGGGTCAGAGAATGTGTGACCATCTGTTACTCCAGCTGATGTCAAACAGTAGCTGCAACCATAAACGTTCTCCAAATAAGAGAACAAGAATCACTGGTTCTCATACACTGCACCTCTCCAAGTCTGCAATCCAGTCTAAAACTATTGATGTTAAGTGAGTGTTGCCATGGCCACTGCAATCTTAACGATAAGCCCTAGAGGTATCAGCAAAAACCAAACATGAACTAAAAACTGCATCAGTCCAAAAGCTGTAGCAGCTTCAGTGTTCTCTTCAGGACTGAGTTTGAGCAACACAGAAAGATGAATGTGACAATTCTCCACCTGTTTACCATTTGTCCCCATCACACTGCTTCTGGAGATGCAGTAGCTGTGCCATAAATGCTGACCTGTCAGGGTGACCTCAAGATAATAAAACACTAAGTACCACTAATATGTATAAAAAATTTTTAATTAGTGCCATACATCAAATTCATTCCCACAAATGCAGAACACTAACACTACAACACCTTTTTTTTGTTTATTAGGATTGTTATGCCAAGCATGTTCTTACCCTGAAAGATGGATCAGTCTTCTCCCTGTGTGGCACTTGGTCCAATGTGCCATCAGTACTGCTCCTTTTCAAGGTGGATGTGACATCAGGCACATTACTAAAATCTGCATTCAAAAGAAAACAAATAAATACATCAGGGGGTTATAGGACAGGAACAGGAAAATAATTTGCTTTTATCTGGAAATAGACACTAGCAGTGTTTAGTAGAATTACTACAGGGGGAGAGAAGGAATACAATATTCACAGTTCTCCCTACCCCTCAGAAATGAAGCCAAAGCAAGAAAACTCTGCTTTCAAAACAGCAGCTGGACATCTAAGACCATCTGAAGCAACATGCATATTAGATCTACCAATGTAAACCTACCACTCTTGCAAACAAGCGTGCCTTCAAAGGTAGCATTATCTATAATCAGCACACTCTGTGCTGAGACCCCCAGTGAGGGTAATTAAATGCACTCAGTAGTTCTCCTTGGATGAGAACACTATTGTTCAACATGACTTAGCCTCTTCAATATTTAAGAAGAAAAGAGAATTTTGCCTTGGAACAAACATCACAGTTCCTAAAATGCACAAAAGCCTTTGTTGTTACTCATAGTTTGATTTTATTAAGTTTGGAGTTCATGTACGTAGCAGCTGGCACAACACAAACACCAGAGGAGACACTGTCCTTCTCTACTTATTGACAGACCATAGCTTTCAATAACACTCATGTATAAACTCAAGGCCAATCCAACAGCGCTGAACATCCATATAAAAGGCATGTATCTTCTCTTTTTATTTCCTCAATTAGCTGCTTAAAATCTGCAGAGATGTTTATGCGGAAATTCTAATTAAAACTCTTAGAAGTGAAGCAATAATATTTGTTCTGCAGTATTATCAATCTAAGTAGCCAAAAATCATGAAACAGCCCCCAAATAAATAATTAGCACCCTCAGACAACAAAATAGGAATAAAATGAAGAGCTTTGGGAATTCTTTGGGGGGTTTTGGTGTAGTTTTGGTGTTTTGTTTTGGTTTTTTCTTGTTTAATTTGCTGGTTTGTTTCCTAGCCTTAAAGCCTCTAGGGTATAATTCACACCACATTACCACATTTTCAAACCCTTTTCCAACACCTACAAATGCTGAAGATTTATTTTTAACTTAAAACTAAGATTCTCAATTAACTACTGACTCCAATGACTGAGGTGGCAATTAAAACAAGTATCACTCATCTTTCAGTAAAATCATGAGAGCTGGAAATAATGAAATTGTGAAGGACAACAGTATCTCTCTGCCTTGATATTGCTATTGTCCTGTTCCTGCAGAGCAGGAGCAGCTTCTCCCAGCACGAATTGACAGACATGTACTGAAGCAGGGAGAGAAACAGGAAATTACACCCAAGAGAGCACCTTATAGCCCACTGGAGCCTTCCTAGGAAAACAAAATATGGCAGACAGACCTCCACACTAGAGCCAGAGAGAAAGAAGCCTGTAACTCAGCACACTACCATTTTGATACTTCATTTTTAAACGTGGTATTAAGGTGCCTATGCCAAGGCTAGCATTGAGACTGACACTTCCCATCCAGATGCCAGTCTTGACCACTGTCATTTCCCTATCCTTGCAAAACCAAGGTCTCATCACTTTTCTCCCCTCAAGCTTTTTAACCTTGTTCCTCCCAGAGTCATGTGTGGCTCCTGCTATCTCAGAGCCCACATAACATGCAGTATCTTGAGCTACCACCTTTGCAGAAGAAGATAGTATTTTACACAACTAAACCAAACAGTTACTCACCTTCTTTAAGAACTTAACAAGTTGTCTATTTTATTATGCTTTTAACCACCTTCCCCCACCAAACCTGCATGATTTTCCCCTGAGCTCTGAACTTTTGAAGTAATTTTGAGTCTCTCTTCTTTATAGGGATACACATCAATGTTTATTGACTTTCACCACTGTCAGATCCTACATATACAAAAGCTAGGCCAACACCTAAAATTTGAACTGACTTTTAAATTAGTTTTTCCTGGGGGTGATGCCAAGAATATTATTTCCCATTGCTTCCCAGTCTTTTTACTTGCCTTCTAGGTTTTAATGCACTTGTCTTCCATACTTGCAAACAACATGTACCAGCAAAAACCATGTACCAGAGAGAGATGTTGTGCAGCAAAAAGGATCTTGAGATTGATCTTAAGAAGCTATCTAATGAGGGGAAAAAAGTCCTTTCCCTGATTTTACAAAGTAACCATGAAACACAACTGCCTTTACAAAACAAGAAGTAAAACTAACCTAAGCAAACAATGAAGAGAAAGCAAAAATGTAGGAAGAGCAAAATAAGGCAAAACAATTAGCTGACAACATAACCTGAAGAAACCAGGGTAACACCACCCAAAGCAGGAAAACAGAATATTCTATCACTTTGTCCTGGTGATCTATGTTTTCCTCCCTTCACCCTCATCCTTGAATTTCCTCTATGGTTTATAGGACTGTCAGAAGTAGGTTTATATAGTCTTGCCCTATTTTACAGCATTTGCTATTGGCAGAATGCCTTGCTGATGGTAGTTAAGGTAAGCAACAGTAAATGTTATTCTAAATAGTAAAAACTAAATAAGGTTACACAGAAAGGATCCAAGATGAAAAAGGACATCCTACTGCATGTTGTATGCCAAACTAACAAGGAGAAGGGAAGGAAGGAAGGAAGGATGGATGTATGGTTTGTTGATCAGTTTAGCATCCATATCCTGTCTCCCTTTCCTTCTTTTATTGTGCAAGCAGACTTCCTTTGGATCTTCTAGAACCCATCAAACTATTCCCAAAGAGCACAGAAGCATCACCATCAGGTGCATAGTTTAAAAACCAACAACAAATCAAGGGGCATAAGCACAGCAGCAAGTTTAATACTGATATTGCCTCTACTTCTAATACTAAGTGGAAGGGGAGTAACAAGCCAAACCATACAAAATGTAGTTTCTTTAAATCAAAATTCAAATTTTGATTATTTCTAACTAAAGGATTTATTTCAACAAAGATGTTCATAAGTGTTATCTTACAGGCTGGGTAACCACCATCCTTTTGGGCAAAATTAGCAATAAAACTGGAGAGCATACACAGAATTAAGAGAAATGTTACAGCTGTATGAATATGAAATCATTCCAATATGTGATGTTCTGAATCTTTGCTGGGAATGAGCACAGAAAAGTATGCAAGGAGACGTACATTCTTTAAAATCATCCAAAAGTGAGGTCAGATCAACATGTTCTGACAATTTTTTTAATTAATAGTATTTTTTTTAAAAAGCATCTATCTCTACTGTTACTTACTATAATTACATATCTGACTAATTAAAGCAAATATGGACTACTTCGTGTGAAATGTTGCTTCAGAGGCTTTCCTGAAGAGCAATGGTGAGCATACCATGACTAAGTCTGCCTATACAGCACCTTTACAGTAGTGCATCTGATTTATTCTATTGACATATTTGTGGTAAGCCCATCTAGAAGAAAAAAAAAAAAAAGATTGATAATACTAGGTTAAGGAAAACTTGGTTTTAAACTTTTGACCTATATTTTCTTGACTGCAGCATATCTCCCTGTCCTGTTTGCACACAAACACACCCATGCACGGTGAGTTGAAATCTCTATTACTTCCAACTAGAAAGAACAGGAACCTCTTAAACAGATAACATCTCCTGGTCTATCAAACAGGAGTGTCACCAGACACTAAAACACTGTGTCAGTGTGGTAGGCTGACCCTGGCTGGGTGCCAGGTACTCACCAAAGCTGCTCTATCACTCCCCTCCTCAGCTGGAGAGGGGACAGAAAATAAAACATCAGACTCACAGGTTGAAATAAGGATAGAGAGAGATCACTCACATATTACTGTCATGGCCAAAACAGACTCCACTTGGGGAAGCTCAAATCAGAGCAAGATAATAAGAAATCTTAAAAACACCTTCCCTCTATCCCTCCCTTCTTCCTGGGCTCAACTTTACTCCTAATTTCTCTAGCTCCTTCTCACCCAGCAGCACAGGGGATATGGGTAATAGGGTTTGTGGTCAGCTCATCACACACTGTCTCTTTCACTTTGTCCTCATCAGAGGGAGGACTCACACTCTTCCCTTGCTCCAAAGCGGGATCATTCCCACAGAAGACAGTTCTCTACACACTTCTCCAACATGACTCCTTCAAGGGCTGCAGTTCTTCACAAACTGCTCCAGCACAGATTCCTTCCACACGGTGTAGTCCTTCAGGAACAGAATGCTCTAACGTAAGTCCCCCACAAGGTCACAAGTCCTGCCAGCAAACTTGCTCCATGGGCAGGCTCTTCTCTTCACATGTTCACAGGTTCTGCCAGGAGCCTGCTTCAGTTCAGGCTTCCCATAGGGTCACAGTCTCCTTTAGGCATCCACAGTGGAGATGGGGTCTCCACAGGCTGCATACAGGTATCTTCTCTACCATTAATCTCCTTGGGTTGCAGGAGGACACACTGCTTCACTACAGCCTGTAGGGGAGTCTCTGCTCTGGCAACGAGCACCTCCTTCCCTCCTTTTTCACTGACTTTGGTGTCTACAGCATTGTTTCACATATTCTCACTCCTCTCCCCAGCTGCAATTGCACAAATGTTAACGATGCTATCAAAGAAGCCCTACCACCATCACTTGGGCTTACCCTTGGCCAGTGGTGGGTCCATCTGGGAGCTGCCTGGCACTGGCTCTATCAGACACTGGGAAAATCTTCTAGCAGCTTCTCACAGAAGCCACCCCTGTAGCACCACTGCTACCAAAACCTTGCCATTAAACCCCAATATAGTCAGCCTGTTGCAAACGAGAAGAGTAGCAACCTCAGATAAATGATAAGATTCTCAGAGAAAAACTTACATGAACAGCTTAACTACATCATATAAAATGCACACCACACTTTTTTTCTTGGCTTCTAGCAATAAACTACCAAGTACTAAGAACCTGCTCAGCTCCTTCAGCTACGGACAGAAGCACCAAAGAATGCCATTATTCCTGCAGTGTTGTGTCTTACTGGTAGTCAGATAACTTGATTCACAATCATTCAAGAGAAATTATAATGTAATCACTAAAAACTGGAACTACACTCCCTAAGTCAAGCTCCTCACTACTCTTCTTCAATTAGAAGTAGGCACAGAGCACACATATGGGACAGCCAGCGAGGAAAACAAACAACTACAGCACATCTCTATGCCTACAGCAATGCCTCTTGCCACATTGCTGCAGTGATACACGTACAAGTGGTCAGTATGGAAGTTATGTGTGAGTGGTGAGGTACAATGGAAACACATCCTCTGGCAGATGTGTGAGACAACAATAATCTGTGCTACAATCCCAGCCAAAAAAAAAAAGCAAAGGAAATCAACTGGAAAACATCCACATCAGCCATCCGGCAATTCATTTGCCATAAAGAAGCTATCAACAAATGCAAATGCACGTACTTCTTTTCTTCTGTTTAATTAACAAAGAAGCCTTAATTACTTTCGAGTTAGTGCTCTTGCCACTTTAACCACTGACTGCACAGGCAAACTTACCATGACAAGTCAGTAGGAAGTGAGGATTCTGCTTCTTTTACAACTCCCTTTTTCATAATACTTTAGAACTTGTTCTGTTTTAGATTTTTCTCACCAATTAAAAAACAAATGCCAAATAATCATCACAAGCATGTCAAGTGTTATCAAATGTGAAGCACTATGGAGGTGGTGTAACCACCCCCTTTTTCAAACTACAGCAAGAGGGTGTGCTTCCACCCTCCATTCTACTGACAATAAACTGAACAAAAAGTTTCTTCTAGCTCTACACAAGAGGACAGCACAGCAAATTTAAATGAACTTAGTCTCTTGCTCCCAAGACAAACTCAGACCACTGCAGGGCATCATTCCCAGAGCTAGAAGAAGCAGCAGTTCTGTGCATCACTTGACAGCTATCCTCAGCAAGTAAAGAAGCACTCTGGCACAGGAAGTCCTAACCTTAGTAAACATCCAGTGACTACACCAATATGGATAATAGGATTTCCTTTCTCCAGCAATTCTGAGATTGCAAAACCACTTTGCTTTGTAATGAAACTACATCTTTGTACATTACACAATTACTTTTTGCCACGACAGAGCAAAAAGAAGTAGACTGACACCAGGATATTCATCCATGATGGAGGAGAGGTGAAATTATCCTGCTCTTGCAAATTCAGGTGAGGAAACTAAACCTGGCTCTGCCTCAGCTAAGATGCTTGATTAACAGCTAGTATCTCTGAGTCTTTCCTGGTATTCCTAACTCCACCTGATCCACTTACTGTATCATCAAACATTCACTACAGCAAATAGATTCAGACTCTAAAGT